>CM059427.1:150298876-150848130 GCA_030390025.1 Squalus acanthias
AATCAGGGCCGAAATCAGGAAGCACTTTTTCACACATAGGGTGATAGAAATCTGGAACTATTTCCCCCAAACGGCTGTGGATGCTAGACTAATTGGAGCTTTCAAGACTGAGGTAGATAGATTTTTATTAGGTAAGCGTATCAAGTGATATGGAGCAAAGGTGGATAAATGGAGTTGAAGTACAGATCAACCATGATCTAACTAAATGGCAGAGTAGGCTGGAGGGGCTGAATGGCCTACTCCTGTTTCTAATGTTCCTATGTTTCCTCCATGGTTTGGGCCTCGCTTCCCTCTCTGGCCTGACCTGCTGCTTGCTCACTCCCTTAATGCCTCATACTCAGTTTTAGGCCCAGCCTGCCTCCCTGTCTTGCCTGCCTCTCACCCTCCTCCTCAGTAACTTTGGCACACCTTCAGACCCACCCTCTTTGTGCTTGAAGTCCAGGGGAGCATTGCTGCTATTTAAATTGGTTGCACAGCAGCATGACACATCCCTCAGCCTACAAGCAATGCCACAGGAAATTATCTAGTTATTTTAAAAATCATTTCATGGGTTACATTTGGAGGACTAGGTGCCCTGTTCCAGCAGAAAGCACATTCATTACGCTATATGAAAATGTTTCTTTCACTTCAATCTTTCAAAGTAGATTGTCAACATAGTTTTGCTTTGAACAAGGAAGTAGTACAATGTACATCTCAAGGAGATTTTCAATACAAAGAATGGATTACATTATCCCTTTCATCTTGATATGGCTCGCCTGATTTATTGCAAATGTAATACCACAAACACTCCCACACAAAACTGTTTCAATACTGCTAGTTGCGATTATATTCATCACTTTTAAACGCATTCAGGTATAGATAGCATAAATAGCTTACAGCACTTCCTTCTTGTTTGCAGAAAAGAATCTGCTGAGTCATTGGTTAGATAATTGACATCAAAATGTCAGTTCAATGTGTGGGATTTGTTTAATGTGAAACCAGGTAGTGATAGAATGCAGGATGAGATTCAGCTTACGAAACAGCAATTCTCCAGTGGGGTTCCTTCAATATTTAATCCAGAGAGCAGCTCATATATGAAAGCATTAAGGCAGATTTTGGAATGGCTACAGCTGAAAGATATTTAATATTGGCCCGTAATTTCCGATCGGAGGCTTCCTGCGTGCGGGGTCCTCCGATCTGGAAAAAATCTACGTCCTTACCTGAGGGCTCCAGAGGTCCGGCCATTTCCGATCCTGGGCCTCTCCATGACGAAATGCGCAGGGCCCACGTATCCCAGGGGCGCAGGCGGTTTGCAAGCATCCCTGAGATCACGTGGGCCATGGGGAGCCAATGGGAGAAGGGAATCTCCCTTCATACTTTTGACAGGTCTCTCAGCTTAGACCCATCAAAAGTATGAATGGAGATCAATGAAAAAACACGTCAAAACATTAAATAAATTAAATAAAAAACATCATGTTTTTAAAATTAGGTAAAATTACATTAAATTTAATATTTTAAACAAAAATTTAATTTTTGGAAAAAAAATTAAAGTTTTTTACGGGGCTAAAAATAAACTTACCTTTTTAAAAAGTATATTAAATTATAAATGAGTGAAAACATTTTTTTTTACCTTTTTAAACTCTTATGCTGGTAAAAGCAGGCCTAACAGGCGTAAGATTTCTAAGGGTTTTCAGCGGGCAGAGGTTCTGCAGAAAGCGGAACTCTCTACCCGCAGAGGCCCCTCTCCAGGGCAGGCATGCGATCTGTCAAGAGGAATCTTGACAGATCAGAAATGCCGGTTTTCAGCGTGCCTGAAACCGGCATTTGCGAGGTCCCTACGGGTGTGTACACACCTCATACCCTGTAGGGATCAGAAAATACGGGCCAATGTATTTTCCTTAGCTGGGTGAGACTGCACTTGCCTGGTTGCATTCCTTTCTATCTAATTGTAGCCAGAAAATCACCTGCAATGGCTTCTCTTCCCACTCCCGCATCGTTACCTCTGGGGTCCCCCAAAGATCTATCCTTGGCCCCCTCCTATTTCTCATCTACATGCTGCCCCTTGGCGACATCATTCGAAAACACAGCATCAGTTTCCACATGTACGCTGACGATACCCAGCTCTACCTCAGCACCACTCCTCTCAACCCCTCCACGGTCTCTAAGTTGACACACTGCTTTTCCGACATCCAGTACTGGATGAGCAGAAATTTTCTCCAATTAAATATTGGAAACACCGAAACCATTGTGTTTGGGCCCGACTCCAACCCTCTCCCTAACATCTGTCTGAGGCTGAACCACACAGTTCACAACCTTGGTGTCATATTTGACCCTGAAATGAGCTTCCGACCACATATCCGTGGCATAACTAAGACCTCCTATTTCCACCTCCGTAACATCGGCCATCTCCACCCCTGCCTCAGCTCATCCGCTGCTGAAACCCTCATCCATGCCTTTGTTACCTCTAGACTTGACTATTCCAACGCACTCCTGGCTGGCCTCCCACGTTCTACCTTACGTAAACTTGAGGTCATCCAAAACTCGGCTGTCCGTGTCCTAACTCGCACCAAGTCCCGTTCACCCATCACCCCTGTGTTCGCTGACCTACATTGGCTCCCGGTTAAGCAACGCCTCGATTTCAAAATTCTCATCCTTATTTTCAAATCCCTCCATGGCCTCGCCCCTCCCTATCTCTGTAATCTCCTTCAGCCCCACAAACCCACGAGATATCTGCGCTCCTCTAATTCTGCCCTGTTAAGTATCCCTGATTATAAAATCGCTCAACCATCGGTGGCCGTGCCTTCTGTTGCCTAGGCCCTAAGCTCTGGAATTCCCTCCCTAAACCTCTCTGCCTCGCTACCTCTCTTTCCTCCTTTAAGACGCTCCTTAAAATCTACCTCTTTGACCAAGCTTTTGGTCACCTGCCCTAATTTCTCCTTATGTGTCAAATGTTTTGTCTTATAATACTCCTGTGAAGCGCCTTGGGACGTATTACTACGTTAAAAGCGCTATATAAATACACGTTGCTGTTGTTGTTGTAGCGCTTTAACATTACAATTGCTTTTTCAAATCATATGCTGTGTAACTTTACTGCATTTTTACAGAAAATTACTGTTGAGCACTTGGACACAAAATTGAAATGCGGCGATTATGAGAGAAAACATGAATGTGAATAATGATCTTGGGGCTATAATAAGAATCAAACTCATACCTTGCAATGTATCTTTAAATGCTAACATTCATAGATCTCCCTCCATATGTATCAATAGAGATTAGATTGGTAATTATATGGCCTTTGCCATATTTAACACATGCTAAAGTGACAAGTTTAGACCTCATCCTCAGCTAAAAGTGAACAGCCCTTAGCTGGAGGCATGGGAGGGGAATGAATTCTTAGCCAGGCTCCTAAATGGATTATGCTGTGCCACAGAAACACACTTTCTCAGCAGAACTTCTGGGTGTTTTTCGTGAAGCTGCTGTTTTATTCGGTGAAATGACACCTCCCTCTTTTAGCAACACTGAGTCAGATATCATGCATTTCTGCATTAACGTGCTAGAATTCTGTTTAAATGTTGCCTCACACAACAAAGTAAAAAACATCAAGGCCAAATCCCTTGGTGGTGTTCTTCAGTGTTGCACTAAGCTATAACATTCGAACAATGCCACTCTTTGCTGAGGTAGCTAAAATCAGCTGATACAGCAACTAGGGAACTATGATTCGCGTTATCAGGGTTAGGGAGGGAAAATCAGCGTGAGTTACTTCTCCAATTGCTATCAAGTGACTCCTGCTGGAAAGTGAATGAGAACAGTATTGGCTTCAGATCTGCCTCACCCACCCCCGTGGTCAAATACCCTGCTGACACTCACTGTGTGGTCTCAGGCATGAGAAATCGCCACTTGGGCAAGGTTGTGGAGGACTTCCGGTGCCAATGGAACTGTACCCCAGCAAGAGTCAGGCGTGAAGGGGAGAAAAATTGGGGAAATGCAAAATAATTTATAGACAAAAACGTATTTTGAATATTTAAAAAAAGAAAGTTGTGCTTTGGACTAATAGTCAGAACTAAAAAAGCATGTTTACTTCCTATCATGCAGCAATGGGTGGAGGGTACACTGAGGGCAAGGTTTATCCTTAACAAAGATCGTACAGCCTGGTACACTTAGAGAAACTGCTGATCTGGGCCTGGTAGGTTTTTACTGAGCTCAGGAGATTTAAGGCACATCTCTGCATTCCCGCTGAGCGGGCAATCAGCCCCCTTCGTGACTTGTCTGTGCGTGCCACTGCTATAGTGCTCACCAGTCTGAGAACTATATTGAAACCCTGTCAGTTGTCTGATCTAGTAATAAAGTGTAAGTCAGTCAGTCAGTCAAAAAGTGCAGCCTGGAAAAAGTGACAGCAAATCAATTTCGCTGTTTCTGTATCCCCCTCAGAGTAACCCATGCTGAGAGGTAGCTGATGCCATTTAAATCTGAACTACCAGCTTCAGTTCTACATGTGGAACAACAGCTTTGACACTGTACCTCACAGAGGGATTTCTATCTGCAAATAACACCAACAAAGGATTTAAACAAAATCAGTCAGTGACATCTCTGTGTCATGACATGATATTTTCTGTTTCACACATCAAGGAAGCTTCATGTCAAATGCAATTTCCTATCCCTGGTCATTTGTTTGTAATGGTCATTTGAGTCACGGGTAGAATGCAAATAATAAACAATATTTTCTTTTTCCAATTTTCTCCACTCCTCTCCAAAGGTGTTGATGTTTACTGAGAATAATTCAATAGTCAATATGCAGAAACATGCTAAAAAGAAACCTGGAAAAAAGCAGAGCTGCAAACACTTGTGACCACAACGGAAATTCTTCCAGGACTTTAACCGTAAGATGGCAGCCAGAAAAGAATTGAGCACCATAAAAGATGTAAACAGGGCTGAAACAGAGATTTGGCCTAAGATAATTAATATTCGAAATGATTACTTCCTCCAAGTATTCACTAGGGAACACAAGAGCAACATGTCCTCCCTAAGTAGAATTAATAAGTTTGATGTAAGTGCTAGGTGGGCAAAAAGAGATCAAAACAAATAAAGCCCCAAAGATATCCCAGAGTACTGAGAGAGACAGGGCTTCAGATTTGTGAGGCATTGACAGTCATTATTAAGGATTCATTAAACAGAGGAAAGCTACCCATAGATTAGAAATAGGTTCATTTGGTGCCTATTTTGAAAAAAAGACCAAACGGAGACAGTCAACTATTAGTCAACAACAACAACAACTTGCATTTATATAGCACCTTTAATGTAGTAAAAGGTCCCAAGGCGCGTCACAGGAACGATTCTCAGACAAAATTTGACACTGAGTCACAATAAGATATTAGGACAGGGCTTGGTCCAAGAGGTGGGTTTTAAGGAGCGCCTTTAACGAGGAGAGATAGAGAGGTGGAGAGGTTTAGGGAGGCAATTCCAGAGATAGGGCCTAGGCAGCTGGAGGCACGGCCGCCAATGGTGGAGCGATTAAAATCGGGGATGCGCAAGAGGCCAGAATTGCAGGAGCGTAGCGATCTCGGAGGGTTGTAGGGCTGGAGGAGGTTACAGCGATAGGGAGGGGCAAGACCATGGACGGAATTGAAAAAAGGATGAGAATTCTTACTTCAATACCATGTAAAATAATGAAATTGATTATCATGAGTAAACTTGAACATTATCTGCACAATAATAACCTAGTAGTCAACATGGATTCATAGAGGAAGGTCCTACATGACCAACTTTTTTGCCTTTTTTGAGGAAGTGACATCTGTGAACTGTGGAAATCTCTATGATGTGCTCGACCAAGACTTCCAAACGCATTTCACAAAACTCCACACAATAGGTTATTAGTTAAGCTCAATGCAGTGGGGAATTCAGGATAAACCTTGGGAAAGGCAAATAAATTTACTGAAAGTTATAAAACAATGGGAATAATTAGAGGAGTTATGTTACACTGGGAGAGGGAAGTATTGAGTGGTGTGTCACATGAATTAGTGTTGGAACTAATGACTTGGGTTCCGAAACTCAATACAAATTGGCTAAATTTGCAGATGTACCAAATTAGTTGAGGCAATTGATTCCGAATTGGATAAAGTGAGCAGAGGTAGATGAGGCTCAATATTGATAAATGTAAAATACTGCACATAGAAAGAAAAGATGGGCGACGCTTACTCTAGGGTGTTGAAGTAGCTAATGATGAAGATGAAAAAGTTCTAGAATTCCAAATTTACTCAATGTTCAACAACTCCAACCACTGTAGAACAACGATCAATGAAGCAAATTGAAAGTTGAATTATATAGTGAAATGCAAGGCAGAGGAAATCATAGTGCCTGGTCAGACCACACCTTGAGTACTAGGTCCACTTTTGATTACTGAGATACAAGGCAAACATTGAAGCATTGGAGGATGTTCACACAAGAGCCATGAAACGGATTCCTAGTAGCAGATGACTGAGGTATGACGAAAGTCTGGAGAAATGATCTTTTAGAGATTTATAAGCAATGTTCCCACTAAGCTGCGCAGTCGCGCAGTCATCTGCAAGGTCCCGTGCAGGCCGCTCACCGGCTTTACTATTGTAGATACCACACATGCGCAAAAATTTGAATGGGCCGCACACTGGGGGAGGCAGTGCCGCTCAAAGGGGACGTTGTTTATAAGATATGGATAAGGTAGATCCAGAAAATTGCTTTCTACTAATTTGCGAGATTAGGACAAGAGGACACAAGTAAAAGGCCTGATTTTTTTAAATTTCTTCACACAAGAGGTGATCAACACATGGAATGCCCTTCTGTATAGCCATGATGCGGAGATGCCGGTGTTGGACTGGGGTGGACAAAAGTGAGAAGTCGCACAACACCAGGTTATAGTCCAACAGCTTTATTTGAAATCACAAGCTTTCGGAGCGCTGAAGTCAGGACTTCACCTGACGAAGGAGCAGTGCTCCGAAAGCTTGTGATTTCAAATAAAGCTGTTGGACTATAACCTGGTGTTGTGCGACTTCTCACTTCTAGATAGAGTAATGGAGATGAAAACCCTGTAATTATTTAAGAAACAATTAGATGCTGCAATTGGTGAACTGTAAGGATTTCTGGATGGATGAACCAAGATTACCTTCCTTATTCATAAGAAATAAAGAAAGACTTGCATTTATATAGCAGGGCGATTTTGCCAGCGCTCAGGGGTCGGGTTTGGAGGCGGGACTGCTGGCAAAAATCAAAAAGATTGGCAGCAGATCCCGAACCCGCTTCCAACCCGCCTCCAAGCAATCTTTCCGGGAGTCGGGTCCCCAATTTGTGCAGGAACCCGACTCCTAGCAGCGGGAAGAGGATTATAGCCACTTAACTGCTTGTTAATAGGTAGTTAACAGGCATTTAAGAGGCTTTTTCCAATTTTGACACTTCTACTGCGGGCTTCCCGACATCGGGAAACCCCGCCAGGGTAAGTGTGGCAGCTGTGGGTCTACTGTAATGTTTGTGTATAGATAACAGCTGCAGAAGTGGTGTGAAGGATCCAATGGGACACTGATGAATTGCAGAGGTAAGAAAATGTTGGGAAAGTCATTTTTAATGTGTTTAGAATTTTCTGTACGTGACAAGCTTTGAAGTGTTTGTGTAGTCCCACCTCATTGGGAGAACCTCTCTCACCAGTGACAGATCGCTTCTGTAACCTCACCTGCAGCTGCCATCCATTTTAGCCTAAGGAGAGAGTCACTGAAGAGCCAGGGTGCAAGGTCTCACCTTTGTACAGTGATTGTCAATGTTTGCAGCACCTCAATGCTGTCAAACACTGAAAAAATCATCTGTCAAAAAGAAATGGTGGTGGCCCCTTTAAGAAAACCGGCAGATGTCGCGTCATCAACTGACGTCATCTGACACCGGCTTTTTCTTAATTGGCCGGCAAGCCCGTAGGGCGGGCTTAACAAGGCCAATTGACGCAAAATAGCGTCTGTGTGTCGGATGTCGCTGGGGGCGGGACTAGAACCCGAAAGGCAGCAGTCTCGCCCTCAACGCGCCTCTTCAGGTAAGATCCCGGCCAGTGCCTTTCACGACCTCAGGACGTCCCAAAGTGCTTTACAGCCAATGAAGTACTTTAGAAGTGTAGGCACTGTTGTAATGTAGGCAACGTGGCAGCCAATTAGCGCACAGCAAGACCCCAGTAACAGCAATGTGATAATGACCAAATAATCTGTTTTTTTAGTAATGTTGATTGAGGGATAAATATTGGCCAGGACACCAGGGATAACTCCCCTGCTCTTCTTCAAAATAGTACCATGGGATTGAAGGGATAATTACTAGTCCGAGCCCCTTTAGGGCTACCCCGGATCAGGAGTATTCCTCAGATGTTCACTTTCAACTAAAGTTTGAGGTAGCCAAATCCTAAAGACGCTTAATTGGGTCTAAAGGTCCAGACTATCTCTCCCTAAAGGAAAGGAACAACCTGAAAATGTTACCGTCCTCCAGATAGCACTTTTAATAAGTTTAGCTAGACTGTAACGTTCCGGATATTATGAGGGTCCGGAATACTCCCCCAGAATTCTGCAGCTCCTCACCAAAGAGTGTACAGAGATTGAGTTCGCGAGTTTGATACAGAAGTATTATGTGAGACAATTTAAAAAATATATAGATTTATTAAAGAACCAACATGTAATTTACAGTTGGTGAGTCAATTGCAACATTAACAGTTCCAAAAAGAAAAAGCTTTACAATCTTATTATCAGAGATCCTTACTCTCAAATCTTAACTTTGCTACAGTTTTACAGTTCTTAGTTTTATACAGGATATCCACCAAAATCAAATACAGTACCTTTGATCCCCGAAGTACAAAGAGTTGGAGACTTACAGAGCCACCTCTGAAGCCTGAGAATTGCTTTGCCCCTTTACAGTGAGTCTACTATCCCATTTGAGAGTTCAATATTTATACCCTTTTCCAGTGGTATTTCCTTTAAGGTTTTCTGCTGATGTAAGCTAATTATCTCTAGTCATTTTTCTGCTGACTTCTGCAATTCTTAGTCACCTCAGCTGGTAGCATTACAGAATTGTGTCTCTCCTCTAGGTGCTCTAAATTTACCATAAAAAGCGGTGTAACAGCAGGTGCGTTTTTTACTTGATGTCATTTATACGAAGGCAGATGTTTGTGCTTCTTTACGAAGTGTAAATTAGAACACCTTAACCAGGGTGAACTATTGTTTGTTCCCAAAGATTCAGACTGTCGGGAGCCTTTAACCTTCTGTTTCAATAAGGTTATTGATTCAGTGTAAACAACTATCTTATCTCTATTGCCAGAATGCTATCACAGCTTTTTCAGTTAGGTTTCTAGATTTCCAGACCCAGTTTGTCATGTTTTAATAAGGCCAGAATTCTTTCATAGAATGGTGTATTTTTCTGAATAGGTTATATGGCTTATCCCTTCACAGGATCTTTTACATCCACCTAAGAGGGCAGACAAGGCCTTGGTTTAATGTCTCATCCGAAAGACGGTACCTCCAACAGTGCAGCACTCCCTCAGCACTGTACTGCAGTATCAATTTAGATTTTTGTGCTCAAGTCTCCAGAGCGGGACTTGAACCCATGAGCTACTGACTCAGAGACAAGGGTGCTACCAACTGAGCCATGGCCGACACTTCATAGTTAACTTCTGATCTCCATTCAAATAAGAAATATTTTCCAATATATCTCAAGAACTATGATTAAGCCAGATATTTAGACATTTTCTCTGGGCTGGTCTTAGACGACCTTTTCAACCAGGTCTTGAGGTTGGCTCGGCAAAGGTTAAGTTAAACCTGTTAAACTGGACATATACATGCCCTTAATTATGTACTTTTTATCTTAGGTTTTGCTGTCGAAAATATTCATGGATTAACTTGACACATATAGAAATATTCTACACATTTAAATATAAAGGATAACTTAGGAAAAGCCATAGCCTATGGCTTGATATTCCACCAGGTAACTCATCAGCAACAAGGTTGTGAGTGGTTTATGGTCATTGCCACAAATGTGACATAAATTATACCCTGCAAATTACTGTAATGTATTCTGTTTAAGAAATAATTTAGTGGAAGCTCTGTGCTTAGTTAGCTGATCTCAACTCAGACAGCAGTTGGAGCTCTAGCACTGGCCTCAGCATCCTTGGGCTAGAGAGAGAGGGGAGAAAAAAACATCAGGGAGGGGAGAAAAAACATCAGCAAGGATCCTACTACTGAACATTATCAAGTGGTTCCTACTGGAAAGTATGTGTGTGGACATTGAACAATGATTTGGCTTGGCTGTAATGCCTCCCATAATTGAAATCACCCCACTGACTCCTCATATGGAGCACGACGACTTGGGCAAGATACCAAAGAACTGCTAGTACATGTGGAACATACCCCAACAAAATGATTTTGACAAAGTTAGTTCAGCTTAAGAGGCAAAAAGACAGATTTAATGTGTCGCACTGTAGTCACCTGGGTCTTGGCTCTGGTGCAAGTAAAGGCCTGTTGTTGTGTGGTGTGGATTTAGAGGGGAAAAAATTTGTCCTCTTAGCGCCTCCCTTTAGCACCAGTAGATGGCGCTAATGGGGAGCTAGAGCAGCATCACCGGGGCAAGGTGAATCCAGCGCCGCATGCCAAATCCGTACCCCCCTCCACCCACCGTAGCACCGCCAATAGCCGGGAACATCAATGCCAGTGAGTGTGCAATGCTCACTGACCGCCCGATTTGCAAAATTGATTCTCACCACTTACCTCCATGCCTGGAGTAAACACCGACAGGGAGAGCTGGCTTGCAGCACTAGGAAGCCAGCTCCAGGGATGTTATTTAAAGGGATCATCAGTAATCACTCGCAGCTGTCAGGTTAGTGCAGTTTCAGTGGTTTTTTGTTAGTTTCACCCACTGTAACAATTTCATTCAGTGATTTCAAGGTTCTTTTGTATCAGGAGTCTTCTGGCAACTAAAAAGTAGTAACATTTATTCTTCAAAGATTCAAATTGCTACACTTGGTAACATTAATGGGGGCTGTACTGGCATGCCACCTCGCCCTCCAGGATCTTAGACAGAGGGAGCATAGGCAGCGAGAAATACGGGAACATGTGCGCAGAGAGATGAGGAGGGATATCAGGGCTCTCACCAGGAGGGCTTACCCTCCGATGGTATTCCGAGAGCACTTCTCCTACCTTCAATTAAGCGAGGAGCAGTGTATTAGATGGCTCTGCCTCACCAAGGAGGTGGTCACAGAACTCTGCTACCTCCTCCAAACAGACCTCCAGCCTCACACCAGAACGACTTAAACCCCAGATCCCCTTTGCTCACAACATCCCCATCATTCCATCCCTCTCACAGGCCATATCACGGCGCAAAGCTGAAATGAGAGACACCACAAAAGAATGGTAAGTGAAGTAATACATTTATCAAAAAGTAGTGGACACATATTTACACCAAAAATATTTACTTTTCACCCTTGTGCAATCCCTTAGTGCCTCTCGTTACTGTGCCTTTTCCTGCTCTAGTGCTCCTACGAAGTGTTGGCCCAGTGGCTGCAGCACGGCTGGTGGAAGGCTGCTGAGTGTCGGTGCCAGAGACTTCAGATGGCCTTGCAGGATGTCCTTGACCAGCTCTGGACCTGGAAGGCCCGGCTGTAGACTGCACCAGCTCAGCATGGGCAGCAGCAGTCTGGACTGGCTGAATGACAGGCAGCGACAAGGGCAATGGCAGAGTGGCAGTGGTGGGAGCAGGAATCCTGAGAGAGGACAACAGGTTCCTGCTCCACTGCTCCACTGTCACTCCTCCGGGGCAGCACCTCAGCATCTCTAGCAATCTGCTGGAGCACAGATTACTGGCCTGCTGTGACACCGTGAAAGCCCCGGTTGATGGTGGTAGACCCAGCCACAATGGCAGCAGTCAGAGCTTGCGTGGCATCAAGCTGAGACTGCATGAGAGCAGTCTGAGATTGGATGCCACCAAGCATAGACTCCATTACAGCACTAAGGCATTGTGCCACTTCCGCCTGTGCTGCAACGTAAGCTGCCAGATTGCCCACCACACATGGCTTCAGGTCTGGATCGCCACGGTCTCTCTGGGAGTCTACCATCCTTTGCAGACTGGAAATGATGGGCTCCATGGTGTGCGCAGAGCCTTGTGAAATGTTGGAGGTGGACTCCTCTACGCTCCTTGCCATTGCCGAGATGCTCTCGGGCACCCTCGCTATTGCACCTATCATCTCCATGTGCATGCCCATCACCCTTCTTCTAAACGCCTCCCCATCGAGGTCCTCATCTGAGTCCTGTGCAGCAGAACTCAAGTGCAAACTCACCCTCTGGGGAGCTGGCCCCCAAGCTACCCTCTCCCCCTGGCCTTGCTGCAGCCCACTCGTCCTCGGTGCCTCACCCTGTGCAGATCCCATTACTATGCTAGCCTCTAAAGAACGCATAGTACCAGTATCTGAGCTGGCGTCTGTGGGTGAGAGGTGCAGTGACGTAATGTGTTCTTCCTCCTCCTATTCTCCTGCCTCGCTCATTACCGTGCCCTCAGGGACAGGCTGCTCATGTGCTTGCTGATTATCTGAAAGTAGAAAGGCACAAGAGTCGGGTTAAGGTGAGGGGAGGGGGGCAGGAAGGGAGAAATGCATGCATACAGCATGTTTAGCTGGAAATTGCGAAACGCTTGTGGGGTGAGGGGGAAGTGGGATGTGAAAAGAAGGAGTAGGGATAAGCATACCGTTGTTATCCCCAAGGGGGTCAACGTCGCCAGTGGCCACGGCACCCACCACCTGGCGCCCAGTGATTTGCAGCACTCGATTCCCCAGCGCAGACAGTGGTTGGGTGTCAGCTTGTCTCCCGTCTGTGTCATCCTGCTCCCTCCTGTTTTGCGCCACCTTGGCCTGCAAGAGAAAGGAAAGTCTGTGAGTGAGTGTGTAGCAATGTGTTTGGATGATGTGCCTGCCATAGTTGAATAGCTGTCATTGTGTGCAAGGTGTGAGATGTGGGTGTGAGTGTTGCTAGGTAGAGATTGTTGGTGGGTGCGTGCTGGGGTTGTGGTGATTTGGGCAGTGTGTGAAGATTGTGGTAGAGATGGTGGTATGTAGCATTTGTTGAAGTATTGACTCACCCTGACCACCCGAGTGAGGTCGTTAAATTTCTTCCCGCACTGTGTGGGTGTCCTGGGGACCACAGTGCAGCCCGAGACGTGCTGCACTACCTCCCTCCACATGGTGCGGAAGACTTGTGGCGAGGGCCTCCTGCCACTTGCCGGGTAGAGCACCGCCCTCCGTCTCTCCACAGTGAAAACCAATGTCTCCAATGCTTCATCAGAGAATCTGCGGGCTCTCTCCCTGGGGCGTGGACCTGCCATGAGCACACCTGGTTCAGTCCTCCGGCTCCTTCGCCTTGTTCTGCTTCTGCTTGCTGAGGCAGCTGCACAGCCAGCAATACTGAGAATGAGGTGCTGCAGCATCAATGAACCTCCCCATTAAGTAATGAAAAAAGCCTGTGGCAATGATGAGTTGCGATTAGATGACACCCGATATTGGTTCACCCTTTAAGTCTAATGACAATGAGCTTGGGTTTTAAGACTTGATTTAGGACTCCAATCATTTTATTGAGCAGTGAGCACGAATTTTTCGTGCAGTTTAAAGCATTTGCGCCTGGCGCTAATTCTCCAACTTTTCTACTGACACAGTCCATTCCTTGGCTATAACGAATTTCTAGCCCAGAATCTTTATACTGTTAACATCTATTCCCAACAATATATTTTTTAAAGAAAACAAGTTGCAGTAATTCACCTTTTAGAGTATGAAAAACACTTAATGAAAATGATCATCACACATGGTATACATAGATATCTCACTCACACTTTTGTTAGCAGTTTAATATCATTCATAGCTAAAAGGTTGACAGGTTTAGGCATGGGAAATAGTTGGAGTGTGCGTAAGAGCCTCTCAATAATTAAAATAGCTATAGCATATATTTTAATTACTTTTCATTCACAATGATATTTTGCCTGAGAAAATTAAAATCTACAGCTGCTAGTAATGGTTACACAGATAAAAGGCCTGATAGCCAGACTAAGTGCCTATTTTCCTTTATAAAATATCAACCAGTTATTTAACTAATGCAGCCACTGATTTAATAAAGAGAAGCATTTTGCCCAAGTGGTCACCAGCCCCTGTCTGAGTGTAATCGCCATGGAGACTTTAGCTTCAGTTTCCTTTCTAATTGCAAGAATAAGCAAAATAGTCAAGAGATGGTTTCAGTGCTGTGTGATTCCGTCCCGATCTTTGTATAAGACAGGGGCACAGGGACTGACATAAGAAGTTTTTGTAGTGAAAGTAAGTTGTATTCCTTATAACCAGATGAATGAATATCTATGCAATTGTACAAATGACTGTTCAAATCTATAAAGATTATACATAGTGATAAAGATTATACATAGTGAGAGAAAAATGCTTCAGTCAGTAAAACCAGTTTGTAATATAGCTTTGTTATGTCTTTCCTGGGCTTCTATAGGAGGGTACAATATGGTGAGGCAGGTGTGGAGCTGCAACGTCCTACATCATGGTAGCATGCCAGTTCGCTCCCGTGATTTCCCACGTGGCCCATCGGCAATCTCAGCATATCAGCATAGGGATTGCCATGAGTGGAGGTCAGGACCTTCCCCGCAGAGATGAAGGGAAAATGTGAGCAAGCCTCACTTCAGCCTGCTGCCATGTACCTTGTGGCAGCTGGTTTCAGAGAGGCCTGTGACCAGTTCACTTACCCGGAAGGGATGGTGCACAGGTGGCTGTGGTGATGTTAGTAAAGGAAAACTAATAAGCATTGAAAAATAAATACACATCAGCTTTTGATCAAAAAATTACTGAAGTGATACTGTTGCCCCAAATTTCCTTGGGCTAGAAATTCGCTATAGCCAAGAAATGGGAAGTGTTTAGACTAAAAGGGGGAAAAATTAGGTCGCGCCCCATTTGGGGCGCAAATATCGTCTGGACGCAAATATTAGCGCCTGGCGCTAATTATCGGCACTGACTGGAAACTTCACTTTTACCGCCCCGGAAGGTGAGTGGAGCGCTAAATCAGGCGCTGCACACCTGTCTTAAGGCGCAAAGGCCAAGGAGTGAGGCGCTAACTCAGAGCGCTGGTGAAGCTCATGTAATGTCAGTCAGCAATGGAACACACACACAATGGCACGGGCCAGTTCTTAAAGGGGATGGTTAATCTTGCTTTCCATCCACATCCTGTTCATTGCAGCCTTGAATCTCGGCCTGGAGAGACTTGCACATCAAATGTGCTGGAAAGAACAATGGAGAGTACCAGGCAAAGAGCTCAGAGTGCAGCTCCCACAGTCTCTGCTAAATCGATACAAGGAATGGCAAATCAAAATGAACCTACAAAGTGCTGCTCAGTACCCAAAACTCCTTCACACAACGTTGAATCTCTCCAGAAGTCTCTCCCTCTCTCTCTCAGAATGCGTAGTTCAAAAATGCCACCAACAATAAAAGACAGGAAGAGGCCCCCTTTAAATAGCGCCCCCCCCCCAGCCCCACAGCGATTGATAGCGTTCCAGTCTTCTGGTCGTTGGATGCGCCAGGCGGTAAGGCAGGGGGCGCCACTCAATTTCCGCTCCGGGGCGCCACAAGGGCATTGCACCATGGAATGACGTCACAATCTGCGCGCGCAGGTGGTCGCAGCGGTAAAGTTTAGCGCCGCCGCACAATCTCTAGTTAAGTTCCCGAGCGGCGCAAACATTGCTGCGCCCGGGCGTTAGCGGCTTTGCGCCCCATTAGCGCCCTCTTAAGGCACTAACGGGAGGCGCAACCAACTGAATTTTTACCCCAAAATGTTTAAGTAACGCCAATTGAAAATCGTCTAGGCTGCACGCAAAATTCGTCCTCACTCCTCATTAAAATGATTGCAGTCATGATTCTCGTCTAAAAACCCAAGCTCATTGGTGTTGCACTGAAAAGATGGACCAATGTCATGGGCAGTCTAAGCACAAGTAATGATTGCCACAGGCTTTCTTCACTACTTAAAGGGGAGGTTCATTGATGCTGCAGCACTTCATTATCAGCATTGTTGCGTGTGCAGCTGCCTCAACAACCATAAGAAGAAGGACGACAAGGAGAAGGAACACTTATTTACAAATCCTGATGGCAGATCGCTGCCCCAGGGAGAGAGCTTGGAGGTTTTCTGATGAAGCTTTGGAGGCATTGGTTTTAACGGTGAAGAGAAGGTAGGCGGTCCTGTACCCGCCAACTGGCAGGAGACCCTCGCCACAAGTCTGCCGGACTATGTAGAGGGAGGTGGCACACCACATCACGGGCAGCACTCTGCTCCCCAGGACGCACACACAGTGCAGGAAGAAGTTTAATGAGCTGACACGGGTGGTCAGGGTGAGTGAAGGCTTCAACAAATGCTGCACACCATCATCTGTACCACAAGCTTCACACATTGTTCAATGCACCACACACCCAGCACTCACCCACCAACAATCTCTACCTAGCAACATTCACACCCACCACACAATGACAGCTATTCAACTATGGGAGGCACAAGGGTCATTAGTTATTAGAATTCAAGTGATATGTTTATAGATACATTTATTAATTGTGCTTGGAAGATTTTGTGGTCTCTCTCATTTCACCTTTACGCCCAGGAGGACACTGATATGGCGTGAGAGAGGGATTGCATGATGGGATGTGGTGAGCTATGGGGATCTGGAGTTTCATTCATGCAACCCGGAGTCTGATGAGCCAGTCACAGACAGCCCGTCCGGAAGGCCAATTGCCTCGCTGCCTCCGCCGTTCCTTGTCCTCCTCCTCGTCCTCTTCCTCCTCCTCTTCCTCCTGAGGTAATCCCGCAATCCCCATGACTGTGAAGTAATGTTGTGAGCAAATAATGGGTGACTTCTGCACTTGAATGAACAATCCCCGTCACCAAAAAAACTTGAAATAATTAAAAAGAGAGCTGTTTCAGTTCTTCTTCTTCTTAGGCAGTCCCTCGGAACCGAGGATGACTTGCTTCCACATTAAAAATGAGTTTGCAGGTGACTGATGAGTCCAATGCGGGACCTACAGTCTCTGTCACAGGTGAGGCAGATGGTGGTTGAAGGGGCAGGTGGGTGGGGTGCTTGGGTTGACGTGCGCTCCTTGCGCTTGGCTTCTGCTTGCTCCCGGCAAAGAGACTCGAGGTATTTGGCGCCTTCCCGGATGCTTCTCCTCCACTTTGTGTGGTCTTGGGCCAGGGATTCCCAGGTGTCGAAGGGGATGTTACACTTTTTCAAGGAGGCTTTGAGGGTGTCCTTGAAGCGTTTCCTCTGCCCACCTGGGGCTCTCTTGCTGTGCCAGAAGTTGCAGGAAGTAGCAAACAACCACTGAAAATGCAGAACCATGTTAGATCAGCTAATTGGGGATGGTGCCTTTAAATATCGCTGCTGCAGCCTGCTTCCTGCTGGTAGATGACAGCTCTCCCTGTCGTTGTTCTGCGCTGCTGTTAAGGTAAGTGGCTAAATCCAATGTTGGAGATCGGACGTCCAGTGAGCATTACACACTCACTGACGTCACGATCTCTGTCATTTAAATCTCCCTGGCGCTAATGGCTACCAGAAGCATTACCAGCAGCTGAAAAATGGCTGGAAGATGGATCTGCCACCAGCTAGCAGAAGAGCACCGGCCACTACCGCCATAAAATGGTGGAAAGATGGTGGCCAGCACTAATGCTTCCAATTTCTCCCCCTTTGACTTTTAGGTGCACTGGGGCACAATTATGGTGAGGGACTCATTACTGGGACGTTAATTGGGGCAGAAACCATGTCTGCTGTTTTTCTGCCCTAGTTTTGGGCCAATATAATTTTTGTCCCTGGTTGGCAGGGAGGGGGGTGAGCACTTCCTCTGCCCACCCCTTCAGCAGCACATATATTTACGTTGCATGCTAATAACGTCATGCGTCAAATATACCATCACCGTTGCCCCCATCTAATTTCTAACCACCAGATAAATGAGGCATTGTGGGTTGCCAGGATCAGCTAATCTTGTGGGACTGTTACATTGAAAGGTACTCCTACTTGTACAACTTAAGCCCATATCTCCTTGAATTAAAGCAGTCCCTGATTACACTCACTACATCTTCCTAGCTTTCATACCGACTCTGATGCTTCCATGAGAAAGTATCTCTGGCACCGATATGGACAGGGGTGGGATTTTCGAGTGGTTTGGGGGTGGGGTCGGAGTTTCTGTCAGGAAACCCGGAAGTCCTGGATTCCCCGCATGCTATGGAGTTTTAACTCCACAGCGTGCGTATTTTTTTTTTGACAGGATCCCTGCCTGATTGACAGGCTTGGCTTCCAGTCGGGCAGGGAGCACACCGGAGCAGGCCGCAGGAGCAGGTAGGGAGCCTGCAGCTGCTATTGGGAGCGTGGGGGGAGTCCGATCCCTGACTTGGGGCCAGCGGGAAGCACTCCTGCTCTGCCTGGCTCACAAGCAGTGCTGTAAGGGCACTTACCTTTTCTCCCAAAGCTGTCCTCGCCTCCCTTGAGCTGCTGGGTTTTCCAAGGCCTGGGAAACCAGGCTGGCCAGGGTTAAACCTGTAAGGGAAGTTAAATGTTAGGTTCCCAGCTTCATTATAATATTTAAATAGCCAATCTGTCTCCTGGGAGCGGGTTCGCTGCCCGGCCCCTTTCCTGCCTCAGTTAAACTTGGAAGTGAGCAGGTTGGACGCGGGTTGGTGTCGGGTTTGAGATTTAAAAAATATTTACATCTCTCATGACCCCAACCCACCTGTTTTGGGGATTAAAATTCACCCCTATGCCTCAGTATAAAACCATGCCACTTCTCCCCAGCCAAACCTCACAAAACCTAATGACCTTACTGAACAACAGAGCCAATCAACATCTGTTTTATTATATACGCACCTATATATACATATATATATATATATATTCAGATTCAATATAAGGCCCTAATTCTTATCATTGTGCTTTATTATGACCTATCTTGCTGCTTCCTCTTAATCAACTTGAGGACCAGTGTCATGAGAGATGATTGGCTAAAGTGGTCCTTGTCACATGAAAGCTGAGCCGGAACAGATATATTGGAGACTGCATCTCATGTGTGACTGCTTGGGTAGCCTTGCCCTGCCTCTTACATGCTCTTTGACTCGGAACATTGGAACAGGAGTAGGCCATTCAGCCCTTCGAGCCTGTTATGCCATTCAATTAGGTCATGACAGACCTGTATCTTAACTCCATTTACCTGCCTTGGTTCCATATCACTTGATACTCTTAACTAACAAAAATCTATCTAGGTTAATCTCAGCTTTGAAATTTTCAATTGATCCAGCCTCCACAGCTTTTTGAGAGAGTTCCAGATTTCCATTACCCCTTGTGTGAAGTAGTGATTCCTGACATCACCCATGAACTGCCTAGCTCTAATTTTAAGGTTATGCCCCCTTGTTTTGGACTACCCCTCCAGAGGAAATTGTTTCTCTCTATCTACCCAATCAAATCTTTTAAACACTGCAATTAGATCACCACATAGACTTCTATACTCAGGGGAATAGAAGCCTAGCCTATGGAGCTTGTCCTCATAATTTAGCCGCGGTATCATTATTGGTATAATTAGCCTCTGTAAGCCTCAGAGTGCGGTCGGAGGCCTAGCGTGTGCTTTTATTCTGAGAGAGAACAGCATCATGTTGGTTGGTTCCAGCCGTGCCATTGGTACTGGGCCCAAGTTGAGGCTGCCCACAGTTCAGTGGGAGGGCAGACCTAATGGTTACCACCAGATCCTGAAAGCCTTGAGAGGGCCTCTAGTAAGCTGGCCCCAAGTTTCTGAAGGTGGGAATGCAGTGATCTCTCTTCAATCTACCCCCAGGGCTCAAGAGCTGATGTCTGTACTTCGGGGGCAGGAGGCACTGACTTGCCCTGTGCCACTTCTGCGGGAGGGAATGGTTGCAGATGGCAATGAAGCTGCCACATGCAGCAGTGTGTTTCAATCATTAAGCAGACGAGCTGGAACCTGCAAACTCCGGCAGCGTCAGTGGCACACATCACTGGCGGCCAGAAGTCCCACCCTACTGGCATTCCACCCTCCCAAAAGGATCCAAGGAAATTCTGGGCTTGCGTATTTTGTGCAACCAATATTTTCAACCAAATCAACAGAATTGTGAAAATTAAAAAATCAGTTTAATTTTGAAGTTACCAAACATGTTCATGCCTTAACTTAAGGAAAATATCAACTCCTGATAATGGTATCCACATAAATGCATTTGGACTCTTGGATATCAATGTCATGAAATACTTCCCAAATTGTACTGTAGGGATTAAAATTAAACCATTGGCAGCAGAGAAAATTAGAGGCCCTAATCAATTTCAGTTGGTACTTGGCCAGTGGGTTACGATGTTGAAAAATGCCTCTTCTGGAGCTTCTGTTGCATCAGAATTCCCGGGAATACCGTGGGCACTGCACATTTAGCACCAGATCTTATAGCACCAAAAAAAACCTTACAAGTCGTAAAGACACACGAAAGGTTAAAGCGTGACAATATTCTTTTCTTCACTATGCCTTCCAACTCTCCCATCCCATGAAAACAGAAACCATCCAATTCCCAAGAGGTACTCAAGTCACACCAGTTTAGACAGCTTGGGACAGAAGACAGGCTCCTCCTCTGTTCCCTATCTTTACAAAAAGGCCTGTGGAATGCAGATATGCTGTGCACTGGAGCCTACTGTCAAAGTTCTTATCTGTGCTACGTCAGAGTGACAGCATGCGATATCAGGCTAGATGATATTCACTGGAGGAAACACCCATTAGATGAGATGGGATTCTTTCCACGCCAATCTGATGGATGGCAGTACTGGTAAGTATGACATTATTCCACTTATTCCCAGTCACTCTACATTGTATCTGGGCCATGTCATACCTAATATAGAATTGCTTGATGAGCTATTCCTGCACTGCCCAAACAATGCAGCAACTCCATTCTCAACCCTCCCCTCCCAAAGTGGCCTAAAGTACAGCCTATCCTTATGGCCTCTTGGCAGATTTGCAAACGTGCTGTCTATTCTTCCTGTGTGAGCCTAAATACTGAGGCTATTCGCCATCACAGCCGAATCTGATCATATCCTCATTTAATGTCAACACACACAGTTGGGTCGCTGGATCGCGATTGAGAGCAGCAATCCTCAGCTACCTCTTCCCCTCCTTAGCCAAGGAGCATTGAAATAAAGTGTAGCACCCCAACTGCTGCCCTGGCTGGCGTCAATTAACTCAGCAGAGACCAGGGGTGGATTTTAACCTGGAGCGGATTTCGGGTGGGCGGGGGTGGGGAGAGTGCAAAATGCACCCAATCTCATAAATTTCAGGCCCGGGGTATTTAACTCCTGTACCTCATTAACATTTGATTGGTAGGCTCCCCACCTGATCACGTCAGGAACGCGCAGCCCGCCCACTTTCTGGGCGTAATTTCCGGCAGGTCTCCAGAGCCTTATTTTAAATGATAATGTCCCTCCTAATGGGAGGTGGCATTCGCTTTACTGAGATTGCTGTCTTTTAGTTGGAAGCAAGCCCCAAGGTTCTGTGATGCAAGAGATGTAGGCAAGGAGGGATGTTCTCTTTTCCTCAAGTGGGATGATGATTGTCAAGATTGATGTACACCAGGCATAATGAGAGGTTGCAGAGATGGTCATCTCCAGGAACATCGCCCCCCCAGGATCTGGATCCAATGCAGGAAAAGCCTGTCAAAAGCAGCAAGGGTAAGTGCAGCTCTTCATGTCACCATCTCTAATAACACCTGGCAACAGTTCTTCCCCTTTCCCCAGCACTCTGAACAATTCCCTCCCCTGTATCACATTCTTCACCACCCATCACATGGGCACACTATACCACTTCTCATTCTCAGTCAAAACACACAGTCACTTCTTGCTTACTGCCTTCACAGCAATCACCAACAGTATTCTGGTCTCAAATGTAGACATTGCAGAATCAGGAATTCTCCACCTGACTTGTTATTCACTTCACACTCCAATCACTTGTTTTCTATCCAACACCTCCTCATCCTGCTCGCATCTTGCCTCTTCTCCTTCTCAGCATTCGGGACACTCAGCATAAAGGTGGATGAAGCAGTGTGTGCATGCACAGAAGAAAAAGTCTCAATTTACCTAATTGGTCTTCAACAGGCCTACAGCGGACCCGTGGCAGATTTAAATATAAAAACATGACAGCAACTTGGAGAGGTCATTTAGACAACATTCTCCGAGGACCCACACTATAACAGAAAAATAACCTTATGATTAGTGCACAACGTTAAGGAGTATTGGCACAGCATTAAAGCATTTTGGAGTAAATGTAATTTTTCTAATAGCATATAGGGACAAACTGTTATTAAGCCTAATGCCAACATTAATATCAGGCAATGATAACGTTCTCAAAAGTCAATAGCTGCTTTTATATTGGATTAAATGCCATGTTACTGTCACTTTTTTCCAACACGGTTTTGTACAGCCAAGGGCAGCCCCAAAGTAACCTTGCCCAGTTTGCAAAGGTCAGTGGCACTGGCTGGGAAGAATTATTTTTTTGCTGTATCTTTCTGACTATTCAGCTTTGCAAATCTGGCAATTTTTTTTGCTGGATATTTTGTAAGACCCACGCATCAGGAGCTGGCATTAGAACAACATTAACCCAATATTAAAGCAACTTATGCGTTATTATATTGTATAACATCTCAACTTGGGGATTCAAAATATCCAAACAACTGATTTTTTTTCTGTCTATTTGGATATGCAAATCTAAACCATCCAGTTCCATTTTCATAAACCTGCTACCAGGTTAAGTTGCTATAGGGTATGAGTTTATCTGACTCTAATTGGTTGAACTACTTTAAAACACTTGTGTTATATTGCATGCTGTGTCAGATGATGTGCCAAACAGGGACATTGCGTTATTAAATGGCTGGGACCTTTTTACTTTCTTTTTTCATGTGACTACAGTTGTACTGTGGAACCTCCATTATCTGCACTCCAATCATTCACCTTCCTGTCAATCTGCCAGAATTTTCACAGGTCATACCTTACATGCAACATCATAACTACAAAAATGATTTTCTTGTTATTTGTATTGTACTTGTCTTCATTTCTTTGCTTAGAGTTTTGCTGTTCTATACATGCAAGATCAAAATTTGGAGACTCTCAATTATTTGTCAGTTTTTGTTATCTACTTGGGGGGGTTTATCCCTTTCATCATGGAGGATAATGGGGAGATTCCACTATAATGCCGATTTTTAAATTAGCTTCCCTAACTGGGACAGCAAGTTTTTTCCTGATCTAGTGTACTTATAACTTCTCCCCCTGTATTATCATCTTCTACTAATACACTTTCAGTTTCATCAATAAAATTTTAATTTTGTTTAATTTCAGTTTCACCATATCTGCATTTTGTTCAGTAATTTTTATTTGCAGACATAGAGGGGCAAGTCTTGTGTTACCTGCATCCGTGGCTGGAATTTTCTGGGGTCCATGCGGGCTCGATTAGAGGTGGGTCGGGTGGGAAATGTGAAATATCTTGGAACGGGTCAGGAACCTACCGTCATCCCGCCCCCACACGTCTTTCCCTCGGGTGCGTTTCTCAGCTTCTCAGTGACCCGAATGGCAGAGGCGGGCGACGTAATTTAAATCATTATCAGGTACTTGTCAGACCCTTAAGCGCCTCTTTAAGCCTACCTTTCAAATTTCCCTGCATGACCACGGGATTCACGCGGCTCGGGAACCATGTCTGTCAACCTGAGGCGGGAGTTGAGTGGCCATTGATCCAGCTGATTAGTTGACAGCATGAAAAGTACTATAAAAGCTCCCACCTGACAGCTGATCACTTTCCTCAGGCAGAAGCTGTTCCTGACTGCATTGCCAGCACAGATTTAGCTTTCTAGAAGCTGCAACTGTTTCCAGCAAAGTGTCTATCCAATGTCACCTCATTGGTAGAACTTCTCTCACCATTGCTTTTGTCATCTCTACTTGACCTGCCATCTATTCCATCAGCATGGGTGCCATTTATACAACTTACCTTGGCCCTCAGAATCGGACCACGATGAGCCCCAACACCAGCAGCACCAACAACACCACCACTTTCTCCTCAACCACCTGATGCTGCACAGGACAGAGGGCATCAGCGCAGGGCTGCACCGCGCCGGAGGCGATACCCCCAACACAGGGTATGCAGGCAGAGGATGAGCTTCCTCAACATGACTGCGCACCAGTGCCAAAGGAGGCTCAGACTATTGTGCCAAGTCATCGCAGACATTTGCACACTGCTGGACCAAGACCTGCAACTCAGAGGAGTGGGTTGACACACCTTACCAGTGGCTGTCAAAGTCATCAGTGCCCTCAACTTCTTCACCTCAGGCTCCTTCCAGGAATCTGCAGCAGACATTTGTGGCATCTCGCAGTCGGCCACCCACAGATGCATCACACAGGTCTCCGATGCCCTCTTTGACAAGTCAGCCAATTATATCAACTTTGCCATTGATGAAGCCAGTGTTACTGAGCGGGCGCTCGGCTTTGCCACTCTGGTTGGCTTCCCACGGGTTCAGGGCGTCATCGACTGCACACATGTGGCCATCAGGGCACCCCCATCATAACCCAGGAGTGTTTGTCAACTGCAAGGGCTTCCACTCCCTCAATGTGCAGCTGGTCTGCAACCATAGGAAGATCATCTGCCATGACTCTTTCATCCTTTGCCAGTCCAACCTCCCTCAGTTCTTTGCTCCTCCAAACAGACTTTCCAGCTGGCTGCTTGGAGACAAGGTCTATCCACTGAAGACGTGGCTCAAGACGGGCAACACGGTGGCATAGTGGTTAGCACTGGTGCCTCACAGCGCCAGAGACCCGGGTTCGAATCTGACCTCGGGTGACTGTCTGTGTGGAGTTTGCACATTCTCCCCGTGTCTGCGTGGGTTTCCTCCGGGTGCTCCGGTTTCCTCCCACTGTCCAAAAATGTGCGGGTTAGGTTGATTTGGCTATGATAAATTGACCCTTAGTGTTAGGGGGGGATTAAATATGTGGGGTTATGGGGATAGGATGGGATATGTTAGGGGGAATTAAATACGTGGGGTTACGGGGGTCGGGTGGGATATGTGTACTGTGGGGATTAAAGCAGGGACAGGGTACTGGATTTGAATGATCAGCCATGATCGTATTGAATGGTGTTGCAGGCTCGACGGGCCGAATGGCCTACTCCTGCTCCTAGATTCTATGTTTCTATGTTTATGTTTCTATGACACCCTTGAGGAGGCCAAGTATTGAGGCCGAGAAGAGATATAATGAATGCCACATCTCCACCAGATGTGTATTAGAGCAGACAATAGGCATACTGAAAATGTGCTTCAGATGCCTTGACAGATCTGGAGGAGCCCTTCAGTACACACCAGCCAGGGTCTCCAGAATCGTCATGGTCTGCTGCGTCCTGCACAACATAGCGCAGCAGCGAGGATTAGCGCTGCATGAAGAGCAAGGCTCTAAGCGCAGAGGAGGAGGATCAAGAGGAACCAGCGGTCCAGATCCCACTAGCACCCGAGCACATTGCTGCCCGGGAGGCCAAGGATGGGCTCATCATGGCCAGATTTACTTAACTTTACGCAGTACATCCATATGGCTGCCGCATGCTGCACCAGGTTGGCACCACCCCACAGCAACACCATAAAGCATTCCTACAATGACCAAGCTATTCCTTTCACGCTGACCACCATTGCTGGAGGTAACGTTATGTCTCACCATTCACTCCAACTCAATAAGCCACTTCAAAAAATGCACACAAATTTGTCCAAGACCACACTATTCGAAACTTTAAAGAAACAGTGAATAAAACATCAAGTGGCTACCCTTGTGAATCTACTTGTGTGTCATCTTTTTCTTACGCGTGCTTCTACGAGGTGCTACCCCTGTGGCTTCAGCAGAGGTAGAGGCAGCCTGCTCACTTCCCTGCTGCGACTGCTTAGACACTCTTGGCGGATGTCCTCTGGGTTTTGGAGCCTCTGATGGCCCCACCAAAGTCTGCTCCTCCTGCAACTGTGCAGAGGCAGACTTGGCCATCGCTGTCCAAGAGGGCATCTGGGGCTCTAACTGAGGGGGTGGCAATGGGGGAGAAGTGTGAGTGCTTTGAGAGGAGCCGCACTTCCATGTGCCCTCTCACCATCATCCCTCTCATGGGCCACCCGCACTTCCCTGCTGGCAAGGAGCTGGAGAGCACCTTGCTGCACAACAGTGGGACCATGAGGACCCAGGTCCATGTTGTCATCCCTCCTAGAGAGGAGGTCTATGAGCCTCTGCCATCTATTCTCCATAGAGACCATGTGCTCCTGTGAGTGGCGCATTAGCTGCTCCATGCGTGGCCATCCTATCCATGGAAAAGACTACAGTCACCATCGCCTGCGACACGGTGGTGCTCATGTTGGAGATGGACTCCTCCATTCTCTGCATATTTGCAGACATCGCACTTGCAAAACCTGTCAAAGCCTCCTGCACTTCTTGCTGCACCTCCAGGAATGCCCTCTTTCTGGATGGCCCCTGAGGCTCAGCATCTGCATGCAGCTGAGCAGACCTGGGAACGTCCTGCGCCCTCCGGCGAGGAGTCTCCACTGCTGTCCCTTTCTCCACTATCTGCTCTTGCTCACTTGCGAGTTGTGAGACACCAGGTGACAACACTACTCTAGCTCGCGTGGGACCCACCGAGGTCTGCGTATCTGCGCTGGTGCTGGGTGCGCTTATGTCTGGTGACGGTGCACCCTCAGAGGCTGGAGGTTCCTCTGAGGAGTCGTCTTCCTCTTCTTCCTGGACAGTAGCGGGGGGCTCTTAATGAACCTGTGGGAGAGTAAAGAGATGAGTTAGATATGCCATATGAAGAATGGGTACAGATACCATTATGCACAAGATGACCATTCACTGGCTGCTGACATCAGTCCCCATATGAGTGACTGATGTATGCCATGTAGCTGTATGATATGTAATTCTGTCACCAAGTTGCTGAGATGTCCCCCTCTCTCCGTCTCCGACCTCCAGCTGCTCGACGACTCCCGAAACTTCTAAGGCAGTCTCCTCTGCTGTTGTTAGGGTCGCCAATGAAGGCATTCCACCTCCGGTTCTCTCTCTTTCCCTCTTATTGTGGGCTCTCTTTTCCTGCAAGGAGGGAAAGAAGAGAAGTTTGAGTGAGAGTGATGGAATGAGTGAAATGGAATGGATGGGTTACACCTTTAGAGGGAGACTATGATGGAGTGGGGTGCCAAAGCCAAGTGACCTCCTTGTGTGTTGTTAGTTGGTATGATTGCATTAGGATGAGGGCGAGTGTGAAGGGTGGCCTCATAAGCCTCCAGCCTCTGAGGGCGCACCGTCACCAGACATAAGAGCACCCTGCACCAGCGCAGATACGCACACCTCGGTGGGTCCCACACGAGATAGAGTAGTGTTGTCACCTGGTGTCTCACAACTCACAAGTGAGCAAGAGGGAGAGCTTCACAAGTGTCCTTCCAATGTCACATACTGGTCTGATAAGATGGAAGACAAAAAAGTCAAAGCATCACTCAGGAAACCAAGGGGTTAAGTACTGGATACCATGAAAATGTGAAGGGAAATTGTGCTGCTGACTCTGTTAATAACTGAGAGGCCAAACAAAGTCCACTGGGTGTGTATTCGTTCTGGCTCCAGTGATGATGTAATCTGGGTTGTTCTGGGCACACTATTCATCACTATGGACACAGCATGGTGGCAAATTGGGGTCAGTCTTTGGTCTAAGAAGGTGTTAGAAAGTCAGACAATCTTTGTTTTGACTGATTTAGTTTGTCAGCTATTTCACTTGATAATAGCTTCGTTATAAAAACAGCTTAATACGGTCACATTGAGTACAATTAACTATTACACACCCCTATATATAAAACAGGATGTTTACAGCTACCTCTCTTCGTGCATTATTTAATTGCACTGCAAACAGAAAACAAAATTGTTGTTTTAAATTCCCTACAAAAGTACAAATGCTTTGGAACATGTTATATAATGCTCTGGTGGAGACCATTTCAAATTGACAGCAAACCCCTATTAAAGGGGCTGTGTCATCATTTTAAGGATAATTTGTAGACAATGGGTAAGTTTAGCTTCTGGAACAATCTGTCCATAAAGCTGTGCTGTTGTGGTGGATGTTGTAAATGTGACCATGTCTGGTGCAATTTAAACTTTCTGTGGTTTTTATTTATTTTGCTAACTATCTCCCTCCTCCCCTGTTAAAGGCATTGGCCCAGAAATTGATCTCGCTCTGTTCCCGCGGGGGTAAGCCTTCCCCGCGATGTCTCACCTCGCTTATGCTTTTTCTGATCCAGCTCGCACGAACTTGATGTTCCAGACAGCTGCTGTGCTGGGCTTGCGTATCCCAGCGGCGTAGTGAATTCGTGCGAGCTGTGGGATCACGTGACTCAGTTAGAGCCAATGGCAGCACACCATCTTCCATTCATAAGTCTCACAGCATGGCTGTGAGACTTATGAATCTTACACCCCCCCAAAATAACAGCTAAACCTCAATTAAATTTAAAAAAAAAACCATCACATTAATAAAATAAGTATAGTTAATTAAATTAACCATTTTAAATAAAAAATTAAATTTTTGAAAAAATTTAAAATCTTTTAAAAAGTTATAAAAATAAACTTACCTGTCTTTAAAGTCTATAAAAAAGATATACCTGTAAAAAAAAATTCAAAAAAATACTTAATTCACTACTTACCTTCTTAAAAGCGGGTCTTACTCCTCCTTTTTACATTTCCAAAATCTTCCCTACTTACCTGCGCGTCCAAAGCATGAAGTGCACAGCGTGCGCGCAGCCTGTAGCGCGCACGCGATGCACCCAGGCCCCGCCCCCTTTTCGGAAGAGCAATTGCCGGTTTTCAGCGCATGCGCAGGGCATGCAGAAAACCGGCAATTGGAGTGGGAATACGTGAGAGTACGCAGTGCGTACTCTCGCGTCGCGGGATCAATTTTCGGCCCATTGATTCCTGCTTGGACACAGTTTCACAGGTCTCAGGCACCCTCCGGTATCTCACCCATTCTTTATGAGCTTAGACACTGAGTATTAACCAGCTATTCAATCATTGCAGGTAGCATACTAAGCGTGATTCTGTCCTCACTCAATATCCACATGCACACATTTTCCAGCAAGGATCATTGCATAGTGAACAGGAGCAGGAACTCTGGCTGATTTTTGCCTCTCTAGCCCTGCAGGACTGCAGCCAAATGTAACACCCTACTCCAGCTGGGATCAGCTAACTCAGTCTAGGCCCATAACAGGAACTTGGAGCTTCTGACACATTTGCATGCTAGCCTTACCCACAGATTCATCTTTTTTTAACAAAATCTTAGGTTGAGCTACATAAATAACTTTCATTCTCAGAGTATATGAATGATGTAATTGTAATCACCGTTGTTTAAAAACAGGGGTGAGTTATTACTTTGATCGGTAGGTGTGAAGTGGGCGGTAGCGGATCGGGTGCCCGCTTTACACTCTGCCCAATTTTTGTTTCCATTGGTCGTCGGCCGGGGTGTAAAACGAGTACCCAATCCGCCACTGCCCTGATGGTAAGATTCAAAATTCATCCCAGGGCTTTTAGTCTTGCAAGATGATACCATTCCTTTCATACTGCAATTCTGGTCAGGGATCCATTCCACAGGTCAGTTGGAGCAAAACTAAGCAGGTGTAGGGACTCCCGTTGCATCGACAGTGAAATTTCATCATACAACATGGGCCATTTTACATTGAAAACTGCGTCTGGCTGAGCCACACAGGCCAGGAAGGTCACGGATGAAATCTGTAGTCTGCGTTAAATTAGCTGGGGCAATTGGAGGATTATTACAATTGCCCCTGAGCCAAGGAGGGTCAAAAAGGTATCAAGATGTTCAGTGAGGGCAGGAGCGGCCTTGGTTGTGGGCCTTGGTTGTGTGCCCTATGACTAAATAGTCTGTTAACACACACTGTTAAGGCCCACATGTGAAGAATGGGCACTTGCTATCTGTTCTCATAGAATTGTACCCCAAAAGCAATCAGAGCCTTTGGGGAAGAGGGGAGGGAAAGAGAGAGGAACACTGCAGTGCGCCTTATATGAAAAAAACATCTACAGTTGGGGAAGTATGTGCTTACTGCCCAAGTGCATATTATATGTGGTGTGTGTTATATGCAAAATAATTACAGTATCTAGAAGAAGGACTTCAGGCAATAATAAAAGTATTAAGTACAAAATAAACTTATTATTAAAGGATTTACTTCTCAACTTCACCTGTGTATTTTCGTGTCTGTAATATTGGACAAGAGAAACATTTTGTGTGATTCCCAGTTTGTGGCCTCATTTTCAAAATAACTGTTACTTACTTCTGCACAAGCCAGGGTTTTGTTTGATCAGCTTCTAACTGCTTAAATGACTCCCAGAACAATTACTCAAGTGATGGCCACTTTGCTTATTCAAACTCTGTTGACTAGCATTTGCTCCCAATTAAAAGATTTTGACATAGGTAGCAGAGCATACCTCAAGTGGAGCATAGGTATAGATGTAGGACGAGATAGTCTAACCCGTCAGTCATCGACAACATTCCATAGTGTGGGATGAGCTAAGTAGACAAGGGTGAAATAAATATAAAATTAAAAAATAAAGGCTGCGATATTTACAGGGAGGCGGGGAGGGAGCAGGGGAACATGGGGAGCGTATGAAACGTGGGGGGAAACCTGGAAAGCCCAGGGACGCAGAGGTCCTGCTGATATTAACAGCAGGATCTCATTATTATTTTCTTCTTCTGCTTCCCGCTCGACAGCCCGTCAGATTGAGATAGTGCCTTTCATAACCTCAAGACGTCCCAAAGAGCTTTACAACCAATGAAGTAATTTTGAAGTGTAGTCAATGTGTAATGTAGGAAACGCAGCTGACAATTTGCCCACAGCAAGTTCTCATAAACAGCAATGTGATAATGACCAGATAGTCTGTTTTAGTGTTGCTGGTTGAGGGATAAATATTGGCCAGGACATCAGGGAGAACTCCTCTGCTCTTCTTCGAAATAGTGCCATGGGATCTTTTATGTCCACCTGAGAGGGCAGAAAGACGGCACCTCAGACAGTGCAGCACTCCCTCAGTACTGCACTGAAGTGTTAGTATAGATTTTATGCTCAAGCTCTTGGAGTGTGACTTGAACCCACAGCCTTCTGACTCATAGGCGAGAGTGCTACCACTGAGCCACAGCTAACATTGATGACTATATGACTTAAATTATTACACTAAATGCACTGTCAGAATAACTGAATCCATTAGAGAAGGGGGAAGCAGCTAAACTTGTTTTACATATAATTTAAATTGCTGATTGTACCAAACTTGAATATTAATACTTTCTGTCAACCCTCCCAATCTCTCCCATGATTCAGTCCCTTACCTATTTCCATTTGTGAGGCACTTTGGGACATTTCTTACATTAAAAGCACTTTATAAGTAAAAGTTGGTGTTATTATTGTTGTTGTAGGGCTCTTACAACAAGCAGAGAAAGAAATCTTTCACCCCCAAAGTATTGGATGAATTTGAACCTAGATCCCAGAAGTGAAATGGCAGAGTTATAATTCATTGTGTTATTAGTTCTCACAGAGATCGGTTTCATGGTACAAAGTACTATTTCTTTGATTAGGTCTTGCATGTGTGAGATTTGAGGCCAAAAATATTGCACCAAGGGCACTCTCAAAATTAAGTAGGACAAAGTACCCATCATTCACTCACACGGTTAATAGGAATTGGAGTTACTTAGGCCCATGAATACCAAACAACGTGGGATGAATTAAAATGAAGGACTATAAAAAGCTTCAGGATCAGACCTTTGCCACTTGCCCAGATGCTGCTCTGCCGTTCAGGTGCTGTCTAACATTAAAGCTACTTTTTCATTAAGTTGTCAGCTCTGCACAACCTATCTTGATTTTCAGTTTTGAGTGTGGTTGAGAACCAATTTCCATTTTATCTGTGAACTCGGAGATAAAGATCTCCAAATCTGAAGACCGTAGGGGCTGGGAGAGTGTGGGGCCCAGCTGTTTTTCCAGTGACTTACATTAAATACATAACATCAGGAAAAATGACCACTGTACTTTTCAGCATTTATTTTCAAATTTGTTAGTAGATTCTGCAGCAATAGTGTAGCCTGCAGCTTTTCTGCCTTTTGGACTACACACTTTGCATTATTTTGCATTGAATAACTGCTGTATTCTTATTAAGCATTTGTTTTCCTGATGTTGGTCAGTAAAGTAAAAATCACTTTTGTCTGAGGACTGGTTGATAGCATCAACATCCCAGTGGAAAAAGCATCAAAGGTGTTTCATCATCACAATGTAAGATCTGCTGCACATAATGAATTTTGCTCCCTTGAGAAAAATATTGTTAACAGTTTGATTGTTTTCACACTGCATGCAAGAAACACAAAGGCTTCATTAGCATTTAATGATTAACCAAAAACAATGTGTCCAGTAATTTGTCATGATTGCTTACTGCATTTGTTCTTTGCCTAGCCTTCCATTATTTTCAGATTACTTAATCCAGTACTGGTCCGATTTACAGAGACACAATAAATGGAATCAACAGATAAGAATACCCATCTCAAATCAGGATTACATCAAAAAGAAAAGCTGGTAAAGACTGGCATGTCTTTCTATCAACAGCACATAGACAGGAAACAACACATCATGCAGTATTCTATGCTGGCTCAGGACCAGAGTTATCTTAAAACAGTGCTTTCTGTGTCTTGTAACTGGTTAAACTACATCAGAGTCATAAAATATTTTTAGTATGTAGTTCTAATGCATATAACTTATAATATGCATATTTGGAGAGGGGAGACAAAACAAGAAAGCAATGTCCTATTGCAAGACTACCTCCATACTCAAAGTGAGGACTACTTATATGAAATCAAGTAAGAACAGTAATGTGTGGCTTCTGTAAATGAGATGAGGATGAATTTGTATTGTATTTTGGATAGAATCTCTTAGGTGGTACAATAATAGAGCCAGAAAGCGTACTTCTGTGGAACACTAACCCCAGTGACCTCCTCATGTATCAGGGTCATTCAATTTGGTCACAAGTTGACTGGAACCATTACTCTGTGATAGATGATGCAATAAATAAGACACAGGACAGAGGCAGTGATTAAACTCACCGTATTTACAGAAGTGCTCAAGCATATTCTACCACAAGAGGGTTTCAAATAATGATTATTAAACAGCATAGAAATCCTTTCTCAGAAAGGGATGAAACAGTGAGTATCCATGCTGCCTATCTATCAAAAGCACACACGCACGCACGCACACACTGCCTTGATTGTTTGCCTATCTCCCAAAACAGAACATGCAGATTTCTACACTGAACTATGAATGAAGCTATTTCTGAGAAATGGGCCCTTGCTTGTGCATGGAGCCCCTTGAAAGGATATACAGGACAAGCCAAGTCCTGCAATAAATAAATAATTGTGCTGTCACTTTAGACTATAATAGACCACTGTAAATGTGTACACATATTTAAAGAGGCAGTGCCTTCATGAATAAAGTGCTTGTAGAGGTTGAAGAAGCAGAAAAAAGGTACACTATTTATGTTTTGATGATGTGAAAGTGACACAAAAGTGCATGTCAACATAGTTTGCATTATCATATTGTAAGCTTGTTGAATACTTCCTGCACAAAATAATGCATTTGTATAGTACCTTTCACATCCTCAGGATATCTCAAGGTAATTCACAGCCAAAAAATTACTTTTGAAATGCAGTCACTTGTTTTATTGGTAAATGTGGCAGCCAATTTGCGCACCAGGTCCCACAAACAGCAGATGAGATAAGTGACCAGGTAATCTGTTTTGGTGGTCTTGGTTACGGAATGAATGTTGGCCAGGCCCCCTGAAGAACTTCTACTATGTGATCTTTTATTTCCACCTGAACAGGCAGACAGGGCCTTTATTTACAACAACTTGCAGTTATATAGTGCCTTTAACATAGAAAGAACATCCCAAGGCACTTCACAGAGTCGTAAGGAAAAAATGGACACCAAGCCAAAGAAGGAGATATTAGGAGGGGTGACCAAAACATTGGTCGAATAGGTGGGTTTTAAAGAAGGTCTTAAAGGCGGAAATGGAGGTGGAGAGGTGGCGGGGTTTAGGGAGGGAATTCAAAAACTGAAGGCATGACGAGGCGAAGGGAAGGGGAATGCACAAAAGGCCGTCAGTGGAACGGAGAATTTGGGGGAGATCGGGTGGAGGGCTGGAGGAGCTTACAAAGATAGGAAGGGGCAACATCATGAAGAGATTTGAACACATGGATGAGAATAAATGGATATTCTGGAGGGAAATGTGGAAAGAGCTGGTGATTGATCCATTGGCAGAGTGCAAGGGTTAGTGGTTGGGTGAGGCAAGTAAGATTGAAAGGAAGTTGGCACACTGGGTGGGAAGGTCAGGGAGAGAGCAGAATGGGGCAGTTGGGCTTGCTACTGTGATGGGTGCCTCAATGGTCCTTATGGAAAATGCTGAGAGAGGCACAGAGGGTAGCTGAGGGCTTATTCAAGTGGGATTTGAGCCTGGAACGGGGGCAGCAGAGTAGAAAGGCAGAGAAGTAGTGATTGGTTGGAGTAGGGATTGGGGGCCAAAGTACCCAAGGGGAGAAATAAAAGGTGGCATGACTAGGTACAGGAAGGGAAGGATGGAGGAAGGAAAGGGCCAAGCGAAAAAAAAGGGAGATTGAAATAATGGACTTGTGTCTAGGTTTAACATCTTATCTGAAAGATTGTATCTCCAACAATCCAACACCAATTCAATACTGTACTGAAGGGGGCGATTTTGCCAGCCCTGGGGAGGCGGGTTTGGAGGCGGGACTGCTGAGAAAATGGCAGAATCTGGGGGCGAGTACCCATCCCGCCCCAACCTGCCTCCGTGCCATCTTCCCAGGAGGCGGGTACCCGACCCGCGCCGGGTCCGATCTCCTTGAGGCGGGAAGGGGATTACAGCGACTTAACTGCCTGTTAACAGGTAGTTAACAGGCAGTTAAGAGGATTATCCCCATTTTTCCAACAGAAGTGCGGGCTTCCTGACATCGGGAAACCCCGCCAGGGTCAGCGAGGCGAGCAGTGGGTCTGCGGGGGTGAGAGGGGTGGAAAAGTGCGCTGTGGAGGTGAGTGATGGGTGCAAGTGTGGAGAGGTAAGTATGTGAGGTGAGTGAAAAGTGATAGAAAAAGTTTCCTTACCTTTGTTTCTTCCTGCAGGCTTCAATCGTTGGGGATCCGGAGGCTCCGGCATCTCCACGGCAGAGATGACAGAATGGCTGCTGCATTCTCCGATGCAACAGCCATCTGCTTTCTGCTCAGGAAATAGGTTTGGTAAGTCTCGAGGACAAGAACTCACCAAACAACAGAGATTGTCAGTGTTTGACAGCTTCTCAAAGCTGTCAAACGATGACAATTCATCTGTCAAAAATTTTTGACAGATAAAACGTCATACACTGACGTCCTCTGTCACCGGCTATCCCTTAATTGGCCTGTTAAGCCCAGGTCAATCAAGGGAAAATAGCGTGGGTTGGCCGGACGTCGATGGAGGCGGGACTAAAACCCGACAAGCAGCAGCCCCGCCTCCATCAAGTCCCCATTGGCAAAATCACCCCGAAGTGTCAACCAAGATTTTATGCTCAAGTTTTGGAGTGTGGTTTGAACCCACAATCTTCTGACTCAGAACCAAGTTGCCACTTGAATATGTAATAGGAAAATGTACCATAACTATTTAAGGCATTTGGTGGCAGGGACCATATAATTCTCAAGTGATGGAGTCAAGAATGATTCACATGAAATATATATATATATAAAAATGAAAAATATATTTCACACTTCTCATTTTTATATTTTATTACATATTATGTAGTCTTGCATCTAGCACATACCCATCACACTTCAGACATAATGAATAATTACTTATTCCAAGCATTCGCGAGGGAAGACATGCACAACACACATTCTCTAAATAGCAATAACCCAAACAGAAGTAAAATTATTTTAGTATAAATGACATGGGGGTCCTAAACAGGCTAAAGGAGTTCAAAACCAATCCTATAATTCCCCATCATGGCAATAATTATTTTTCAAATGATTCCAGGGTTTCTGCTTCCACTATTCTATTGGTAAATCCATTCCATGTGTTGATCACAGTGTGAAGAAAAACTCCTGATACGAGTCCTAAAATGCATTTTTCATTAGTTTGAACCTGTGTCTCCCTGTCCTAATCTCAATTTAGTTTTAAGTATTTTCCAGATTTACCATTTCCATACCATTTGCGGTCTTATACACTCCTTGTAAGGTTCACCTCTTAGGTCACTCTTATCGTAGCTATAACGTCCTTCCTCATACAATTCTGTGACAGCCTCATGGGTTTTCTCTAAATTGCCCCCATGGATTCAAAGTCTTGTATCACAGTAGCAGTATCATAAGGAGGCCATTCATCCCGTCGTGCCTATGTCGGCTCTTTGGTAGAGCTATCTAATTAGTCCCACTCCCTTGCTCTTTCTCCATAGCCCTGTAAATTTTTCCCTTCAAGTATTTATCCAATTCCCTTTTGAAAGTTACTATTGAATCTGCTTCCACCACCCTTTCAGGCAGTGCATTCCAGATCATAACAACTCGCTGCGTCTTGAGGATCTGAACTGGACACAGTACTCAAGGTGTGGTCTAACTAGTGCACTATACAGTTTGAGCATTAGTTCCTCTGACTCATTAGCTATATCGGTCAGTATTTACTTTGTGGATTACTGTTTCACAATGGCTGGACACGTTGATCTTCAAATCAACGAGCACCCCTATATCTCTTTCAATTTCATCCTTAGCTATTTTGACACTACTCAGGAGTTCTTATGCAGCCCAGATTTTCTTTCTCTGTGCTGTAGTTTACGCTTGTCCATATTAAATTTCATCTATAATTGTTCCGTCCGCTTACATATTTTGCACATGCCCATCACACTCTTTATCTTTCCCATATATTGACAAGGTTCCTCAGCTGTCGTTTCAACCTGCACCACTGGAGCATATCCTGAGTGCTCGTGACACTCATTACTATAATCATTTAAGTAAATTTATTCTTACCCTTTTTGTTTGAAGGGTTTGATGGTGTACTTTATGGGACTCAATCACAATAGCATGGTACAAAATGAAAATGTACTAATTTATCACAATTATAAATGTTGCACTTTATTTTTTAATGTACTATTTTAAAGTAACTTAGGCCACTTTCCCATGTGGGGGTACTTGAGCAGTGACCTTAAAGGAACAGGCCATGGTTAGCAGCTAAACATCACCAACTTCTGTCAGGCCCCAGATCACCCGTGAGCAATGTTAAGGGATATTTGCTGGTGTGTATTAAAAGTGATAATTTAAATAGTAATTTCTGAGCATTAACTTTCTTTTTTCAGCTTGAAACACTGCTGTATAATGTCGAGAGAACACTGCTGCGGCAACACAGCCATTACAGGGAACGCAATCTCTCCTATGGGTAGTGCAATATATATATACCTCTGGAGTTCTGCTGGATAAGATATTGGTCCAAGCAAACTTGATCTTGCACACACAGCCAACAAAGTTGAGAGTGCAAAATGTTGAATCCAATAGGCCTATGATTCTCTATTTCTACTTATATTACAGATTCTCTATTTCTATTTATATTACTATTTATTAAAGTTACATTAAGTAGCAGGAACAAGAAAAGTGGATAGATATTAGGTAGTAGTGAAACTACAAATAGAGCAGATATACAAAACAGAATGCACACAGAGAAGAGAAAATGGCAAAAATGATCAATAACTCAGTGGGTAAAGGGTAAATGATCAATAACTTGGGGGTCAGTGGGTAGCACTCTCGCCTCTGAGTCAGAAGGTTGTGGGTTCAAATCCCACTCCAGAGACTTGAGCACATAATCCAGGCTGACACTCCAGTGCAGTACTGAGGGAGTGCTGCACTGTTGGAGGTGCCATCTTTTGGTTATGCACCACTTTGTTCCACAAGCAGAGAAATAGTGCTGAGATCCTGAAAGTTTATAGATGACATAGTGCAATGCCAGCTAGCCCTATCTTGGCAGTCTTCCAGAGGCTAATCTGAATCCCAATCCTAATCTTTGTCCTCATCCACTCCCATGTCCTTTGGATCTTTGTTACCACATTTATTCTGGAAGCTACCTCATGCAACTCCTCTGTGAGATAAATGCCCTAGGGTGCCATTTCTTCCATCAATGCATTCAAAGTTCCACCTGAAAATCAAGGGGCTGAATTTTGCCGGCGCTCAGAGTGTGGGTTTGGAGGCGGGTCCGCTGTCAAAATAGGGTAGGAAACCCGCTGTCAACCCGACTCCACGCGAGTCTCCCAGGTGTCAGGTCTGCCTGCGCAGAACTGACCCGACACCAAGCGGCAGGGGAGACAACTTAGATCATTAAATGGCTTGTTAACAGTCAATTTAATGCTAGTTTGAGCCTACCTTGTAATTTTACGTGCTCCCCCACGGGTTACCCGCTGCTCGGGGAACACGCCAGCTCACCCTGTCGTGAGTTGAGTCTGCTTTGATTTATCTGATAACCTGACAGCTGCAGAAGTGGTATAAAGGATACCATGTTGCAGCTGTTCAGTTTCAGAGCTCAGAAACTGTTGGTTACTGCATTTGTAAGATATATAGGGGGAAAAATTCGGTTGGTTTGCACCTCCCGTTAGCGCCTTAAGAGGGCGCTAATGGGCGCAAAGCAACTAGCGCCCGGCCGCGGCGATGTCTGCGCCGCTTGCGAAATTGACCAGACATTTTGCAGCGGCGCTAAACAATACCACCCCGATCTCCTGCATCCGCAGATCTTGACGTCAGTCGAGCGTGCAATGCCCTTGTGATGCCCCGGACCGGATATTGAGTGGCGCCCCCATCCTTTCCGCCTGGCGCAAGCAACGACAGATAGACTGGAACATTTCCCAGTCGGTGTGGGGCTGGGGGGGCACTATTTAAAGGCGGCCTCTTCCTGGCTTTTTCTGTGGTAGATATTTTTGCACCACTCATTCTGACAGAGAGAGAGATTCTGAGAGAGAGAAGGAGAGACTTCTGCATAGAGTCAACGCTGTGTGAAGTAGTTTTGGCTACTGAGCATCACTTTGCAGGTACTTTTGGATTTGACCTTCATTACTTTGATTACCAAGAGATTGTGGGGGCTGCACTGATTCGGGGCGTCGTCCTGCGCCTGCAGAATCGGAGGCCACAGAGACGCAGAGAGAGAGTGGCAATCCTGGCCAGACAGAGGAGGGCCAACAGGCCTCTGTACAGGAGACCTTACCCTCCCAGGGTATTTCGCCAACAATTCTCCTATATTAATTTGTCTGAGGAGCAGTGTTTGCGCAGACTGCGCTTCAGCAAGGAGGTAGTCACTGAGCTCTGCCACCTGCTGCAGCCAGATCTGCAGCCTCAACTGAGAGCCAGGACGTCTCTGTCGGTGGCAGTGAAGGTCACAGTGGCTCTGAACTTTTATGCCACCGGCTCCTTTCAAGCAGCTACTGGGGACATCGCCAATATCTCCCAGTTCGCGGTCCATTGCTGCATCCGTCAGGTCACAAATGCCCTCGATAAAGGGAGACGCCAGTACATCTCTTTCCCGATGACCCAGGCCAAACAGCATGAACGCGCATTGGGCTTTGCGAGGATAGCGGGCTTCCCCATGGTGCAGGGCGCCATTGATTGCACACATGTGGCATTGCGGGCACCGCATGAGAATGCAGAGGATTTCCGCAACCGCAAGGGGTTCCACTCCTTAAACATCCAGTTGGTCTGTGACCACAGACAGCTGATACTCGCTGTCAATGCCCGCTATCCTGGCAGCAGCCACGATGCTTTCATCCTGCGCCAGACTGCTGTGCCAGAACTTTTCCAGGCACCGCATCAGCCAAGTGGTTGGCTCCTCGGGGACAAGGGTTATCCACTGTGCACCTGGCTGATGACACCGCTCCGTGACCCCAACACCCCTGCTGAGCTGTGGTACGACGACAGCCATCTCACCACCAGGAACATCGTTGAGCAGACGATCGGCATGCTCAAGCAACGGTTCCGCTGTCTGGACCACTCAGGAGGAGCCCTGCAGTACTCGCCTGAGCGAGTCTCCCTCTTCGTAGTTGTGTGCTGCATGCTGCATAACCTGGCAATCCTCAGGATCCAGCCAATGCCACCAGGCCTTGGAGCACCACCGGAGGAGGAGGAGGAAGAGGAGGAGGAGGAGGATGATCATCAGCAGCACCAAGGCGGGAGGGAGGCCCACAATGTTGAAACTGCAAGGGCCGTCCGTCAACGGCTGATAGCAAGCCGCTTCTAGGCCCCTACTGAGGAAATGGCTTCTGCCATTGAGAACAACATGAATGAAACCAACCCGCAACCCCTAAGCTGGCCAAGGCAGCAATGATTCCAAAGACCAAACATGTACATTTTGAATACAAAAACTTAATTATTTTACAAACTCTGTGTGTGTCATTTCTTCATGACAAACTAATAGAAACAAACACAAAAAATCATTCATTAACATAACTAGTTCTCACAACCTGGAGATAATGTCCAAAACACTAAACAAAAGTTTGAACACGAACCTTGACCTTTAATAAAAAAATGACCAACATTTTGTCACACCTCCTACTTTTTGCCCTTCGAGGGTGATCTCCTTCCCTTGCGCACTTCCCCCCTTCCCATCCTACTGCTCCTCCGTAATGGGGCCCCAGTGGCTGCAGCAAGGCTGGTGGAAGGCTGCTGATTGTCAGAACCTGAGACTGCAGATGCCTTTGAAGGACGGCCTCGACCAGCTCTGGGCCTGGAGGGCTCAGCTGCAGACTGCACCAACTCTGCAGTCTGGGCAACAGGCGGTGGCAAGTGCAATGGGGAAGTGACAGTGGTGGCAGCAGGAATGCTGTCATCTTGAGAGAGGACAGCAACTCCCTGCTCGACCGACACACTGGCACTCCCACGGGGCAGCACATCAGCATCCGGAGCAATCTGCTGGAGCACAGATTGCTGGCCTGCTGTGGCGCGGTGAGAGCCCCGGGGAAGTGTGTCCGAACCAGCGAGGATGGCAGCAGTCAGTGCTTGTGTGGCCTCAATCTGAGTCTGCATGAGAGCCGTCTGAGATGGGATCACAGCAGCCAGTGTCTGAATTGCAGCACTAAGCTTTAGCGTGGCATCCGCCTGTGCTACAGCGAAGTGCTCCACACTCCTTGCCAGTGCATCAATACATTCGGGCACCCTTCCCACTGCACCCATGAGCTGAGTGTGCATGTCCACCACCTGGGTGTTCATTTCAGCGATGAGCCGCTCCTCCTCTGCGTTCAGTGCAGCAGGACTCACTGGCCTACTCTCCCTCTGGGGAGAAGGCCCCCAAGCTTCCCTACCCCCATCACGTTGCTGCAGCCCGCTGGGTCCTGGAGCTTCACCCTCATCAGACCCTTCCCCCCTGCTCCTCCCAGGGAAGACGTGTTCCCAGTGTGGGCATGGGCTTTCTCGGGAGAGGGTGGCGCTGATGCTCCGGCTTCCTCTTCCTCCTCGCCTGCAGCTTCACTCCCACTGGCAGCTTGAGGGCCCGTCTCCTCAGCTGGTGAATCACCATCTGAAAGCAGGGAGGTACAAGAGTGGCTTTAGAGTGAGGACAGGGTGGCAGTAAGGGAGGAAGGAGTGCAGCGAATAAGTAAGTTGGATTGAAAGTGTCAAAGGCTGATGTTGTGAGGGACAAGTGGAATGAGAGAGGAGAAAAAGGTGATGACCTTACCATTGCTGTCCAGAACGGGGTCGGCCTCTCCATGGGCGACGGGACCGATCACCTGGCTTGCCACAATCCTGTGGACGCGCGCCTCAAGATCGCTGAGGGGTTGCAGCTGAGGCCGCCCTCCACCCGTCCGTTGCTGCTGTCTCCTATTATGAGATAGCTTGGCCTGTAAGAAAAAGGACGGCGTCTGAGTAAATATACAGCCATGGTCTTGCCTGATGTTCCTCCTATAATTGAATAGCCCTTAATGTATGCAGCCATGGTCTTGCTTGATGTGCCTCACATAGTTGAATAGCCCTTAATGTATGCAAAGTGTGGAATGTGTGTGTGTGTTTCATGAGAGGGCCATAGGTGTTGGATGAGTGTTGGGCATTGGGGTTTTAAGACCCTCTGGCCATAGAGTGAGGTTGAGATGGAGGGATGGAGAGGTATTGAAAAAAAGCCACTCACCCTGACGACCCGAGTGAGGTCGTTGAACTTTTTGTGACATTGAGTCCTGGTCACCATGCTCCTGGAGGAGACGTGCTGAGCCACCTCCCTCCACACTCTTCTGTAGTCGCGCGGCAAAGGCCTCCTGCCACTCTCAGGATAGAGTATCGATCTTCTGCGCTCCATCGCGCCAACCAGAGCCTCCAAGGCCCGCTCGCTGAAGCGCTGAGCTCGTTCTCTCACCCTCTCCATAGTCCTTGGCTGGAAAATGTAGTCACAGGTCTTTCCAGGCCGAGATTCAAGGCTCCAATGAGCAGGGTGTGGCTGGAGAGCAAGATCGAGCCTCCCCTTTAAGAACTGTCCGGCGCCAGTGTGTCTGCGTTCCATCGCTAACTGACATCACCTGCGCTGCGCTCACGCTCTGAGTTAGTGCCTCACTCCTCGGCCTTTACGCCTTAAGACAGGTGTGCAGCGCCTGATTTAGCGCTCCAATCACCTCCAGGGGCGATAAAAGCCAAGTTTGCAGCCGGAGGCAATAATTAGCGCCAGGCCCTAAACTTTGCGCCCAGCCGATAATCGCGCCCCAAACGGGGCGATACTGAATTTCTCCCCCATAGCGCTTTCTGCAGTTTGCAAGTGTTTAGAGCCAACTCTCTATCCAGTGCCACCTCATTGGAACAACCTCTCTCACCATTGACAGATCGCTTCTGTCATCTCACCTGTAGCTGCCATCTATTCAGCAACATCGGTGCCCTTGAAACGATCTCACCTTGGTCCTCTGAATCCTTCCACGATCAGCTCCAACACCAACATCACCAACAACATCACCAACCTTCTCCGCCATCACCTGATGCTGCACAGGACACAGGGGATCAGCACCTGACAACATTGCTGCCTGGGAGGCCAGCGAGGGCATCACCACGGCCAGATTTACTTCACTTGACGCTGTACACCCTGGCTGCCAGGTTGACACCATTCCACACCAGCACCATAAAGCATCCCTATAATATCCAAGCCATTCCTTTCACACTCATCACAATAGTGGGGGGGGGGGCAGACCTGCACCTTTGTGCAGTGTTTGCAGCACCTCAATGCTGTAGAACACTGACAGCACAACTGTCAGAATCAATGTGGCCGTGGTCCCTTTAAGGAAACCGACTGATGATGCGTCATCAAATGACATCATCACACCCGCTTCCGGTTAATTGGCCAGGAACCCCGCAGGGCGGGTTTAACAAGGCCAATCTACGGAAAATAATTTTCAGAGAGCGGCTGCAGACGGGAGCGGGACCGGAAATCGCCAACCAGCTCTCCCACCGCCATCCCGCCTCCGCAGGGAAAATCCTGCCCAAGGTGTTTTGCCTCTATGTTTGCTCTGATTCTTTCTCAGTATAGCAGCAATAAAGTTGCGTCTCTTAATAGAGGCTGCAATCTTTAAAAGGTGCAACTGCACACTATTTTCTGCTCCTTGCTGATAGTGAGCACTCGATGCAGGCCTAATCTGGGCTAGAAGCTTGCTATGAATTGTTAATGTGGATTAGCTTGGAAAATTCCACAAGATCAGCACATTGCAATATCGGTGAGCACTAAGCTCACTGCTCCGTGATTTCACTACTTTACCACTCAGACTGGAAAATTCCTCCGGGTCAGGATATAACCAGGAAGATAGTAAAAATAAATGCCTTTCAGGACCTCAGGCCATCCCAAAGTGCTTTACAGTCAATGAAGTACTTTTGACGTGTAGTCACTGTTGTAATGTAGGAAACGTGGCAGCCAATTTGTGCACAGCAAGGTCCCACAAACAGCAATGAAATAAATGACCAGATCACCTCTTTTAGGTTTTGCTTGAGGGCTAAGTGTTGGCCAGGACATGAGGAGAACACCCTTGCTCTTATTTGAATAGTGCCGTGGGATCTTTTACGTTCACCGGAGAAGGCAGACGGGGCCTCAGTTCAACGTCTCATCTGAAAAACAGCACCTCCGACAGTGCAATGTTCCCCAGAAGTGCCAGCCTAGATTATGTGCTCAAGCCTCTGGAGTCGGTCTTGAACCCATAACCTTCTAACTAGTCAAGAGTGCTACCACTGAGCCAAGGTTGACACCTGTAAAGTAACTGAATTCCTGTAGTAGCGCAAAGTCAGTTAAATGACTTAATTCCTTAGGTAATTCACTGGTATCAGCGTGAGACAGAGATGAACAATTTAAATTTAAAAACACACTGAAAGGTTTTAAAAAAAAAAAAAATTCTCTCCTTTTCTCTTGAAATCGATGACTCATAGTGTGGTACAGTTCCATAAATCCTGGCCAGCCTCATTCTCTTTCTCAAATGCCCATTGTTTATATGTGAGCCTAAATAGCAAGTGTTGGTAGGCTATTCAATTGTAGCAGACATGGGAGTCGAGTCCTATCCATGTTCAACCGATGTCTGCATGCGTACTTTCTCACAGTACTCACTGAACAGTGATCAGGAGGGAAACCCAGGCTGATTTTACTCTCCCTAGCTTAGGGATGTAGCAGCAATATTGCCGCCCCTGATAAGATCATGCAAATTCAGCATCGACCACAAATCAAACCTGGGACCTTCTGTTCTGTATGCATTACATTTACCAACAAGGGGAGGCCATAAAGCTTATTTCTAATCAACCTAACGTGACAGTTAGTCTTAAAAGAAACATGATTAAATTGCAACAGAAAGAGCAGCTGAGCACAAATTCTCCAGCAATACCAAAATGTCCATTGGCCTGACGAGGCTTAATAAATCTATATCATAAATTTGTTTGAAAAGATCTACACGAAGTTTGTGATTAGACCCACTACTGTTAATAGCAGTCCAGTGCAACAACAATCTTACGGTTCTGTGATAGCAGTGCTGTATTCTCATTTAATTTGCATGAAATCAGAATGATAAATTCACAACCATCTACAAGGCAAGCAAGGAGAAATTCTATATTCAGATACTTGATGTACTTTAAATTTTTAGACTATTACTTTATTATTTATAGGTCAATGTCAGATTACTGCAAGTTATAGAAATTTTAAGTTCTTGTTTGGAAATCTAAGTCTCTTCAGTCTTTGAAATGGATCACATCATGAAGACCAGTACGACCACCATGAACCATATGTCCAAAATGTAAATGTGTGGATCATTTCCAAGCATAGACTAACAAGCTGTGAATGCTATTCTCCCTTTCTGTCTATCTACTGTCTGGAAGCCCATTACTGTTTTGCCTCATGTGACCAGCAACTCCCACAGCAGCAGAAGTGTAGTTTTTGGTTGCTTTATTCTGCATGTGCAAATACAAACAAGAAAATGAGATTTATTTTTGGGTGTGTCATGATTCCCATCAAGATTATGACTACAGAAGGGCACTATCTTCATGATAAGGTGTAGCAAATCTTTTCTTGTTTGGGGACAGAGCGCCATGTGGCATTTTAGTTACAATGAATTCCGTTTTTGAGTCTTTACTCCGGACATACTTCTCAGGTTAGTATTTCAAACCCCTCCCATAGCCAAGCATGTGCTCCCTATGATCCGCAGTTTGCCTTCATCTGCCCAAAATCTAGGTAATTTGTACCAAACCTGGAGGCAAGCAGAAAACCCTTTTTACCTTTTGTTTTAGCTTACTGATTATAACATGCGCTATCAATGGAACTTTCTTGACTTCAGAAGGTGATAGAATAACCTCACTAGACCACGCCTTAAGCTAAAAACTACCAAACAGATTCATAAAACAGTAAATTGATTAGTAAATAGCAATGGCACACATTAGATTTATTAGTTGAATTAAGCTTAACTTAAGGAAATTGGCAAAAGAGTCAGAGGTGAGATGAGGAGAATTTTTTTTTACGCAGCAACTTATGATCTGGAATGCACTGCCTGAAAGGGTGGTGGAAGCAGATTCCGTAGTAACTTTCAAAAGCAAATTGGATAAATATTTGAAGGGGAGAAAATTGCAGGGCTACGGGGAAAGAGCAGGGGAATGGGACGAATTGGGTTGCTCTTTCAAAGAGTCGGCACAGGCACAATGGTCCAACTGGCCTCCTTCTCTGATTCTATGAACAATCTCATCAAGTTGGCAGAAAATATCGAACAGTTGTGTCTGCTGTTCAAAACTGCAATATTAACCTCATATGACTTTTTGCTGACCAGCTATGGAGTCTCTCACTGGCCTACCTATCTCTGTCTGATGGCTTCAGGTGGATCACTCAATTTTATAAGACAGGCTGAGAAATAGTTTTGAAAAAATGACTGGGACACAGCAAATATATATATGGGTCACTCAAATGAAGAGAGCTGCCAATCAAACATATATACAACAACAACTTGCATTTATACAGCACCCTTAATGTAGTAAAACGTCCCAAGACACTTCATAGGTGCGTTAGCAAACAAAATTTGACACCAAGCCACATAAGGAGGTATTAGAACAGATAAGAGGTAAGTTTTAAGGAGCGTCTTAAAGGAAGAAAGAGAGGGAGAGAGGCAGAGACATTTAGGGAGGGAATTCCAGAGCTTAGGACCTAGGTAGCTGAAGGCACGGCCACCAATGGTGGAGCGATTAAAATACATACAAACAAAATCCCTAGAGTACTGCTATTTCAATTGAATGGTTTGGCCTTTCCTTAGATATGTGACTAGGCAAAAACTTCTGGTTATGTATCAAAACAAGTGGGGCCAATTTCTGTGAGTGAACCTAATTTTTATCCCAAAATGTACCCTAAAAGGTAGGCAGAAAATACGATGATACATCACAGATAAAAAGCTTCATTTTTGTCACAATTATATCCTTTGTAAGTAAAATAATTTAAAACCACACATCATGTATCTGTAAACAAAAAGGTTTGCCCAATACTTTTCCATCAATACTCAATCCCGAAGGTTTATTCCTTTCTGTCACATTAAAACACAGGGGTGTAGAAATAAGGCCTCATTGCACTCTTTTTATGGGTGTAAAATGGGTGCAATGAGCAATAATTTTTGGATCCAACATCAGGCATCCTGTTGGGTCGGGCCATTATTTAGGCATCCGTGGCAACCATCTAAAGCAAGCATTAGGCCTCTTGAATATGCCAATGAGGGTCCGAACGCTTGTTTTAGGAGCCTTCTTGGAAATTAGGCTGCCCTGAGTGCCGCAGGAACTGGGAATGCTCCAATGGGGTTTTGCTGGCAAGCGGCCGCCACCAAAAAAGGTAAGTAAAAAATTGTTTTAAGCTTCATCTGAATCCAGAAGGGGCAGGAGTGCTCCTCCCAGCTTCGCATGCCTGAGGGCCGCTGCCAGCCCACAAACAACGCATCCCATTCATCTCCCCACCCCCCCCTCCCCCAACAACCCGCAGTTACTTGAGAGCCGCTTCCAGAGAGGCAGATGGGCTCAAAATTGGATCCCTCGACAGGGTCGAGCTGCCTCTGGAGGTGCAATAGGTGCCGGAAGCTCACTCAAAGTATTAAGATGAGGTCCGAGGACCAATTTCGGGTGGTCTTCGGTCTGGCTTCTTCTTACACATGCAGCATGCGCGTCAATCAGATCGAGTCTGAAAACGGGCGTGAACCAATTCATCCTCCAAAGATTTGAACAATATACTGTTTGATTCTTCCCATTTCCCAGGCTCTGTAGCAGACCCAAAATTAACATCAATTCATTTAAAAAATAATGAATTCAAATATTTGCTCTTTTCCAAGTTACTTGTTGCTCTTTACTCCCTTGATGCAAACCAAGGGCAGAAACTCAGTTCTTGGTGAATAAATTAACCCGACCCTGCCATCCAAAAACTGCAGATGCCCTAACTATAATCTTCCAAAGTTCTCTCTATTCAGGAACCATTCCTTTAGATTGGAAAATTTTGTATGTCACTCCGCTTTTTAAGAATGGCGAGAGAGGGAAACCAGGGAATTATAGACCAGTTAGATAACATCTGTTGTCAGGAAATTGTTAGAGTCTATAATTAAGAATAGGGTGACTGAACACCTTGAAAATTTTCAGCTGATCAGAGAGAGCCAGCATGGATTTGTGAAAGGTAGGTCATGCCTGACAAACCTGATAGAATTTTTTGAAGAGGTGACTAAAGTAGTGGACAGGGGAATGTCTATGGATGTTATTTATATGGACTTCCAGAAGGCAATTGATAAAGTCCCACATAAGAGACTGTTATCTAATGTAGAAGCCTACAGAATTGAGGGCAAATTATTGACCTGGTTAGGAAATTGGTTGAGCGGCAGGAGACAGTGAGTAGGGATAATGGGTAGGTACTCTAATTGGCAGGATGTGAATAGTGGTGTCCCGCAGGGATCTGTGTTGGGACCTCAACTATTCACAATACTTACTAATGACTTAGATGATGGCATAGAAAGTCATATATCCAAATTTGCCAATGACACAAAGATAGGCGGCATTGTAGGCAATGTGGATGAATGCATAAAATTACAAAGGGATATTGATAGATGGCAAATGGATTTCAATGTAAGCAAATGTGAGGTCATCCACTTTGGACCTAAAAAGGATAGAACAGGGTACTTTCTAAATGGTGAAAAGCTAAAAACAGTGGAGGTCCAAAGAGACTTGAGGGTTCAGGTACATAGATCATTAAAATGTCATCAATAGGTACAGAAAATAATCAAAAAGGCTAATGGAATGCTGGCCTTTATATCTAGAGGGCTAGAGTACAAGGGGGTAGAAGTTATGCTGCAGCTGTACAAAGCCCTGGTTAGACCACACCTGGAGTACTGTGAGCAGTTCTGGGCACCACACCTTAGAAAGGATATATTGGCCTTGGAGGGTGTGCAGCGTAGGTTTACCAGAATGATACCTGGACTTCAAGGGTTAAGCTACGTGGAGAGATTACACAAATTACGGTTGTATTCCCTAGAATTTAGAAGGTTAGGGGTGATCTGATCGAAGTTTTCAGGATATTAAAGGGAACAGATAGGGTAGATAGAGAGAAACTATTTCCACTGGTTGGGGATTCTAGGACTAGGAGGCATAGTCTAAAAATTAGAGCCAGACCTTTCAGGAGTGCAATTAGAAAACACATCTACACACAAAGGGTGGTAGAAGTTTGGAACTCTCTTTTCCGCAAACGCCAATTGATGCTTGATCAATTGTTAATTTTAAATCGGAGATTGATAGCTTTTTGTTAATCAAAGGTATTAAGAGATATGGGCTAAAGGCGGGTATATGGAGTTAGGTCGCGGATCAGCCATGATCTCATTGAATGGCGGAACAAGCTCGAGGGGCTGAATGGCCTACTCCTGTTCCTATGTTCCTATTTTCCTTTCCTCTCGCGAGACCCTCCCAGGACCCCTTCCTCACACTTACCCAAGTGCTGCTGGGTGACCATGGAATGCAGCACTTTCTGGAGGTTGGCAACGGCTTCCCGGGCAGGAAGTGGACCGACGGCATGATATTGAGGCCCGGGAGTTAAAATAGCCCACGCCGGATTACTGCAGCAGCAGGTGAAATTTAACACCCAAAAATGGGTGGGTTGGGGTCGGGTCAGAAGTTAAAATTTTAAAAATCTGAAAGCTAACCCAAACCCGCCTAATTCCGGGTTTAATGGAGGCAGGACAAGGGGTGGGCAATCAACACGCTCCCAGAAGGCAGGTTGGCAATTTAAATATTTTAATGAGGCTGGGAGCCTCTGATTTAACAGTGACCGGCCGCCCCCAGCCAGGTTTCCCAGGCTTCGGGAAACCCAGCAGCTGAAGGCAGGATAGGACAGCTTCGGGGAGAAGGTAAGTGCCTTAACAGCGCTGCTTGTGGGCCAGGAGTGCTTCTCTCCAGCCCCAAGCTCCCCCCCGCATACAAAGACCCTCAGGTTTGGGGACCGGACCCCAATTCACCTCGCCAACCACCACCACTGCCACCCGCGCCCCCCAACGACCCCCGGCCCCAATATAAAATCAGGGCCAGAGTCTTCAATTGCTTTTGTATACAGTAGTGTTCAAAGACTCTTTTTCTGTTTGATAGGGTAGACACAGAGAAGAGGTTTCCACTTGTGGGGGAGACCAGAAGTAGGGGCCATAAATATAAGATAATTACCAATAAATCCAGTAGGGAATTCAGGAGAAATCTCTTTACCCAGAGAGTGGTTAAAATGTGGAACTCGCTACCACAGGGAGTAGTTGAGGTGAATAGCTTAGATGCATTTAAGAGGAAGCTAGATAAACACATGAGGGAGAAAGGAATAGAATAGGGTTAGATTAAGAGCAGTGGGAAGGGGCTCATGTGGCGCATGGATCAGTTGGGCCAAATGACCTGTTTCTGTGCTGCAGACTCTATGGCCTGGATATTACCTAGGCGGGGAGGCAGAGTTTGGGACCGTCTTTTGTCATCAACAGGTTCCCCGTCCAGAAGTCAACCTGATTAACATGTTTGGCTTCCAGTCAGATGGGGCGGACTCCAGAGCACATCGCAGAAGCAGGTAGTTCTGATCCATGACCCGGAGGGGCGGAGTCTGTTCCCGGGGAGTGTTCGATCCCAGGGGTGTCTGATCCCGGGGGTCGGGTCAGATCCCCGACCCGGGTGGGGGTGGGGGGAGTCCTGTCCCAGGGGGTTCCGATCCCTGACCCCAGGGGAGGTCCGGTCCCCAACCGTGGGGGTCTTTGTATGGGCGGGGGGGGGGGGGAGCTTGGGGTTGTGCTTGGGAGCGTGTTGACTGCCCACCCCTTGTCCTGCCTCCATTAAACCCGGAAGTGGGCGGGTTGGAGGCGGGTTGAGGTCGGGTTTCAGATTTTTTAAATTTTAACTTCTGACCTGACCCCAACCCACCCATTTTTGGGTGTTAAAATTCACCCCTATTTTCGTTTTGCTGATGGAAAAAAAGTCTTATTTGAATGCAACACCAAAAAACAAGTAAAGTTTTCCCTGTGCAAAGTTTTACTTTAGACTGAGTCATAGCCAGACATATGAGAGTAATTTACATTTTGTTTTCATGCATCAGATTAGTGCTTATTACCAGTAAATGCCATAAAGTCTGCACAGTCGACACCTTACCGAACTTTGAGCATCTGAGTGGCAGCAACCTTTGTGACACGCACCATGGAAATATTCCAAATGAGCTCCCGTCCTGTCCAAAAGACAACTGAAGAGCAGTTGTTAAACCCAGTAAAGATTGATAGCAAATTTGAAATGTTTTCCAAGCAAATAAATTTAGAATTAGTCTTCAGCTGATGGGCAGGTGGGGTTTTCTGCTTTAAGTATTTGAACTATTCGAATGGAATCATTGAGTGCAAGCTGCTTGGAAGTTCAACATTGAAACTTGTGGCTCATACCTCTCAACTGTTAAATGAGCCACCCTGAGCATAATTGTCGTGGCAGAAAAGACTCAATCTGACAGAATCAGCTGGTTGCCAGTTGTACAAGAAATATGCTCCCGCCCCTGACCCAAATTCCACCCTTTCAACACATTGTACGTTAACCAGAGGGCCTGTGGATATGTTTTTCTCCTGGCTGTGCAACTACACACATGACATGACAACAAAATTAGGCCTTACGTATCAGAATCTCATCAAATATAAGTGGTATTATCAAACATAAAATAGAAATTGCTCTGTCCCCTGTGTCTGAGCACTGACACGAAAAGTAAATACAAAATAGTTCACATTTGGGTGATGACACAAGATTACAATTGCGCTACTACAGTCAGCACTGTCACTAAAAGTATAAAATAGAGTCCCAAATATTAAACAAAGGCTGCTACTTGTGTCGGCAATTAAAGTGATGATTAAAAAGCTGAGGCGTTTATAAATGTGGTCTTGCCAATCCTGCATATTATGTAAATATTCTTTACAATATATCAACCAGAAAATGATTTAGGAAAAATTTTAAGAAGAAAATTTGTGTTTAACACGTTTAATAACAGGCCAATCTTCAGCTAGTGGCTGATGTTGCGCTATTTTAGGCTCAGAGAGTGGGGGAGGGAGGGGAGTCTGCAATTTGGTGTTTTCAGTCACTTGATTTTGTCCTTGTCCATATGGTTGACCATGCATTACTGAGGGCCTGTGGATGCCACCAGACTCTGCTCTGTCTTATCTACTTTAATCCATTTAGCACGTACCCGATGCTATTAATGGTGGCTTGCTCAGCCTGGGTAAATACAGCACAATAGAAAATGCAAGCAAAGGATATCTGCAGAGCTAACGAGTGAAAATTTGTTCGAGGGCCAACAATTACAGCGTTGTTTGTGCTTTCTTTTTTGCAAATGAAAACTGGAAAACAATTTTTAGAAAAAAAAATCAAATGTTGGGAAAATTTTCATGGTAAAATGAAATTTAAAAGCTCAGAGGTCCAAAAAATAACAATCAAAATTAATTTTACCATACCATCGTTATGGCATAAAGTGAAGAGATGATACGGAGATATCAGTCCGTAGCACAGCGAATGCTGCCTGTTAAATCCAGAGAACAGATTTGTATTCAGGCTTACACTGTGAACAACACGCTCTCCAATTCCCCACTGGTGCCCTACATGGCTAGAATTTTAAAGGCCATATGTTGTCAGGAATTCCTGGCTCAGATGCTAACAAATTCCTGTTTACCAACAGTGGTTGCTTTTCTCCAATTTGCTTTTCTTTTCCTCTCCCCCTCTGTTGAAAGCAGTGAGTCATGATGCAGGATGGTTCCACAGGTGCTAATGACTCTGATACCCAAAGCTCCCAGCAACAGGGAACGTTAGCAGGGTGATTTATGATTAAAAAGTGAGTCAGTCTGCAAACTCTATTTAAGCTCACGGTGCTGCATTTATTTATTTGATTCTTAGCAATGTCCTCACGTTGACTGGGTATGTTTACTAAATGACTGACAGTTACACTCAACTTTCTTTTTTAATTATTGTCCAGTTTCTTGCTTTTTATCCCCCTGAGGATATTAACTCTTGCAGGGGTGGGGAGGGTGGGGGGGGCGGGGGGGTGGGGGTGGGGGGTACAGCTTTACAGATGGTGGCAGCCATTCTTCATGCTAACCTAGACAGTGAGTGGCAATAAGCTATTCAACCAAGCATGGGCATCACAAACCAATCCCAAACCCGTACTCACCTGTCATCCACCCTGAAGTACTCATCAAAGATCAGGAGCGTTGCTTTTTTCTCACCTTTCTAATGACCAACTGTAACCAGCTAGCTCAGTACTGACCAGGAACTGAACCTTCAAATGGGTGTGTGGGGGGCAGCAGTCCATCGTGGGAGATCCCATAATTCTATTTTCAAAAGGGATTGGGGCAATTTTAAGCTAACCCACCCGTCCGGAAACTGACGGGATCGGGGGCAACATTGGTTTTACATCCTGCCTGATTATAACACTCCATTAAAGTCAATGGAGAATAATATTGGACAGGGTGTAAAACTGGCTTTCCACCCCACCCCGTGGGCTTTCCGCCCAGCATGTTAGGTTAAAATTACCCCCAGGGGTGTTTGGAATGTACATTTTAAGAATTTGTCTGCTAACCCCACTTAAATACAAGGCTGTCCAGCCCAAAGCAGGATATCTGGCAACCCCAGTTACAAATACAATAATTTACTTATTGGCCAAAAGTTTCCGCTTTCAGGAGTCCTCTGTTATACAGTAAAATACAGTTTTACTTTTCCACACAGATTCTGAAACATGGGCTGGATATTAACTCGGAGGCAGGTAGGAAGTGGGGTGGGGGGGAGCGGGTGCGGCTGGTTTCCCTCAGGCCCTGCCGAATTTAATGGCAGGACCTGATTAGCACTTTTTGTCTCTGTTTCCTGGCCGCAGCCAGCCAAATTGAGAGGCTGGCTGGCTGTCGGGCGAGTAGGCATTCGGCACCAGGCCGTAGCTGGGAAGCGGTGAGGAGGGAGGGAGGGGTCGGGGAGGCTGGGATCGGGGGGAGTGGGAGAGGTCAGAAGGTCAGGATCGGGCGGTGGGGGCGCGGTCGGAAGGCTGGGATCAGAGGGGGGTCTGAAGTCAGGGATCGGAGAGGGGGTTGGAAGGCCAGGATTGGAGGGTTTCCGAGATCAATGGGATGGGAGAAGGGTGGGAAGGCCGGGATCGGAGGGCGGGGAGAGGTCGGAAGGCTGGGTTCAGAGGGGGCGTTGGAAGGCTGCGATCAGAGGGAGGTTTGGAAGGCTGGTATCGGAGGCCTCGGGGGTGAGGGGGGGGGTGGGGGGAGAGGTCGGTGGAAGATCGGATGGGGGGGAAGGTGTCTGATCGTGGGAGTTTGGTGAGGCAGGGACTCTGGATCCAGCAGGTAAGTGTAAAGGCACTTACCTCCTGGATCCAGCAGTCCTCACCTTCCTTTAGCTGCCAGGTTCCCCAAAGCCCAGGAAACCAACCAGAGTTAAATTTAAAATGGAGATTCAAAATGAGGCACGCAGCCTCATTGTAATATTTAAAGTGCCATCGGGCTCTTGGAAGTGAGTTGGCTGCCCACTCCTTCGTCTTGCCTCCGTTAAAACCGGAAGTAGGGATTCAGATTTCTACCACTTTAACTTTCGACCCGATCCAAACCCGCCTGTTTTATGGGGTTAAAATTCCCCACAACGTTTCAGCTCGGTAATGTTTCATCAGAACTTGTACTAACAGGGGTAGAACTTTGTCATGGGCTGCACACAAAACAGGCGCCAGTTATATGCCCAGCCTGATATTCAACGCTATTGACTTCAATGGAACTGAATATCGGACGGGGTGTATAATGGATGGCCGATGCGATAGCACCCATTTTGTGCTGCAGCCCAAGACTATTTCTACCCCATAGTCTTAGAAAGTTTGAAGCTTTGTTGGTGCTGCTTTCTGCAAATTGTCTGGTAAAGAGTGAAAGTGCAGATAAGCTTTTCAGTTCATTCCTTTGGTACATGACGTGCCTGCTTGGTAATCGTGGATCAGGTCGCACAGTGTTACAAAGTATTACAAAGTATTTACAACACAGAAACAGGCCAGTTGACCCAACAGGTCCATGCTCCACTGCTCCACACGAGCCTCCTCCCATCCCTCTTCATCTAACCCCATCAACATAATATTCCTTCCTCCCTCATGTGCTTATCTAGCTTCCCCTTAAATGCATCTATACTATTCGTCTCAACTACTCCGAGGTAGCGAGTTCCACATTCTAACCACTCTCTGGGTAAAGAAGTTTCTCCTGGATTCCTGGATCTGGTACTGTGTAATGAGAAAGGGCTAATCAATAATCTTGTGGTAAAGGGGCCTTTAGGGACAAGTGACCACAATATGATTGAATTTTACATTAAGTTTGAGAGTGATGTAGTCCAATCTGAAACTAAGGTCTTCAATCTAAACAGAGGAAACTACAAGGGTATGAGGGACAAGTTGGCCATGGTAGATTGGGAGACTACACTAAAAGGTGTGAAGGTGGACATACAATGGCTAACATTCAAGGAAATAATGCATAATTTGCAACAAACATATATTCCTCTAGGGCATAAAAATCCAAAAGGAAAAGTGATCTAACCATGGCTAACAAAAGAAATTAAAGCTAGTATTAAGTCAAAGGAGGAAGCTTATAAAGTTGCCAGAAAAAGTGGTCAGCCTGAGGATTGGGAGCTTTTTAGAAATCAGTAAAGGGGGACCAAGAAATTGATAAAGAAAGGGAAAGTGGAATATGAGCATAAACTAGCGAAAAATATAAAAACGGATTGTAAAAGCTTCTATAGGTATGTGAAAAGGAAAAGACTGGCGAAGGTAAATGTAGGTCCTTTACAGTCAGAGACGGGAGAATTTATAATGGGGAATGAGGAAATGGAAGAGAAATTAAATAAATACTTTGTTTCTGTCTTCACGGAGGAAGACACAAAAAACCTCCCAGAAATACGAGAAAACCAAGGGTGTGACGAGAATGAGGAACTTAAAGAAATTATTATTAGTAAAAAAACAGTACTAGCAAAATTAATGGGACTAAAAGTCGACAAATCCCAAGGACCGGATGACCTACATCCTAGGGTTTTGAAAGAGGTGGCCATTGGAATAGTGGACGCATTGGTTGTCATCTTCCAAAATTCTATAGATTCTGGAACGGTTCCTGCAGATTGGAGGATAGTAAATGTAACCCTATTATTTAATAAAGGATGGAGAGAGAAAACGGGGAACTACAGACCTGTTAGCCTCATATCAGTAGTTGGGAAAATGATGGAATCTATTATAAAGAATGCAATAACTGAGCACTTAGAAACTAATAGTAAGATTGGGCAGAGTCAACATGGATTTATGAAAGGGAAATCCTGTTTGACAGTTCTTTGAGGATGTAACTAGTGGAGTAGACAAAGGGGAACCGGTAGATGTGGTGTATCTGGATTTTCTGAAGGCCTTCGATAAGGTCCCACACAAGAGGTTGGTGAACAAAATTAGGGCACATGGAATTGGGGGTAATATACTCGCATGGATTGAGAATTGGTTAACAGACAGAAAACAAAGAGTAGGGATAAACGGGTCTTTTTCAGGATGGCAGGCTGTGACTAGTGGGGTACCGCAAGGATTGGTGCTTGGGCCCCAGCTATTCACAATCTATATCAATGATTTGGATGAGGGGACTAAATGTAACATTTCCAAATTTGCTGATGATACAAAGCTAGGTGGCAGTGTCAGTTGCGAAGAGAATGTGAAGAGGCTTCAAGGGGATCTCGACAGGCTCAGTGAGTGGGCGAGAACATGGCAGATGGATTATAATGTGGATAAATGTGAAGTTATCCACTTTGGTAGAAAAAACAGAAAGACAGAGTATTTCCTAAATGGTGAAAGATTGGGGAATGCAGATGCTCAAAGGGACCTGGGTGTCCTTGTACATGAGTCACTGAAAGTGAATGTGCAGGTGCAGCAAGCCATTAGGAAGGCAAATGGTATGCTGGCCTTCATTACAAGAGGATTTCAGTACAGGAGTAAAGAAGACTTACTACAATTATATAGGGCCTTGGTGAGACCACACCTGGAGTACTGTGTACAATTTTGGTCTCCTTACCGAAGGAAGGATATAGTTGCCATAGAGGGAGTGCAACGAAGGTTCATGAGATTGATTCCTGGGATGGCGGGACTGTCGTATAAGAGATTGAGTAAACTAGGCCTGTATTCTCTTGAATTCAGAAGAATGAGAGGGGATCTCATTGAAGCATACAAAATTATTACAGAGCTTGATAGGATGGATGCTGGGAGAATGTTTCCCTTAGCTGGGGAGTCTAGAACCAGGGGCCACAGCCGCAAGATAAAGGGTAGGCCATTTAGGACTGAAATGAGAAGAAATTTCTTCACACTGAGGGTGGTGAATCTTTGGAATTCTCTACCGCAGAGGGCTGTGGAGTCTCAGTCATTGGGTATATTCAAAACAGAAGTCGATAGATTTCTGACTAGTAAGGGCATCAAGGGATATGGCGATAGGGCCGGTAAATGGGGTTGAGGCAGAAGATCAGCCATGATCTCATTGAATGGCGGAGCAGGCTCGAAGGGCCGAATGGCCTACTCCTGCTCCTATTTCTTATGTTCTTATGTTCTTATTCCCTATTGCACGTGCTTGCACAAATCTGTGTTGGTAACATGGTCTAATCACTTTCTGCCAAGAATAGTCCCGTAGCAGTTGGTAGCAAAGCTGTTAAGCTGTGATCCAGTGCTTACATAAGTGCCTACGCCTCACTGCCATGGACAAAACAAACAGCCATTATGCTCCAGGAATGCAGATTTATTTTGGAGTCAGTGGCCGAGAACGAGATTTTCCCTATCCATTTTTCCCAATAATCGGAAGCAGCCAATACTGGATTAATGCTGTTTACCTGGGATGCAACCATTCTATCAAAGATACTTGAAGATTTTCCCTCCTTCAAAGCTCTCATTCATTGTTAGAATATTCGCACATGGTATATTTCTGAGAAATCCCATTGTCTTTTTAATACTTGGTTTCAGATAAACGTAAAAGTTTACCTTCACTGTGACATGTACAGCAAGATCCTGAATTTACTAAGATAGGATATCAATTCATAATTGGTATTGGCCACTCATAAGGCATCGTCACAAAGAAAGAAGAATGGGTCAGACATCAGTTATAATACAAAGTTCTCCACAAAAACCATGGTACTGCAGTCACTTTCAATCAGGATGAGACAATCTAAACAGGATGTTACAGCAGTTGATTAACACTTCAAAATAAACTGCTGGATGAATATCTGATTAGGAACAGAACTGAAGTACAGATGGAAACATTTGAATGCTATGTGGAACATGATGATTCCTAAACTGCAAGAACTATGGAAATGTTAGACCAAGAAAGGCAACTGATGTAATGTTACGTAGGCAATTTGGAGACCCTTTAATTAACCTTTGAGGGCAGGGACACATTTTGCAAAACCTTTCCTCAGGAGTTTAAATAGACCTGGTGCAATCTATGATTGAGCAGTTTGTATATGGTCTGGAGAAGGAATGGGCTTTCATACTGTGCTTTTTTATGAAAGGACAAGTGTTAAAAAATTTTGTATGTTTTCTTTGCATTTCACCTTCAAATTTATGCCCTGAACAAGATAAAACAAGGTGAATAGATAAGGAATGCTCACTTGAAGAAGTTCTGCTCTTCTCTCAGACGGGATTTCCATTTGTCTCCTTTACCTTGTTCATCTTCATTGCTTTTTGTTTCCCTTCTCGTGTTTGATCAAGTATCTACCAAAACTCGCTTTCACAGCCACATCTCTTTCCGCAGCAACTGTCTCCGGCTCTGAATTATTCCACGTGGATTCCACCTGAAACTCCACCCTTCATGTTTTGGATCCACCCAGGATTACAGATATCACCAAGATATTCAGCGTTCCTCGAACCACTGCTCTCGCCGTATCCTGAGATCCACGCTGAATGCCTTGCGCCGCCACATGCAAACTCTCGACCTCTCTCTTCAGCAGCACCGACTCACTCTCTCTCAAAGCTGTCCTGGTCCGCAGTTCCATTTCATCCTTCACCTCATCCGACGCTTTAACAAAAAACTTTTTTTCTTCCTTTCAGGTGACAAGGATCGTAAGCTTCAACAACTCTTGGACACCAACGCCCCTCCGGAACCTTCATCCCCTTCACTTTCCTCTGACCCATCCCTTCTTTCAATCTCACCCCCTGCCGTGTTTTCACTATCTCCTCTGACATTCCCCTCTCTGACCCCGAACGATCAGTCCTCAGCAAAGGCCTGAGCTTCATTCCCTTACGCCCCCCACCTCAATGAATTTCGAGCTCGGCACGATGCTGAGCTCTTTTTCCATCGCCTTCGTCTCCATGCCCACTTCTTTGGCCAGGAGTCTTCCCCCCGCACAGCTGACCCTCTCTCCCGTTTTCAGAATTCTCGTTCTACCTGAACCCCTCCCTCTGGCCTCTTAACCTTCTCTAGATCTTTTCATTGCAAACTGCCGACGTGACATCAGCCGTCTCAATTTCTCTGTTCCCGTCACTCACTCCAACCTACCTCCCTCTGAACGTGCAGCACCCTATGCTCTCAGATCCAACCCCAACATTGTCATTAAACCTGCTGACAAGGGTGGTGCTGTTGTTGTTTGGCAAACTGACCTCTGCCTTGCAGAGGCTGAACGCCAACTCTCTGATACCTCCTCTTACCTCCCCTGGACCATGACCCCACTACCGAACATCAAGCCATCGTTTCCAAGATGGTCACTGACCTTATCTCCTCTGGAGATCTTCCCTCCACGGCCGCCAACCTCATAGTTCCCCAACCCCGCACAGCCCGCTTCTACCTCCTTCCCAAGATCCACAAACAGGACTGCCCTGGTAGGTCCATCATTTCAGCCTGTTCTTGCCCCACGGAACGGATTTCTTCCTATCTTGACTCTATTTTTTCTCCCCTTGTCCAGTCTCTTCCCACCTACATCTGTGACTCTTCCAATGCCCTCTGCCACTTTAACAGTTTCCAGTTTCCTGGCCCCAACCGTCTCCTTTTCACTCTGGACGTCCAATCCTTCTACACCTCCATCCCCCACCAGGATGGCCTGAGGGCCCTCCACTTCTTCCTTGAACAGAGGCCCAACCAGTCCCCATCCACCAGCACCCTCCTCCGCCTGGCTGAACTTGTTCTCACATTGAATAATTTCTCCTTTGACACCACTCACTTGCTCCAAATTAAAGGTGTTGCTATGGGAATCTGCATATGCCTGCCTTTGCGTGGGATATGTGGAACATTCTTTGTTTCAGTGCTACTCAGGTCCCCTCCCTCACCTCTTTTTCTGGTGCATTGATGACTGTATTGGTGCCATTTCCTGCTCTCACCTAGAACTAGAAAATTTCATTCCACCCTTCCATCACCTTCCCATGGTCCATCTCCGACTCTTCCCTTCCTCGACTTCTCTGTCTCCATTTCTGGGGATAGGCTATCAACAAACATTCACTATAAGCCCACTGTCTCCCACAGCTACCTGGACTACATTTCCTCCCACCCTGCATCCTGTAAGGACTCTATTCCATTCTCCCAGTTTCTCCATCTCCATCGCATCTGCTCTGATGATGCCGCCTTCCATGCTAGTGCTTCCGATATGTCTTCCTTTTTCCTCGACTGAGGATTTCCCCTCTACCATGGTTGACATGGCCCTCGACAATGTCCGTTCTATTTCCCGCACTTCTGCTTTCACCCCTTCCCCTCCCTCCCAGAACCAGAACCTCTGCCCTATTTTTTCACATGGCAACTGTTGATGATTCTGCAATTCCCATTTCCACCTCTTCTAGACACATCTTTTGTTTCTTTACTTGTCCCATTACCATCTCCTTTTGCCTTGCACCATCATCCCGTTTGTCTTTTAATCTCTCCTGCCTTCCATCCTATCACAGACCTTCCCTTTTGTTCTTTCCTCCCCTCCCTCCTTTCCCTGCCCCACACTTGCTTAAAATCTGTTACATCTCTAACTTTTTCCAGTTCTGACGAAAGGTCATCAACCTGAAATGTTGGCCGGAATTTTGCGGGGGTTCAGCATGTGCGATCGGTGGCAGGTCAGGTAGGAAAGTGGTTTTTTTTGACAGCGGATCGGGAACCCGCTGTCAACCCGCTACCACACGCCTTTGCCAATGTCGAGTCTGTCAGCACTGATCAGACCCAACAGGAAGCGGCGGGGGACCTAATTAAAATGATTAGCATCTAGTTGCCAGATGCTTAACAGCCTTTTTTCACTTACCTTGTGTCTTTAACTTCATGACCACGGGATCCCTGCTGTCCGCAGACCACGGCTGTCAAGCTGAGGCGTGAGATCAGTGGCCATTGCTCCAGCTGATTACTTGACAGTTTCAAATGTACAGTAAAAGCTCCCACCTGACTGATATTCACTTTCCTCAGGCAGAAGCATTTTCTCACTCCATTTCTAGCACACATTCTGCAGGCTTTCCACTTTCACCTCTTTGGAAGAACTCTCTCACCATTGACAGAATACTTCTGTCATCTGTACTTCGCCTGCCATCTATTCCATCAACATGGATGCCCTTTATACTGTCTCACCTTGGTCCTCAGAATCTGACCACGATCAGCCCCAACACCAGTAGCACCAATAACAACACCAATCTTCTCTGCAATTACCTGCTGCACAGGACAGAGGGCATCAGCACCCGAGCACATTACTGCCCGGGAGGCCTCCTCACCATGGCCAGATTTACTTCACTTGACGCTGTACACCCTGGCTGCCACATGATGCGCCAGGTTGGTACCATCCCACACCAACACCATAAAGCATCCCTACAATGTTCAAGCCATTCCTTCCACACTCACCACTATTGCCGGGCGGGTGGGGGGGGGGGCGTGGTGGGTACCGTTATGTCTCACCATTCATTGTAACTCACTAAGCCACTTCCAAAGGTGCACACAAATCTGTCGAAGAATGCAAAGTGTTGAAAATAAAGGTTTCAATGTCTGACAGCACATTAACAGAAACATTACATGAACATTGGATAAAACACCCAAGTGGCTACCCTTGTGTGTTGTTAGTTGGTATGGTTACACTAGGATGAGGGTGAGTGTGAGGGGTGGCTAGTGAGATGGGGATGTTATAATGTAGATAGAGAGAGAGGGATGGGTGGCAGTGCAAGGTAAGTTGATGTAAGGATGTACAGGGGTAGGGTAGGGAAGGCAGAATTATGGGGATGTGATGAGAGGCACAGCAGGATGAGGTTGAGTGTGGCTTTGTACTAACGTTTGTGATCTAATGAGATCATTGAAAGGTTTGCGCCACTGCACCCAGGTCCTCCTGACGACATCCCTGCTTGTGCCCTCCTGTGCAATGTGCAACCAGGCTGACTTGGTCTCCTGGGGCGGTCTCTTCCACCCATCGGAAGGGAAGAGGATCTCCCTGCTTGCTCTGACTCCCTCCATAAGCATATGAAGGGAGTCATGGGAGAGCCTGGGTGCAGCCCTGCACCTCTGTGCAGTGATTGTAGCACTTCAATGCTGTAGAACACTGACAGCACAAATGTCAAAAGAAAGTTGGCCATGGTCCCTTTAAGGAAACCAGCTGATGATGCTTCATGAAATGATGTCACCAGACCCGCTTCCTCTAATTGGACCGGGAAACGCGCTGGGCGAGCTTAACAAGCCCTATCAATGGAAAGTAATTTCACAGAGCGGGATGGAGACAGCAGCGGGGTTGGGACCCACCACCGACATCACCCGCCACGGATCCACCGAGATAAGTAAAATCACGGCCAAAAACTCTGTTTCTCTCTCCACAGATGCTGCCTGATCTGCTGAGTATTTCCAGCATTTTCTGTTTCTTTTTCAGATTTCCAGCATCGGCAGTATTTTGCTTTTGTAAGGTGAATAGATTGTTGTGAGAAGCAAGGCTATTAAAGTTTCATTTTGGTATACTTGTGACAATTTATACCTGCTGATTTAAGACAAGTACTGCCGTCTTTCCTAAGGACACAACAGATATATCTAAATTGAGAGGAACTATGTCATAATTATAAACCATAGTGAAATGTTGAGTAAAAATATATTTGATTTTTAATTTTCTAGAGAATCACTGTAAAATGGGCTTCACATAGAAAGCAGCCAAGCCAGTGGCAAATTCTTCAACAAGTGTGACATTTAAATTGTCCCCTTTATTATATAAAATCATCTAAGCATTTTTTAATGCAATAAATTAACTGTTCTCATGGGTAATACCATTATAAATACAAAGAAAAATTACTAATAAAAACTATAGGATATTCTAATTATTACGAATAAAATTAATTTGACAAGGGTTCCACCAATTCCCCCCTCCCCCATGAGGTAAGGGGTCTCTTATTTTTAATTCCCAAATCCAACTTGCCATGCTTCATTAGTTTGATAGCATGCCTTAAATTTAGTTACCAGTCATACAAAAGGGCAGAACTAGGGTCATATGTTTTAATTTTTAGTTAAAAGTTATTAAAAAATATCCAGTGGCTTGTTTTTAACTGCTGTCTTTTAGCAGTTTTTATTTCAGACACACTGAAGCAGATAAATGGCAAGTAGATTCAATTGAGAGCAAATCATTAGTGTCCACAGTTTACTGTTAAGGCTCCCTGCAGTAAGCAGTGATATAGTGCAGCTCCACTCATATCTGCTTCATTGTCATTCTGAAAGCAGTTATAATTAATATATGAAGAATAGATTAATTCCATGGGCCACAAATTTTCACTGTTCAGAGAGGGAGAGGCTGCAGCAATTCAATCTAGCATTTTTTTCCAGTCAGATCTTTGTTGCGAACATTATAATTATTCCCGGTTACATTGAACCATCTTATTCCACCATCAATTACAAATAGCATAGTAAATCTTAAATATATAATAGAAGTACATAATTTAAATGAACATTTTGTAGTGAAAAACAGGTTATATTTTATACTTAACCACCTTTTATTTTTCAAGAAGAAAGCCAAACAGATTAATTACGCTCCACTGATGTTTCAGTAAAATCAGTGGATTTGTGATCCTAGCAAAGATGGCGGCACTCCATTCAAAGCAGCAGCATTCCAGAAGAATTTGTGCACAATATTTTGTGGCTGAGCTTTCCCAAAAGGCATGTCTGGAGTAGCACCAAAGCCATAGAGACCAGAAGGTCCCGGGTTTGATTCCTGCTCTGCAGTGATTTCACAGACCAGCACAGTACAGTCCATAACTAGTGATGCTGCTAATTCTGAATAAAGATATTTGAATCTTTCCCTAAAGAATTGGCTAAATGAATGATTTTACTCCATTGGTATAAAAGATTTATTCCATGTTAAACCTATTTTTGAATTCGTGACCCACCATCAGTAACCTACATATGTGCCTTAACACCTACACTACCATTTCCCACATGGTGGTAGGTTGCTGTTAAAATTCCTGCTTAGCAGAAAATTTACCCACTCCTCCGTAGTTCTTTTGTGTTAGTCTCCATTGCTCACATAGACAGGTTGATATTGTAAAGTAGTGAAGTTAAGGCTCTTTAATCCAAAGAACAGTTTGCATTCTATAAATCTTCAAATTTGAAGTCTTAATTCACACTGGCTGGATATGTTACAAAAATTAATTGTGATCAGGGCGAGCAAGATCATTTCCAGTTGCTGAGTAATTTTTTAAAATGCAATTAAGTAAACAGAATCAGAGTGCAGACAGAAATTAAGCACTGTGGTGACTACAAACATTTGTTTCTATGAAGGTCAGAAATTCATTTATTTACTCTTTAGAAGGCAGTAATTTCATTCTAAAAGGACTGTCATTCCATTCCTTCACATTGTAATTTACTTGGAATACTGGGAGACTTCACTATATGCAATTACATTCTAAACTGATTCACAGCATTCAGGTCTTTGAACTATTAAATACTATGGCTTCAGTGAGGTACTCATTAATTATCATCACATAAAAAGGATGTGGAAAACATATAGTTTGAGGATACACTTCAAGCAATAAAGCATCCGTTTATCAGCAGAGTTCAGTGAAAATGTACTTCTGTAAACATCTTGTTTACAACAAATCTAGTTGCTTCAAAGGCAACAAGGTCTGGCATATTAAGTGCTTTCCAATACCTGGACGTAAATATTTTTATATGTAATTAAAGCCTACTGAGACATCTTAGCTCCCAGAGTATTCCCCAGATTATATTCAAAATTAAAATGTTCTAGTTGAGACATTATGTAATTGAGTTTGCTGCAATGTCAGTGGGAAAAAAAAAATTCTGTTACTTTTAAACTGGGAATTGAAATTAATTTCTTTCATTTCCTCTCAGACTCAAAACTACTGTATAAATACGAACATACTATCAATGACGGACGGGAAAAGGCCTTCTGGTCCATCCAGCCTGTCCCACACAATTGCGATGTCTTGTGCGTCACAATATATAGACTCTGCACCCCGTTCAAAATCGTGATCTCCTGGGAGAGGTGAAAAACCAAATACAAACCCAAACCAAAAATATCTGGGAAACTCCTCTCTGATCCCCTTAGGTGATTGAAGCTAGTCCAAGAGATCACTCTGGCCCTGATAATGCCATGCAGTACCTACCTTTCGTACGAGGTGATCTCCACCTTAGCCTGAAACAGGTCCAGCTCTTGCTTGAAGGAGCCGAGCATGAGCAGACAGCCTGTTCCAGAGGTCCATTATTCTCTGGGAAAAGAACTACCTCCTGAAATTTAACCTAGATGTGGACTTCTACAATTTAAAATTGTGACACCTGGTCCTGCCTAACCTATTTAGTTGGAACAAACTGTCTACTCAAACTCAATGAAAGCACAAGCGGACTAGGAAATCGGATATGCTTCGAGATATCAGAAAAATCTCCCCTTGTAAGACCACGTGCCAAATATCTTTGATATAACCAAACTTGTTGTAGCTTCTCACTTGTAGATTTGTCACCATCAAAGCAAATTGTTTTAAATTTTGATTTTTTACTTTCCCTTTTATTTTTTCCAGGTTCTAGCATTAAAGGTTAGATTTTCAACTTGTCACACACTGGTTCTATGCCTGGGCAGCAAGTTAATAATCTAACCTTTAATGTCTTCACTCTACTCCATCCATACTATCAATGAACAGAATGGGACAATCCAGTCTGTGGATGAATCCATCAATTACCTCATTGCAGCTCCTTGGTTGACCAGCAGAAGTATATGAATAACAAAGGAAATTAAATCAGGTCCTTGAACATGCAAATCAGTTAAAAAAAAATCATAATTCACGTTGATTTATACTGGCCTGTATATTTGATCTAAATAAGATAATCATGTTAATTGTGTTACACATTATCATATTGTTAAGTGATTACCGGAATGGAACCTGAGCAATGAATTATTTTGGACACTGAGGGCTCAAACTATTTTATAATGGGAATTACCACGTGACTGGAAAACAAGTTTTCAGGTGTATTAAAAATACATTTCTATCTGTACAACACGAACTACAGTTATACTTAATTATGATGGCTCACTTCAAATGCGTACAACTTAATGCTGTATTGTCCTACGGTTTCCAAAGGTTGAGATTTCTGAAAATTTGATAAATTATTTTGGTATATTCAAAGATTGAAAATTATTTTTGCACAAATAAAATATAACTGTACTTGATTTTACTAAAAAGCTAGTGTGCTCCTGCTAAGAAGGTCGAAAAAAAGAACGTAAGAGTGGAGAGCTCACTGCCTTCACGTGGGGCATCGAAGATTGTTTTTTCTGGAACTCAGTCTGCCTCCAAGGATAAATTTACTAGAGTTCTTTGCAGATATAACTAGCAGGGTGGATAAAGGGGAACCAGTAGATGTAGTGTATTTGGATTTCCAGAAGGCATTCGATAAGGTGCCACATAAAAGGTTACTGCACAAGATAAGAGTTCACAGTGTTGGGAGTAATATATTAACATGGATAGAGGATTGGCTAACTAACAGAAAACAGAGAGTTGGGATAAATGGATCATTTTCAGGTTGGCAAACTGTAGCTAGTGGGGTGCCACAGGGATCAGTGCTGGGGCCTCAACTATTTACAATCTATATTAATGACTTGGATGAAGGGACCGAGTGTACTGTAGCCAAATTTGCTGACGATACAAAGATAGGTGGGAAAGCAAGTTGTGAGGAGGACACAAAGGGCTCGATTTGCTGTGCTGTCAGACACTGACAATCACTGTCCAAAGGTGAGCCCTTGTACCCAGGCTCACCAATTACTCTCTCCTTAGGAGAAAACAGATGGCAGCTGCATGTGAGATTACAGAAGTCATCTGTCAATTCTCCCGATCCGATGAGGCTTCACAGAAACATCAAATCTTGTCAACTGCAGATAAATATAAACAGAATAAAAATATTTCTCACTACATCCTCTCACCTGTCATAATTACCTGTGCACCATTGCACCCATCACACTACCTCTGCAGCTGTCATTTGCACACTTACACTGCAGCAGACCCACAGCTCGCCTCGCTGAGCCTGGCGGGGTTTCCTGCCGATGGGAAGGCCGCATCACCAGGCTGAAATTGGGGAAAAGCCTCTAAACTGCCAGTTAGCTACCTGTTAATTGGCTCTAATCCCTTTCCCGCCGCTAGGAGACGGGTCCCTGCGCGAGTCGGGGACCTGCCTCCCGGGAAGATGGTTCGGAGGCGGGTTGGGAGCGGGGTTGGGACCCGCTCCCAATTTTTCCCATTTTCCCAGCAGTCCCGCCTCCAAACCCACCTCCTCAGGGCTGGTAAAATCCAGCCCAAAGAGTCTGCAAAGACATTCCACGTACCTGTGCAATAAGCAAAGTCACACCAGGATGGCGGCTTCAACTCATAAACAAAGTAACTGGCACAGTTTTCGGTCTTTATCTCCCGGATACTGTAGCAGGGATTTCCAGCTGAGTGAAAACAAACTGTCCTCGTTACTGCTCCCTTTCCCACAGTGGGATGAGCACCTGTTAAGTGAGTGGGCAAAAATTTGGCAGATGGAGTATAATGTGGGAAAATGTGAGCTTATCCACTTTGGTAGGAAGAATAAAAAAGCAAAATATTATTTAAATGGAGAAAGACTACAGAATGCGGAGGTACAGAGGGATTTAGGTGTCCTCGTACAAGGAACACAAAAAGTTATCATGCAGGTACAGCAGGTAATTAGGAAGGCAAATGGAATGTTGACCTTTATTGCTAGAGGGATGGAGTATAAAAGTAGGGAAGTCTTGCTCTAACTGTACAGGGCTGTTGGTGAGACCACACCTGGAGTACTGCGTACAGTTTTGGTCTCCTTATTTAAGGAGGAATATACTTGCATTGGAGGCAGTTCAGAGAAGGTTCACTAGGTTGATTCCTGAGTTGAAGGGGTTGTCTTATGAGGAAAAGTTGGGCCTATACTCATTGGAGTTTAGAAGAATGAGAGGTGATCTTACTGAAACATATAAGATTCTGAGGGGGCTAGACAGGGTAGATGCTGAGAGGATGTTTCCCCTCGTAGGGGAAACTAGAACTAGAGGGCATAGATTCAGAATAAGTGGTCGCCCATTTAAAACGGAGATGGGGATGAATTTCTTCTCTGAGGGTCAATAATCTTTGGAATTCTCTACCCCAGAGAGCTGTGGAGGCTGAGTCATTGAATATATTCAAGGCGGAGATAGACAGATTTTTGAAAAACAGTGGAGTCAAGGGGGGAATTTTGCCAGCCCTGGGGAGGCGGGTATGGAAGCGGGACTGCCGGGAAAATGGCAGAAACTGGAAGCGGGTACCAAACCCGCTCTCAACCCGCCTCCGTGCCAACCTCCCGGGAGGCGGGACCCCGACTCGCGCAGGGACCCGTCTCCTCGAGGCAGGAAGGGGATTACAGCGGGCTTAACAAGGTCAATCAAGGGAAAATAGCATGGGTTGGCCAGGACGTCATTGAGGGCGGGACTAAAACCCGACAACCAGCAGTCCCGCCCCCAACGTGTCCCCATTGATAAAATACAGCTCAAGGGTTATGGCGAGCGAGCAGGAAAGTAGAGTTGAGGCCAAGATCAGATCAGCCATGATCTTATTGAATGGCGGAGCAGGCTCGAGGGGCCGAATGGCCTACTCTGCTCCTACTTCTTATGTTCTTATGTTCTTATGTCAATGTCAATGTTCTGTTTCCCCAAACCTTTATGTATGCTATTGGTGGTCAGCATCTGCTGATGACTGCATGTTCTTTGGCTGCTAATCGGAAACAAATTAAATTACTTTCTTCTTTAAAAGTGCACCACAAAGTATAATAATTCTAACTATTTGCTTTGCTGTGCTTGTCGCCATCCTGACTTGTACCAAATGTATTTGTTAGTGAGTTACTAGAAATGCTGAGCCACCTCAATGCAGCTGTCCTCTCCTCTAAGCCACATTGAATGTTCACAGCCATCAGTGGTACAATAAGAAAGAATATGTCAACCATGATCTGAGGATTTTAAGGATATTTGCAGTACTGAAGACTGATTCTGAGATAGTGGTGACTGATTCCTTACAGTCCTTCAAGAAAGTAATAGATGGACTTCTGGAAAATGCAGTGATCACAGGATATGGAAGATAAGAGTAAACCATGCTGGAAAATAATTAATGGATTGGGATCTTCTGGGCTTTGCCTGATCGATCGTAAGAGGTCAGAGAGGAATTTTTGAGGGAGGACTCCCACAGTGGCTACATATATCTGTTTTTTGCCTTTGCTAAGAAGTGGGAGAAAGGGAGGATTGTTTTTTGGGCATGAAATCAGCCAAGGATGGAGGTAAGCACATATAGGCTGATGGCCTTTGCTCATACACAATGCATAAATAAGGTGGGAATGAGGGAAGACATCTAGCTCAGTTTTCCCTCTTATTTAGGTCCCCATTTATAGATTCTAGTTGGTGCCTTTACCACAGAGAGTCAACTATCCATTGTGTGCTTTGCAATTGTGTTTTGTGTCATACAGAAGTATCTATCAGCTGTGGATACTTATAATATTTAAAAATAGACTGTTTAAAGTCACTTCTATATTATTATACAGTATCAAAACATTTTGCACATTCTGTACTAATCTGCACATGTAGAATAAGTTTCTAATTTTGCACCTCTAATATCATTCATCCATTTGTTTTAATTACAGGCCATCTGCTCACTCACTCACCATGAAGTGATGCCAGCTGTCTTTTTTTAAAGAAAAGAAAATAAGTGAATATATAATGTATGATTTCAGAGTTCTTCCCATTTTCAGTGTTGTTGGAGCTAGATTTCTTCAGGATATTTGATCCATTCACTTGAATCTTCATCAGGTATATTTTCCTCAACTTGACATTTTCATTCCAGGCACCAAAATCTGAAAATAGTGGATTAAAGCATACTGAAGAAATTGACTTTCAACAATTGTGGGAACAGGAAGAATTAGGAAATCTTTAACAGTTAGTGGAGAAATAAACTTCCTTCTCGCCATTTTTTTAATATTAAAAACACATTCATACATTATGGTTGACTGAAGAAGAAAGGGCTTACATGGACAACAGAGCGACTGTTTCAAAAATAAAATAACAAATGTTGGAGATTGATTACCTTGTAATTTTAAGTATGCCTGAAGTAATCCGAATCCATCTCACAGCCATATGCATACACCTTTATATAATATTTACGCTTAAGAAGGCTGAGTGTGAGAGGAACAAAGGATGGTAGTGTGATGAAGAACATTGAAAGTGCAACTGAGAGTGCACTGGGTGGATTGCCAATTACCACATTAGAAAGGATTAAAGGCATGAATAACTGTGTAGGGGTTGCTGGGAATTTCTGTTGACACCACTAACTAGCCGGCCCTCCAATTGAGCAGTGGTGTTGAAACCATAATGATGCTTGGCAAGATCTGGTGACCTGCTTGGTGGGGGAAGCAGCAGTTACATTGTTTGTGTGATGTACACCAGGTAACGATATTGTGAAAATAATATCCCTGTGAACTGGCTTCTTTTTTGAGAACAGGCAGGTTATTTCTGCAACTCTGATAGTCCCCACAGCTTTACAGTCACCTCGTTTATGCACCGAACACCTGCCATTTCTACAAACAAAAAATCAGGAGCAAAGTATCTTGCATATATTATAATGGATTGAGAGTTGTGCACTGCTCGGGTAACGGCAGACTAGTTACTTTGTTTAGTTGTGGAATGCTCTGGTTAATTATAGCTCCGATTGTATGTTTTATGTGAAGATATAGATCCCTCTTTTTCTCTCCTTTCCTTGATCTGTAGTGACTACACACCGACAGCAGTGAAGGGGGTAGGTGACCCACCAATCACAGCCTCCTGCCAATGCTGCTCCGAACCAGCTGCAATCAGGTGGCACAAGAGCAGCTGGGAGATAATCTCCCCTCTCTGTGGAGAAGTGCCTGGCACTTCTGCACACTGACACTGCTACGAATAATTCAGTGATCTGGAGAAGATAATTGCATGAATGAACCCATGTATCATCACTCCATGGTGCCATGCAATGGTGCCTCTGCACTCTGCACCATGGTAGCCCCGAGCTCAGGGATAATATTCCAAGTAAATTGTTTTCTGAGTGTAACTGTTCACATGATATTCATATTTAATCACAGGTACAAATACTGGGCAGTCCCTACTCCACACTATATATAGCTGCATTCAGTCTGACTAATGTGGGTACAGAAATGCTGGGAAAATTGCTGGAATGCCTTAAGGCTGAAATTACTGCAGATCTGGCCTGGCTATTATACAATGAAGCTACATTACAAAAAAAAAACCCTGAAGTGATCCTAGAAGGTTATAATAGTTCAGAAAACTATGGATAATCAGGGGATACATTAAACATCTGTAAGCAGGTGTACAACCACATATAAAGAGTTGAAGCAGGAGAAATCTGGAGAAATTCAGTGTTTTGGAGCAGAGGACGGAGAGGGACATAACCCATGTCAAAAAAATTGTGGAGGAAACCATTTTCTCCTCCCCCAGTGGTTAATAAGAATATAAGAAATAGGAGCAGGAGTAGGCCATATGGCCCCTCAAGCCTGCTCTGCCATTCAATAAGATCATGGCTGATCATTGACCTCAACTCTGCTTTCCCACCCAATCTCCATATCCCTTGATTCCCCTAGAGTCCAAAAATCTATCTATCTCAGCCTTGAATATACTCAAAGACTCAGCATTCACAGCCCTCTGGGGCAGAGAAATCCAAAGATTCACAACCTTCTGAATGAAGAAATTCCTCCTCATCTCGGTCTTAAATGGCCTACCCTTTATCCTGAGACTATGCCCCCTAGTTCTAGAGACTCCAGCCAGGGGAAACAACCTCTCAGCATCTACCCTGTCAATCCACTTCAGAATCTTGTATGTTTCAATGAGATCACTTCTCATTCTTCTAAACTCCGGAGAGTATTCTACACAATCTCTCATCATCGACAACCCTCTCATCCCAGGAATCAATCTAGTGAACCTTCATTGCACCGCCTCCAAAGCAAGTATATCCTTCCTCAGATAAGGAGACCAAAACTGTGCACAGTACTCCAGGTATGGTCTCACCAAGGCCTGTACAATTGTAGCAAGACTTCCTTACTATTATACTCCAACCCCGTCGCAATAAAGGCCAATATGCCATTTGCCTTCCTTATTGCTTGTTGTACCAGCATGCTAACTTTTTGTATTTCTTGCACGAGGACACCCAAATCTCTCTGAACACCAACATTTGAAAGTTTCTCACCATTTGAAAAATATTGTTTTTCTATTCTTCCTACCAAAGTGAATAACCTCACATTTCTCTACATTATACTCCATCTGCCACATTACTGCCCATTCACTTAGTCTATCTATATCCCTTTGCAGACTCTTTGTGTTCTCCTCACAGCTTACTGTCCCACCTAGCTTTGTATCATCAGCAAACTTTGATACATTACACTCGGACCCTTCATCTAGGTCATTAATATAGATTGTAAATAGCTGAGGCCCCAACACTGATCCCTGCGGCACCCCACGACTTACAGCCTGCCAACCTGAAAAACACCCGTTTATCCCTACTCTCTGTTTACTGTCCATTAACCAATCCTCTATCCATGCTATTATATTACTCCCAAACCCATGAGCCCTTATTGTGTAATAACCTTTTATGTGGCACCTTATCGAATGCCTTTTGGAAATCCAAATATACTACATCCACTGGTTCCGCTTTATCTACCCTGCTAGTTACATCCTCAAAAAACTCCAATAAATTTGTCAAACACAATTTCCCTTTCATAAAACCATGTTGACTCTGCCTTATCATGTTATGATTTTCTAAGTGCCCTGATACCACTTGTGTAACAATGGATTCCAGCATTTTCCCGATGACTGATGTCAGGCTAACTGGCCTGTAGATCCCTGTTTTCTCTCTCCCTCCTTTCTTGAATAGCAGTGTTACACTTGCTACCTTCCAATCCGCTGGGACCGTTCTGGAATCTAGGGAATTTTGGAAGATCAAAAGCAATGGGCTGGATTTTGTCAATGGGGGCGCGTTGGGGACGGGACTGCTGGTTGTCGGGTTTCACTCCCGCCCCCAACAACGTCCGGCCAACCCACGCTATTTTCCCTTGAATGACCTTGTTAAGTCTGCCCTGCAGGCTTAGCAGGCCTATTAAGGGAAAGCCGGTGACAGAGGATGTCAGCGTATGATGTTTCATCTGTCAAAAATATTTTGACAGATGAATTGTCAGCGTTTGTCAGCTTAGAGAAGCTGTCAAACATTGACAATCTCTGTTCTATGGTGAGCCCTTGCACTGAAGGCTCACCAAAACCTATTTCCTCAGCAGAAATCAGATGGCTGCTGCATCTGTGAATACAGCAGCCATTCTGTCATCTCTGCCGTTGAGATGAGGAACCTTTGGATCCCCAAGAGTTGAAGCCTGCAGGAAGAAGCAAAGGTAAGTAAACATTTTCTAATACTTTACAATCACCTCTCATACTTACCTCTCCACACTTGCACCCATCACTCACCTCCACAGCAGATTTTTCGATCCCTCTCACCCCCACAGACCCACTGCTCGCCTCACTGACCCTGGCGGGGTTTCCCGACATTGGGAAGCCCGCATTTGCAGGGGTAAAATGGGGATAAGCCTAAAAACTGCCTGTTAACTACCTGTTAACAGGCAGTTAATTGGTTCTAATCACCTTCCCGCCTCAAGGAGACGGGTCCCTGCGCGAGTCGGGGACCTGCCTCCCGGGAAGATGGCATGGAGGCGGGTTGGGAGCGGGTTCTCCCAGTTTCTGCCATTTTCCCGGCAGTCCTGCCTCCATACCCGCCTCCCCAGGGCTGGGAAAATTCCCCCCAATGCATCCACTATCTCTGCAGCCACCTCTTTTAGAACCCTAGGATGTAGACTGTCAGGTCCAGGAGATTTGTTGGCTTTTAGTCCCATTAGTTTCTCTAGTACTTTTGTCTTTAGGTTTACTTTATGATTTTGGGCTTGCAAAATCTTCAATCTGAAGTTATTTTAAAATGTAGTGCATCAACCAGAATTAATTCAAAGTAATCCGTTTACAGAATAGATAAATAAATGTTTCTTTGTCACTGTATTTCCTGAAAATCAAATCCATGTAATCCTGACTCTCATTCTCGGATTAAGCAGATTATTTTCCTGCAACTTTGTATCTCCCGTGTCTAAGGCAAATCACAATAGAGGCCTGACATTAGCTGCCCATTGTTCTTCAATAACACCAAGCTGATTCTGATGTGAATTATTTTTGCAAAGGGAGATGATGAGTAATTTTATGCAAAAACTAACTGTAAGGAATGAATTAAAGTTAAGTATAAGGATAATGGAGGGCTGCCGATGACCATGGAACAGAACCTAGTAACATTCAGAGCCTTCAGAAGTGGAGTGAACATTGGCAAAAAATTTTTACGTACGGCACTAATACCTTAATTCAAATCATGCAGATTAATTGCAGGGAACTCCTGTCCATCAAGTCACCTGCCACTAGCAACAAAATAGTTGAAAATGAAATAACACTCTCCAGAAACACAAACACGAAGTTACTCCTGTATAAAATATATAAAATAACAGGTTGGAGTGCTGATATAATCTTGATAAACTGCTCAAGCTTTGGTCTTATGTTCATGAAGTCCTTTCAACTCTTTAATGAGATGATGCTTTGCAACATATTCCAGCCTATATATTATTTTATATAGCAACACTACGGGAGACCTTCTAACGTGTAGTGTGGGGAGGTGAGGGAAAGGAGGAGAGGCAGAAGACAGTACGATTAGAGAAGCCAGTGGGACAGGAGGGTCACAGGAGGAGGAGCAAAAGGGAGAAGAAGAGGGATGGAAAAAGGATGAGGGGAGGAGGAGAGAAAGGGAGAGGAGGGGAAAGAGATGAAGAAGAAAAAAAGGAGAGTAAAAGAGAGTGAGGAAGCGAGAGGGGTGGAAAGGACTGGGGTGGGGGGGGGGGAGTGCGAGAGACAGAGGAAGGGAGTGCTGAGGAGAAGGAATTCAGATCAGCAGGAATTGAGGCATTGTGTAGCCAGTCATCAGGGGTGGAGAAATACAACAGTGGGGAGGGGTGTAAGGGGTTCGCGTGGCTCTGTGCTTAGCCTGGGTGCTAGTGCGGGGTTAGGCCTTGTTGCCTGTTCTGGTCTCCAGCCAGCCTGGTAACACTAGACACCTGTGAGTGGTTCGACCCACTCGCCATTACGGTTCTGACACTGGACTTAGGTGCGAGAGCAATAATGCAGAGAAAACTCAGGTAGACCCGGTTGAATAGTGCGAAATGGAAAATCTTTATTGCATATTATTCAAGATTACGAAATACATGTCATAAGCACAGATTAATGACAGTACAAACTTACATACATTTATGCAACAAGGTTTAGGGAAACGAGGAGCGCACGACACATCGTAAAAGGGGACACACATTATAATTATCCTTAAAACATAAACCCTCCCCTATCAATACCTGTCCTAATCTAGATCTGTAGGATCGAGACTCATGCTCACCACTCGTGATAACTCGGAGAATTCCGAAAACGCTGCTCGGATGTTTTCATCACAGCACCTGACTATCCACGTGTTGATCAGGGGTCTCTGTACCCCACTTGTTTACTCGCTTTGCTCCGGCTAGCAGGCTGGACCGTCTGCTGTCATGAAGATCTGTGTTGACCTCGGACTCCAGATACAGTTCGAAGAAGAGTCTTACTGTGCCCGACACCAGTTGTCGGTAGAACTCGAAGAAAAGTCTTCCAGGGCCAGTTGTGGAGTAGCCGATAGAATTCGAAGAAGTGGTTAATCGATTTTCGGGCGCGGTCGGGGTTTACTGACCGCGGCGGCACGTGTAGTCGTCTTCTTCTCTTCTCATCTCATCTCATCTCATCTTCTCTCGGGCCTTCGGTTCCGACACCGTTTACCGACTTCTCGGGATGGTGCGCCCGCTTACAGGCCTTCGCAGACCAGCTCTCCACAGATCTTCGCGGCAAGCCACGAGGTTGACTCCCGGAAAATCAGCGGATCAGAGAAGCGAGTCAAAGGAATAAGAGTAGCGAATAAGAGAAAGATGGACGTTTGGACACTACAGTTATAGTACTGTAATTCCTTATCTCCCGCCTAATCTTAATGTTCATCTTTTGTCATGTTTTGGCGCTCAAACTTCTTGTATGGGGTGGTACTTGTCGTTAATGGGTTTCGGTGATACTTGTAACTGTCTGAGTACCCGTTAATATTTCTCCCATTGTGGAACCGGCTAGGAGTCTCCCTGGAGGGGTTTTGGGGGCCTCCGATTCTTGTTGTGAGTACCCGCGAACGGCTCTCTCATCGTAGAGCCGTGGGGAATTTGCGTATCAATGTCTTTTGGATGGGCCCCTAATTGCCCAGTACAATAGCCCTCGTTTGTGCATGGAAAACCCGATTCCAGCACTTATATTCCTTGCTTGGGTGTTAAAATGCAAAACGATCTCGTCTTGTCTTATCTCAATATGCTGAGTCCTGTCCGATCTTGCTGAAATGTTTATTGAAACGCCATCTTGTCTGCCTGCTGAAAGTCTAGAACCTTCTGCCACGAGGCGTGGCGGCCATTTTACAGGCTGCTTGTGTCCGTTTTGAAACCTGACAGCATTTTGCTGAAATAAAGCTGTGTTTACGAAACTGTATGTCTCTTTCTCATTAATTTTAAATCGCGATAATTTGCGAATTCTACAGGGGGGTCAGTGGATGGGAAATGCAGTGAGTGGAGGTTATTATAAAAGGAGAAATTAATCCAATGGGTGGGGGAAGCAAGGGTCAAAATCTTGTTTATTGGAATGAAGGGTCTGAAAGTGGGGGAGGGCAATGATGGCCTAAAACTTGGTGTGTGGAGAAGGGGGAGTTTGGGAGCCAAGATCTTGCTCAGTGGGAGAGGGGTTGTTGTGAGCCACAACTCTTGTGAAAGATTTGGAAGGAAGTTTGTAAGATATCCTCAGAGACGTGAATTTTTTTTTGATTTATTCCTGAAATATCGAGTATTTTGCTTACCCAAAGCAACTTGATAAATACTCAAATACCAGTTACCATAAATAAATCACTACATTTAATTTAACAGACTGGTTCCTTACCTTTACAGTCCATTAATGTAGGGTCTGTCTTTTTATAGTAAATGTCTGCATAGATATATACAACTTTCAGACCCTTCATCCCAATAAACACATTTTTTATTTGCACCTTTCCTTCTCTACCAAATAACTCTGCAAAGTACTTCATGCTTTTAGTTTTTTATTTGTTTATGGGATGTGGGCGTCGCTGGCAAGGCCAGCATTTATTGCCCATCCCTAATTGCCCTTGAGAAGGTGGTGGTGAGCCGCCTTCTTGAACCGCTGCAGTCCGTGTGGTGAAGGTAATCCCACAGTGCTGTTAGGTCGGGTGTTCCAGGATTTTGATCCAGCGGCGATGAAGGAACGGCGATATATTTCCAAGTCAGGATGGTGTGTGACTTGGAGGGGAACTTGGAGGTGGTGGTGTTCCCATGCGCCTGCTGCCCTTGTCCTTCTAGGTGGAAGAGGTCACAGGTTTGGGAGGTGCTACTTAAAATGTTTAGATGGATTTATGAATTTAGATAGATATACTTTTTTATAAATCATCAGAATTCTACTGACAACTGTGTTTTCTTTTCTCTTTCAATTTTAAAGATTAATTATCTTAAATTTTAGGAGTTTTCTGGGGGAAATATTTTTTCAAAGCTCCCAGGTGATGTTGCTGCCACCAGTGTGAAAATGTTCCTTCTCCTTCCATACTTCAGCAGTTATGTTATGCTGTTATTTACATTACAGCAGCATTGCCTCCAGCTGCAGCACTCTAGTATAAATAAGGTGGCTCTGACGGCACAAAGGCTCACCTCAAAAGTAATTTCTCCTCGCATTAAGGGAGGAAAATGCAAAGGAGCAAACTAAAGGCCGCTACAAGCGCTGGATGCCTCAGCTCGTCATTTCATTCTGCGTGCCTGTGGGTTGAACTGTCAGCCAGATCATTCAGGTCAGCTGTGCTGTGAGGTTCTTCCCCCAACATCAAGATCGATTTGTGGTCAGAAACCTAGGGGGTGATTTTGCCAATGGGGAGCTTTTGGAGGCGGGACTCCCACTTGTCAGGTTTCAGTCCCGCCTCCATCAACTTCTGGCCAACCCACGCTATTTTCCCTTGATTGACCTTGTTAAGCCGGCCCAGCGGGCTTAGCAGGCCAATTAAGGGAAAGCCGGCTGCAGAGAACGTCAACGTATGACGTTTCATCTGTCAAAATTTTTTGACAGATAAATTGTCATCGTTTGACAGCTCTGTGAAGTTGTCAAACAGTGACATTCTCTGTAGTTTGATGAGGTCTTGAATTCAAGACCTCATCAAACCTCTTTCTTTTGCAGAAATGAGATGGTTGTTGCATTGGAGAATGTAACGGCCATCTGTCATCTCTACCGTGGAGGTGCGAGACTCTCTGCATACACACCGACTGAAGCCTGCTGGAAGAAACAAAGATAAGTACACTTTTTCTAACACTTTCCACTTACCTCAGATACTCACCTCTCCACACTTGCACCCATTACTCACCTCCACACCACACTTTTCCACCCCCCGCCCCTGATCCCCACAGACCCACTACTCGCCTCGCTGACCCTGGCGGGGTTCGGAGCCTTTGGGAAGCCCGTACTTGTGTGGTAAAAATGGTGATAAGCCTATTTTCTACCTGTTAACTACCTGTTGACTGGCAGTTAATTGGCTTTAATCCCTTCCTGCCTCCAAGGAGACGGGACCCGGCGCGGGACAGCTACCTGCCTCCTGGCAAGATGGCATGGAGGCGGGTTGGGGGCGAGTTGGGGACCCGCCCCCAAATTCTGACATTTTCTCGGCAGTCCCGCCTCCATACCCGCCTCCCCAGGGCTGGCAAAATTGCGCCCCTAGTCATGATCTTGACGATTGAATAACTACTTGTGTGTCAGATCATACATATACAATTGTTCCTGCCTTAATGCCAATTCTCTGAATTCTACCCCACAATGTAAATGGGGAAAATTCCGAGCTTTGGCAGATTTCAAAGAGGGTTGGATAAGTACCTGAAGGAAAAAAAATTGCAGGGCTATGCGGGAAGGGCAAGGGAGTGGGACTAGCTGAAGTGCTCTTGCAGCAAGCCAGCACGGGCTCAACGGGCCGAATGGCCTTCTTCCGTGCTGTAATTCTATGATTCTATACTTGCCACAATGTAAACAAAATTCTATGATTACAAAATCTGGAATTACATAGCTGAGTCAGCAGGCCAATGGGCACCTAATCTTGGGCAGCCATTGTGATGTGCCTTTGACATTGGAGATACAAAGTTACAGGAAAATAATCTCTTGCACTGAGAGTGAGAATGAAGATTACACAGATTTGATTTGTAGGAAATAGTCATAAAGAAACATTTATTTATATATTATCAAGGAATTACTTTGAAAAGATTTTGGCAAAATCATTATTAATTAACACAACCATAGATTGAAGATCTAAGGGATTTTGTTCAATGTAAAGAAAATCACTTCTTTCAAACTAAGTTTGTATTTTTAAGTAATACACTTCCTCAACCATCTCCCAATTCCGAATAGAAACCTTATGAACTCCCAATATTTCCAACATAATGACATCCCTGTTTGTTTGCTTTCATCCCAATCTTGCCTTACTTTCCTTGTCCTCTCCTTTCATACAGGTCAGCAATGCAGTATTCACATACATGTCAAAAATTAACTACCTGCATGAACTTGCTTTCGTGTTCCCAGCTGTGCTCTGAATCCACCCTGCAATATAAACAGAGTGAGTGTTGATACACCAGAAAACTCACATATTGTGAGACAACTTCCAGTAAAGGAATTCCTCAACATAGGCACAACATGTGAGACGTTAAATCAAAGTCTCATCTGCCTGCTGGGGTGGATGTAAAAGATTCCATGGCACTATTCGAAGAAGAGCAGAGAACTGTTGATGTCCTGATCAGCATTCCTCCCTCATCCAAACTGCCAAAAATAAATTGTCTGGTCATTTATTCATTTGTTCTTTGTGGGACCTTACTGTGTACAGATGTTCTGCAATGTTTTACCAACATAACAAAGTGACTGCATTAAAAAAGTAATCTACTGGTTGTAAAGCATTCTGGGACGTCCTGAGGACGGGATCAGGTCCTATATAAGTGTAAATGTCTTCTTTCTTACCTAGCATTGGTGCTCCTTGAAGTGAATTATTTTAGCAGATCTGTAAACAGATTTGATTGCTAATATATGATAGGTAATACAATAATGTGATTGCATTACTGACAAAACAACTTGTAGGGGAAGACTCCACAATGAACAATACATGTCGCAACTGTCCTTCCTGGAAAGGATTAGAGTTTGATCCAGAACAAATTTCCTCTGGTAACCAATATGGCAGGCTTTACAATTTTCAGATAGGATTGTTCAAGAAATGGTGATAAAATGTTCAGAGAATAACACATATGATCCTTGAATAAATTCAGTGTATTTCTGTACTCCTTCCAAATGTTTAGGATGTTTCTGAAATAAAATTAAAATATTAGGTCCCAATTTCTTTTAATATAAAAGGATGGTATTTACATTTCACCCTGTATTTTTCTTGGGCCCTGCCAGGTCACATGCTTCTGCTACCAAATGAGTGGTGGTCATCATTCTTCCAGGATTTTACCAGCATAGATTGCTCTGGATATAACACACCCATCTATTTCTTCTTCTTCTTTTCAGGGTTACTTTAGCACCTGATTTTGCAGTGTGGGTCAGATTGGAGATTGAACAGAGTGCGTAACCTCTCACTCCACAGTGCTACAGATCAATATTCCAACATGTAACACCACTGTGCCTTTGGATCTCAGTTTCCTAAATACTTAGTAACCATATCAGAACAAACTAAAACAGCCACAGAAGCAGATTCAGCAACACTTTCAAGCATGATCACAATTGTATATATCCTGTAGTCTAATTATGTTAGGGAGGGGGAGCCTTGCCAATTTGCTCCCTCTCATCTCATGAGGACATTGACTCCTTACAGGGATACAGTTTCATGGGTGCTGGTCACCAACATCCAGCTTTGGGCTGATAAGTGGCAAGTAACATTCGCACCACACAAGTGTCAGGCAATGACCCTCTCCAACAAGACCCTAACCACCTCCCCTTGCCATTCAATGGCATTATCATCACCGGGTCCACATCCATCAACATCCTAGGGGGTTATCATTGACCAGAAATGCAACTGTTTCAACTGGACCAGCCACATAAATGCTGTGGCTACTAGAGCAGGCCAAAGATTAGTTATTCTGCAGTGAGTGGCTCACCATCTGACACATCAAAGCCTTTCCACCACCTACAAGGTACACATCAAGAGTGTAATGGAATGCTCTCCATTTGCCTGGATGGATGCAGCTGCAACAACACTCAAGAAGCTCAACATCATCCAGGACAAAGCAGTCTACTTGATTGCCAGTCACCTAAACATCCACCCCCTCTACCACCAATATACCATGGCTGCAGTGTGTTCTATCTACAAGATGCACCACAACAACTCACCAAGGGTTCTTTGGCAGCACCTCCAAAACCTGCAAACTCCACCACCCAGACGGACAAGGGTAGCAGGTGCATGGGAACACCATCACCTCCAAGTTCCCCTTCAGGTCACACACCATCCCGATTTGGAAATATATCACTGTTCCTTCATTATTGCTGGTCAAAATCCTGGAACTCCCTACCTAACAGCATTGCGGGAGTACCTTTACCACATGCTCTGCAGTGGTTCAAGAAGAAGGCCCATCACCACCAATCTCAAGGGCAAATAGGGATAGGCAATAAATGTTGGCCTTGCCAGTGTTGCCATATCCCAAGAATGAATAAAATAATAATAATTCTTAATGTTTGTGGCAGTGCCATGTCCTGATTGGCTATTCGTGGATCATTTCACATATAAATTACATGTAAAAGTTGCGTATCAGAGCTGATGCTGAATATTAACTTTTGTCAAGTAATATAGGTTTTGTCATACAACTTATTTTGCTTTCCAACCATCCCAAAACAGGACCAAAACATGGCTTTTTACCTTGAAGCAACAGTGCAATGTCACTAGAGCCTTTAGGCTTGTGCGTCCCTCCCAAAAGGCCTATAAACCAGCTTCAAAGATATTGACCAGTTTGGTGCCGTGGAAATTTAAAAAGACAATGTTCTTCATTAAAAAATGTTTGGAATTTTTTTTTAAAAGGGTCTTATTTCCAATACAGTGATATCACATTCAGAATGCAATGATGTACAGATTCACACCATTTGATATGCGGACGTAGCTCAGTGGTGGAGTGCTTGCTCCACAAATGTGAAGTCCCGGATTCAATACCTGGCAACTCCAAACACTTTTGATGATACAAAAATTGGCCGTGTGGTTGATAGTGAGGAAGAAAGCTGTAGACTGCAAGAAGATATCAACAGACTGGTCAGTTGGGCAGAAAAGTGCCAAATGGAATTCAATACGGAGAAGTGTGAGGTAATGCATTTGGGGAGGGCTAACAAGGCAAGGGAATACACAATAAATGGTAGGATACTGAGAAGTGTAGAGGAACAGAGGGATCTTGGAGTGCATGTCCACAGATCCCTGAAGGTAGCAGGACAGGTAGAAGGCATACAGGATACTTTCCTATATTAGCCATGGCATAGAATATAAGTCATGATGCGGAGATGCCGGTGTTGGACTGGGGTGGACAAAATTGAGAGGTCGCACAACACCAGGTTATAGTCCAACAGTTTTATTTGAAATCACAAGCTTTCGGAGCTATCGATTGCTCCTTCCTCAGGCTCCTTCACCTGAGGAAGGAGCAATCGAAAGCTCCGAAAGCTTGTGATTTCAAATAAAACTGTTGGACTATAACCTGGTGTTGTGCGACCTCTCAATAGAATATAAGAGCAGAGAGGTTATGCTAGAACTGTATAAAACACTATTTAGGCCACTGCGTACAGTTCTGGTCACCACATTACAGGAAAGATGTGATTGCACTAGAGAGGGTACAGAGGAGATTTGTGAGGATGTTGCCAGGACTGGAGAATTTTAGCTATGAGGAAAGATTGCATAGGCGGAGGTTGTTTTTTTTTTGGAACAGAGGAGGCTGAGGAGAGACTTGATTGAGGTGTATAAAATTATGAGGGGCCTAGAGAGAGTGGACAGGAAGAATCTATTTCCCTTAGCAGAGAGGTCAATAACCAGGGGGCATAGATTTAAAGTAATTAGTAGAAGGATTAGAGGGGAGTTGAGGAGAACTTTTTTCACCCAGAGGGCGGTGGGGTTTTGGAACTCACTGCCTGAAAGGGTGGTAGAGGCAGAAACCCTCATCACATTTAAAAAGTACTTGGATATGCACTTGAAATGCTGTAACCTACAAGGCTATGGACCAAGAGCTGGAAAGTGGGATTAGGCTGGATAGCTCTTTTGGCCGGCACAGACACAATGGGCCAATTGGTCACCTTCTGTGCCGTAAATTTCTATGATTCTATGATATGCTTTAGTAAAACATAGGAACCAAATCAGAAAACCCAGTCATAATTCCCAAATCTATGGTAAAAGATAGTTGCGGAATGCTGCAGGGTATCCAATGTGAATATCTGCCAAAATAATGGGCGATGCAGCTCCACCAACCCACAAAACCTTTGAGAATTGAGTCTTTAACCTTAAGTTCTTGACCTTTACCCTACTGAATAAACAGTGATTTCATATGCTTGATGCAACATTTCCAATTAACTAATGATGGCTTTCTTGATTTTCATTCAAATGTTTTTCAGTCCTATGATGAGTTAGCTGATTTGTGTTATCCAAATAGATTTAGGCTGCATTTTATTCATATACACTATGGAAAAATAGCATTTTTAAATGGTGTTCAGAACAAATTACAGCTTAATGAAAGATTACTGATGGGTATCTATGCCAATATCTGCTTGGTTAATTATTTACCCTTGGTGCTGAACTGCTGACCATCTAGATATATAATGGAATTTCTCAAAAATGTGTGGGTTAGGTTGATTTGGCTATGATAAATTGACCCTTAGTGTTAGGGGGGATTAAATATGTGGGGTTATGGGGATAGGATGGGATATGTTAGGGGGGATTAAATATGTGGGGTTATGGGGATAGGATGGGATATGTTAGGGGGAATTAAATACGTGGGGTTACGGGGGTAGGGTGGGATATGTGTACTGTGGGGATTAAAGCAGGGACAGGGTACTGGATTTGGATGATCAGCCATGATCGTATTGAATGGCGGAGCAGGCTCGACGGGCCGAATGGCCTACTCCTGCTCCTAGATTCTATGTTTCTATGTTTCTATCTGTTCTTTGCTTCCCTCGTGGTCCTTGTACATGACTCACAGAAAGTTAACATGCAGGTAAAACAAACAATTAGGAAGGCAAATAGTATGTAAGCCTTTATTGCAAGGGGTTGGAGTATAAGAACATAAGAAATAGGAGCAGGAGTAGGCCATACGGTCACTTGAGCCTGCTCCACCATTCAATAAGATCATGGCTGAACTTCTACATCAACTCCACTTTCCCACCCTATCCCCATATCCCTTGATTCCATTATCGCCCAAAAATCTATCGATCTCAGTCTTGAATATACTCAGTGACTGAGCATCCACAGTCCTCTGGGGGAGAAAATTCCAAAGCATCACGACCTTCTGAGTGAAGAAATCTCAGCATCTGCCCTGTCAAGCTCTCTAAGAATTTTATACGTTTCAATTAGATCACCTCTCATTCTTCTAAACTCCAGAGAATAAAGGCACTCTACTCAATTTCTCCTTGTAGGACAGCCATCTCATCCCAGGAATCAATCTAGTGAACCTTCATTGCACCCCCTCTAAGGCAAGTATATCCTTCCTTAGGTAAGGAGACGGAAACTGCACACAGTATTCCCGGTGTGGTGTCACCAAAGCTCTATATAATTGCAACAAGACTTCCTTACTCTTATACTCCAAACCTCTTGCAATAAAGGCTACCATACCATTTGTCTTCCTAATTGCTTGTTGTACCTGCATGTTAACATTCAGTGATTCATGTATAATGACACCCAAATCCCTCTGAATCCCAACATTTACTCGTCTCTTACCTTAAAAAAATATTCTGCTTTTCCATTTTTCCTACCAAAGTGGATAATTTCACACTTCCCCACATTATACTCCATCTGTCATCTTCTCGCCCAATGACTAAGCCGGTCTATATCCCTTTGCAGCCTCTTTACATCCTCCTCACAGCTTACTTTCCCAGCTAGCTTTGTATCATCAGCAAACTTGTATGTATTACTCAGACCCCTCATCTAAGTCATTGATATAGATCGGAAATAGCTGATGCCCAAGCACTAATCCTTGCGGCACTCCGCTAGTTACACCCTGCCATCCCTAAAATGACCCTTTTATTCCTACTCTCAGTTTTCTGTCCATTAACCAATCCTCAATCCATGCTAATATATTACCTCAAATCCCATGAGCCCTAATCTTGCATAACAACCTCTTGTGTGGCACCTTACCGAATGCCTTCTGAAAATCCAATGTACTACATCCACTGGTTCCCCTTATCTACCCTGCTAGTTACACACTCAAAAAACTCAAATAGATTTGTTAAACATGATTTCCATAAAACCGTGTTGACCCTGCCTAATCATATTGTGATTTTCAAAGTGTACTGTTACCACGTCCCTAATAATAGATTCTAGCATTTCCCCTACTACTGATGTCAGGCTAACTAGCCTATAGTTCCCAGTTTTCTCTCTCCCTCCTTTCTTGAACAGCAAGGTTACATTTGCTATCTTCCAATCCACGGCCATTTAGAACTGAGATGAGGAGAAATTCCTTCACTCAGAGGGTTGTGAATCTTTGGAATTCTCACCCCAAAGTGCTGTGGGTGCTCAGTCGATAAGTACATTCAAGACTGGGATCGATAGATTTTTGGACACTAAGGGAATGAAGGGACACGGGGATAGGATGGGAAAGTGGAGTTGAGGTAAAAGATCAGCCATGATCTTATTGAATGATGGAGCAGGCTCAAGGGGCCGTATGGCCTACTCCTGCTCCTATTTCTTATGTTCTTATGGAAGTGATACTCTACGGGGACAATTTTAACCTAACCCACCCATCAGGAAACTGACGGGATTGGGTGCAATGCTGGTTTTACATCCCACCCATTTTAGTCTCCATTGAAGTCAATGGAGAGTAACATTGGGTGGGCATCAAACTAGCATTCCAGCCGATCCCATGGGTTTCTCACCCAGAGAGTTTGGTTAAAATTGCCCCCTATGATTCTGTCTGTTCCTGCTAAATCAGTTGCTTCAAATTTTCCAATTGTGTTAATTAGGTAAATAAGCTGCTCCTAACTTATTTTTTGCATTTTGGAAAAATAAAGTATGGGAAATGCTCAGTGAGGCAGCTTTGTGCACTCAGTCTGTAATCTGCTGATACTGACCCCATGGTGGGGTCAGTAAACAAAGTCTTTAAGCAACCCTTTGGTACTCCATGTTCCTCTAGGTTTTGAAAAAGCTTACTGGCTAATGAGCTTCTCCTGCTGAGCCCTAGAGCATGCCATTTATAGGAAGACCTGTGCAATGTGGAATAGTACTCATTCCCCAGAAGCCATGCCAGAATAGCCATTTAAAAACCTCGGGCGGTTTCCCCCAGAAGAGACATAAATGTAGACTTTTCTGAAGGCAAACCACTTCTCTCAAAGGAGTTCAGTTTTGAATACAGTACACTAACCCTCAGAGCTAATTTCACAGCACATTGTTCAGACACTTCAAACTTTCAGCTTTTAATATCTATTCATTACTGGAGCGTCCGCTGTGGCAAAGTTGGTAGCACTCTCACCTCTGAGTCAGAAGGTTGTGGGTTCAATTCCCACTTCAGGGACTCTAGGTTGACACTCCAGTGCAGTACTGAGGGATGAGACGTTAAACTGAGGCCCTGTCTGCCCTCTCAGGAGGACATAAAATATCTTATGGCACTATTTCGAAGAAGAGCAGGGGAATTATCCCCGATGTCCTGGCCAATATTTATCCCTCAATCAACATCACTAAAAACAGATTATCTGGTCATTCTATCTCATTTCTGTTTGTGAGAGCTTGCTATGCGTAAATTGGCTGCTGCATTTCCTACATTACAACAATGACTACACTTCAAAACATACTTCATTAGCTGCAAAGCACTTTGGGATGTCTGGGGATCATGAAAGGCGCTATATAAATGCAGTCTTTTTAAAATTAAGATTCATGTTAACACTACTGAACCTTTTCATGATTAGATTTACAAAACATGTTTCCAAAGTGGACCTCTTCTTTCTATGTTTACCTTCTTTCCTGGGTTTAAATATGACAATGAATAGTTTTAAACTGAATTGCATACATCTAAAAGGTATGATAATGGCTATATCACCAATAGAGTGATTTTATTGCTAATGAAAGGTTGAACGTGTAATGTATTTGCATAAATTTCCTTTGTTTTGCTTTAAACAATAAAGAGTAAAGGAGCTACTGATGATGCTGTCAGGTCGATCATTTTGTGTCCACATCTGCTTCAGAAACTGTAAACATGCATCCCTGCACCACCTACCCACCCATGGACTGGCCCAGTTTCTTTTGACAGTTTATGGTAGAGAGGTAAGTGCGATGGACTATCCTTACTTTATCCAGGACAATGAGACATGGCTACAGCATTTACAATATACTCTTTAAAAAATACTCAAAATACTTTTTAAAACTATTTTCCCCCACCTCAGAGTGGTGCCGGGTAAGTGAAATATTTATGAGGTTTATATTCATAAGGTCTTACCAGAGTTTTTACCCAAGCTATCTCAGGCAGGAGTCCTTCATTAAATATTCCAAGTTATAGCTCCTTGAATGGGCACAGTGAATAATGATCCAATTGTTGTTGTACTGAACCATACAGACCAGGAAAGTCTCATATATCAATCTCTGGTCTGTGCTGAGTTACCTGTGAGAGCAGTGTTGGGGTGCGACAAATGACCTCAAAGTCCCTAGGCTAAGAGGGGGACAGAAAAGGCAGTTAGGCTCCTGCTACTAATCACTTTCTAGTGACTACTGCTAGAAAGTGCTTGCATGTGAACATCAGGATCGCCTTTAGATGACATGCCTTCTGTGCTTGAATAACCTACCAACACTCATTGCCTAAGGTAACAAATGATAATTTGGACAAGGTGCCAGGGGCTGCAGCCATTGCAGAGCTTTATCCTAATGTGAGGTACTATCTTCAGGACATGAGGGGGGAAGAAATAGAGGAAAACATTGAAGTGAAAAGAACTATTCAATTCACCACTTAAGAGTAATTAGGTATTCGATGTCTGAATAAATTATATACAGCTGGCATAACACCCATGGTGGGGCATCTGGATTGGCAGTAAAGCGAAGGTCAAAAGCATTTAAAAATAAATCACTGCCTCCCCCCCGCCCCCGCACCACCGCCCCCCACCCCCACCGTTGAAGTTTTCAGCTATTTGCAAGGGCATGATTTTATATATAAATATTAAGTTGCCTGAGAAGCTTTCAAGGCAAGTCTTAACACTGCTCCAGAAGCAATATTGCAATATATGGAGCAGGTACCAATGACTGCACCTCTGACATTGATTTATCTAAAACACCCATAAGCCATTACCACTTACATATGTAAATATCAGACAATGGTGTACAAATCTTAGGGCTGGTGTGATGTCTAAAAATGAGGCAGTTATCATACTACCCACCTATGAAAGGACCCTATATTTTCACATTAAAGTGAAAGCGAGTCTAGCTCCTTCAGGGAGTCATTCAGCTCTATGACGCATACAAAGTCTTTAGTATTCTTCATGTTAATCAAGTTTAATCTTGTATCATTCACCCAAGAGGAAAACACAATATTAAATCTTAATATTCTGCTTCAGTGAAATGTGTTCTATGACCTTTCTTTTTCTGTATTGGAGTATTTTCCTGATATTCAGCCATCTGCCTGCAAGAAAATGAATCCTCATCTGAAGCATATAACTTAATTTCTGAAATTTTCCATAGGTGCTAGAAAATTGGGAAAAATTACAACTTAATGTGGGATCACGTGATTCAGTTAGAGCCAATGGCAGCACACCATCTTTCATTCATAGTTTTCACAGCAAGTGCTGTGAAAGCTATGAATCTATACCCCCTCAAAAGAACAGCTAAACCTCAATTATTTTTTTTTAAAAACCATCACATTAATAAAATAAGTATAGTTAAATAAATTAACCACTTTAAACAAAAAATTAAATTTTTGAAAAAATTTAAAATCTTTTAAAAAGTTATAAAAATAAACTTACCTTTCTTTAAAGTCTCTAAAAAAGATATACCTGTTGAAAAAAATTCAAAATAATACTTAATTAACTACTTACCTTGTTAAAAGAGGGTCTTACGCCTCCTTTCTTTATGTGCAAAATCTTCCATGCTTACCTGCGCGTTCAAAGCACTAAGTGCACTGCGTGCGCGCAGCCTGTAGCGCGCACGCGGTTCACCTAGGAACCGCCCCCTTTTGAAATCACCAAGTGCCGGTTTTCAGCGCATGCGCAGTGCATGCAGAAAACCGGCAATTGGAGACAGAATACGCGAGAGTACACAGTGCGTACTCTCGCGTAGAGACACTAATTTTTGGGCCATTATCAGTCACTCATGCAATGTCAATGAGAGAAATGCCAAACTATTCTGTCACCAGTTTGCTGTGATGCACCCGCATGTCCGTCCCCCACGTGGGAATCCTCCTCGATCCCGGCAATTTCCAGGGCCGCCTCCTCCGAGGTGGTGAGCTGGGCTACTGAGGGTGGCCCTCCTCCTTTCCTCGCTCTTTCCCTCTTATTGTGGGCCCTCTTTTCCTGCAATGAGGGACACAAGTGGAGTTTGAGTGAGAATGAAGGCGTGAGTGTAGAGAATCCATAGCATAGATGCTTAGAAGGAGACAAAGGGCCCTCCCTGTGTGTTGTAAGTTGTTGTGATTGTGTCATAGTGATAGGGAGTGTGAGGGCTGCATGGTCGAATAGTTAAGTGACTGTGACCATAGAGAGAGAGGGAATGGGTAAGGGTGCAGGGATGTCAGTGTCAAGCGGAATGTGGAGGAAGAGGTTGGCAAAGCAGAGTGCTGGTGAGGAGAGGCGATGGGGATGAGATTGAGGGTGATGAAAAAGTCATACTCACTTTTCCTGTGCGGAGAAGGTCATGAAACCTCTTCCTGCACTGCAGCCAGGTCCTGTGGCACATAGAGATGGCATTGACCTCCTGGGCCACTTGCAGCCACACAGCTTTAATCTGTTGTGGTGGTTTTTTTCTCCCTGAGGAAGGGAAGAGCACCTCCTTATTAGATCTTGCTCCCTGCACCAGAGCTTGGAGGGAGGGCTCATCAAAGCGAGGTGCATACTTTTGCTTGCTGGTGGACATGGTCGGTAAATGAAGTCCTTCATACAATGTCCAAAGCATTTCCAGTCTCCAGAAGAAGCAAGGCTGCTTGCAGGCCTTAAATCCAACAGCACTGATGATGTCATTGGAGGCGACTTTCAGGATGGAAAAACTATTTGGGCCAGGAGTTCCCACACGCTGAAAATCAAGTGCCCAATTAGGGGAAAATCGCACTTTTTTCCCACTTCACATCGGAGTCGGGGTCCTGACACGAAAACCACCTGACATGCCCCAGCCCGACCCCAATGGCAAAATCGAGCCCAAAAACTCTATGAGAAGAATGAACCATCCGTGGCTAACGAAGGAAGTTAAAGAGGGTATCAAATTGAAAGAAAAGGCATACAATGTTGCGAAAATTAGTGGTAGGGCAGAAGATTGGGAAATTTTTAGAAACTTGCAAAGGATGACTAAAAAAATAATAAAGAGGGAGAAAATAGATTATGAGAGTAAACTAGCAAGAAATATATAAACAGACAGTAAGAGCTTCTACAATTATATAAAAAGGTAGAGAGTAGCTAAAGTAAATGTTGGTCCCTTTGAGGATGAGACTGGGGAATTAATCATGGGAAACAAGGAAATGGTAGAAACTGTGAACAAATATTTTGTATCTGTCTTCATGGTAGAAGACACAAAAAGCATCCCAATAATAGTGGAAAATCAAGGGGCAAAAGGGAGGGAGGAACTTAAAACAATCACTATCACTAGAGAAAAAGTACTAGGCAAACTAATGGGACTAAAGGCTGACAAGTCCCCTGGGTCTTAAAAGAAGTGACTGCAGAGATAGTGGATGTATTGGTTGTAATCTTCCAAAATTCCCTCGATTCTGGATTCTGGAAAGGTCCCAGCAGATTGGAAAACCACAAATATATTGCCCCTATTCAAGAAAGGAGGGAGACAGAAAGGAGGGAACTATAGGCCAGTTAGCCTAACATATGTCATTGGGAAAATGCTGGAATCCCTTATTAAGGAAGTAGTAGCAGGACATTAAAAAAATCATAATACAATCAAGCAGAGTCAACATGGCTTTATGAAAGGGAAATCATGTTTGACAAATTTATTAGAGTTCTTTGAGGATGTAACGAGCAGGGTGGATAAAGGGGAACCAGTAGATGTAGTGTATTTGGATTTCCAAAAGGCATTCGATAAGGTGCCACATAAAAGGTTACTGCACAAGGTAAGAGCTCATGGTATAACCACAGACTATAACCTCAGCCCCTATATTTATTTATATTTAAAAAAAAAAATTCTCTTGTTTTCTCACATGGTAGCTGTTAATGATGCTGCCATCATCATTCGCACTTCATCTAGAGCCATCTTTTGTTTCTTAACTTGTCCCATTACCTTTCCTTTTGCCTTGCATCATCATCCCTTTTGTCAGTCAATCTCTCCTGCCTTCCATCCTATCATAGACCTTCCCTTTGTTCTTTCCTCCCCTCCTCCCTGCCCCTGCTTGAAAATCTCTCTTCTCTAACCTTTTCCAGTTCTGACGAAGGGTCCCCGACTCAAAATGTTGACCCTGTTTCTCTCTCCTCGATGCTGCCTGGCCTGCTGAGTGTTTCCAGCATTTTCTGTTGTTATTTAAGAGCTCATGGTGTTGGGGGTAATATATTAGCATGGATAGAGGATTGGCTAACTAACAGAAAACAGAGAGATGGGATAATTAGGTCATTTTCAGGTTGGCAAACTGTAACTAGTGGGGTGCCACAGGGATCAGTGCTGGGGCCTCAACTATTTACAATCTATATTAATGACTTGGATGAAGGGACCGAGTGTACTGTAGCCAAATTTGCTGACGATACAAAGATAGGTGGGAAAGCAAGTTGTGACCCGTGGAGGTGGGTTTGGAGGCGTGTGGTGTTTAAAATTGCAAAAACTGGCAGGCGGGCACAAGCTCGCCTCTATCCCGCCTCCACGCAATTTTCATTAAATCGTGTCTGCTGGTCCCGACTCCGTCCCGCCTCTAAGAGGTGGGATAGGCTGTTAAGGCCCTTAACAAGCACTAAATTGCCTCTATAATGCCATTTTGAAAGGCCTTTGTGATTTTAACCCTTTTTCTACGTGAAGCACGCCTGTTCTGAACCACGATTGTGAAACCTGGCGGGAGCACATTTGGATCGAGCGAGCTGGCACATTTGGATCGAGCTGGCTGGCTATGGGGATGTATATATGGATAGCTATGTGTATGGATGTATATATGGATGGATGTAGAGGAGACATATCGAGGAATGGTGGTGTAAAAAAATATCTGGGAGCAGACTTAGGACTGCTGCTGCTCATTTTGCATCCAGGTCCTCTCACAGCAAAGGCCAGGCAGTCTCTGAAGACCTTCAATGCAGCAGCAATGATGACATCATCAGAGGTGGCTTTCAGACTGAAAACACTAATTGGTTCATGGGTTCCCACATGCTGGAACTCAATTGCCCAATTAGGTGAAAATTGCATCAATCTCCCACATCCAATTGCAGTCAGGTGGATAACACGAAATGCGGATGACATGACCCCAACCCGCCCCAGTATCAAAATCCTGCCCAAAGAGTCTGCAAAGGGATAGGTTAATTGAGTGGGCAAAAATTTGGCAGATGGAGTATAATGTGGGAAAATGTAAGCTTATCCACTTTGGTAGGAAGAATAAAAAAGCAAAATATTATTTAAATGGAGAGAGACGACAGAATGCTGCGGTACAGAGGGATCTGGGGGTCCTCGTACATGAAACAGAAACAGTTATCATGCAGGTACAGCAAGTATTAGGAAGGCAAATGGAATGTTGGCCTTTATTGCAAGGGGGATGAAGTATAAACCAGAGAGTGGTGAACCTGTGGAATTCTCTACCACAGAAGGCAGTAGAGGCCAATTCATTAAATATATTCAAGAAGGAGTTAGATATATTTCTTAAAACTAAAGGGATCAAGGGATATGGAGAGAAGGCAGGGACAGGGTACTGAATTTGGATGATCAGCCATGATCTCATTGAATGGCGGAGCAGGCTCGAGGGGCTGAATGGTCTACTCCTGCTCCTATCTTCTATGTTTCTATGTTTCTATAAAAGTAGGGAAGTCTTGCTACAACCGTACAGGGCGTTGGTGAGACCACACGTGGAGTACTGCGTACAATTTTGGTCTCCTTATTTAAGGAGGGATATACTTGCATTGAAGGCAGTTCAGAGAAGGTTCACTAGGTTGATTCCTGGGATGAAGGGGTTGTCTTATGAGGAAAGGTTGAGCAGGTTGGGCCTATACTCATTGGAGTTTAGAAGAATGAGAGGTGATCTTCTTGAAACATATAGGGGGAAAAATTTGGTTTAAGAGGGCGCTAACAGGGCGCAAAGCAACTAGCGCCTGGGCACGGCGCCGCCAACACCTCCCGCGAAATTCAGCAGGAGGCTAGCAGCGGCGGTAACCGTTAACGCCCTGCGGTGATGACGTCATCGCCGTGCACAGCGCCCTGCTCGCACCCTGGCTGCAATCTTCGGTAGCGCCGGGGTTAGGGGGGCCTACCTGCGGCCCGGGCAGCGCAAATTAAAGGGGCGGTGCCGGGCGGCCATTTTGCCCCCGGCCTCCTGTGAAGCCCGCCCGCGGGGTGCCGGCTACGCTCCGTGAGCCCAGCACTTTCCTCGAGTGCCGGGCTCTTTTGCTGGCACTCTGATCCCTGGTGGCCCAGCTGGGTCCCAGGTCGCGCTGCACTAGGCCCCTCCCCTTTAATAAGGGGAGGAAGGCTTGCAGTGCATGGCGCTGCGGCACGTAGCGCCGTGATATTCACTCCCAGTGCCCCAAGAGGGAGGCGGGGTGCTTCCAGTAGCGCCCCGCCTCCCTCTTGGGGCACTCCGAGTGGATTTTGGGCGCGGGGCCGCTAATTTTTTCAGGCGGCGAAGTTAGCGCCCCAAAGGGGGCGTGACCCAATTTTTCCTCCATAAGATTATGAGGGGGCTTGACAGGGTAGATGCTGAGAGGATGTTTCCCCTAGTGGGGGTATCTAGAACTAGGGGGCACAGTTTCAGAATAAGGGGTCACCCATTTAAGACGGAGATGAGAAGGAATTTCTTCTCTCAGAGGGTCGTGAATCTTTGGAATTCTCTACCCCAGAGAGCTGTGTAGGCTGAGTCATTGAATATATTTAAGGTTGAGATAGACAGATTTTTGAACTACAGGGGAGTCGAGGGTTATGGGGAACGGCAGAAAAGTGGAGTTGAGGCCAAGATTAGATCAGCCATGATCTTATTGAATGGCGGAGCAGCCTGGAGGGGCTGAATGGCCTACTCCTGCTCCTATTTCTTATGTTCTTATGTGCGTGTGTAGGGGACATTCCATAAAAATGGGTTAATCTCTGCAGGCAGGAATCTCCTTTTATAACCATCCCAGAAGCGATTTGCATGACAGGAAACATGAATCGGAATCTAATAAAAACAAAGCCGTCTCCATAACTGGATTTATGTCTGGGGCACTGTGCATGAAAGGAGATTTAGGAAAACTCACATGTCACAGTACTTTTTTCTGTTCCCTTCAATAGAAAAAAAGATGGGGCTGTTTATTAACACATTACTAATTAAGGGAAGAATTGAGATATGTATTATTTCTGTTCAGCTTATGGCCATTTCTAAAATGATTGTATTTTATCTTATTGATAATGGTGAAAACAAGGTGAATTTGCTTTAAAATCCATTGGGGTAGAATTTGACTTTGTGTGATAGTGTAAAACTGGTGATAGTGAGTTGGCAGCCCATTTTACATCTCTCCCGATTTTTATTTCCGTTTACTTCAATTGAAAAAAAAAAGAGAGATCTACAACGGGCTCCCGACTCGCTATCATCTCTTTCACACTGTCGCACAAAGTCAAGATCTACCCCATTGCTCAATAGGCCTTTTACTTCAGAACAATTAGGACATCATCTCACCCTGAGGTCGCTTTACAGCCAATGAATTACTTTTTGAAGTGTAGTCACTGTTGTAATAAAGCTAATTTGCACACAGCAAGGTCCCACAAACAACAATGAGAAATGACCAGATAATCTGTTTTTAGTGATGTTCTTTGCGGAATAAATATTGGCCAGGACACCGAGGAGAACTCTCCTGCTTTTCTTTGAATAGTGTTGTGGAATCTTTTACATCCACCAGGGAAGGCAGATGGGGCCTCGGTTTGACATCTCATCTGAAAGACGGCACCTCCAACAATGCAGCACTTGCTCAGTATTCTCAACCTAGATTTTGTGTTCAAGTTTTTAGAGTGGGACTTGAACTCACAACCTTCCAACTCAGAGGCGAGAGTGCTATCACTGAGCCACAGTTGACACATTCAGGGTTGTTCCCTCCCAGTTCCGTGCCCATCTCTCCCAAAATTATCTGTTTGAATCCTTCCAATCAGGCTTCCACCCTATACACAGCAACAAAATTGCCCTTACCAAAGTTGCAAATCACATTCTCTGTGACTGTGACCATGTACATTATCTCTCCTCATCCTCCTTGACCTCTCTGCAGCCTTCGACACAGCTGACTACACCATCTTTCTCCAATGACTCTCCTCTGTTGTTCACCTGCCCTCACTTGGTTCCACTCTTACCTATCCAATCATCGCCAAAACATCTCAAAATTACTCTTCTTCCCATCCACACACTGTCAATTCCAGAATCCTTCACTTTCGCATCTACATGTTACCCGTTGTCAACAGCATCCATAGACATAGGTCTAGCCTTCACATGTACGTTGACGACACCCAGCTCTACCTCTCCACAACCTCTATCACTCCCTAAACTGCCTCTGTGCTGTCAGACTGCTCATTCAACATCCAATCTTGGATTGTCTGAAGTTTCTCCTGCTAAACTTTGGGGAAGTTAATGCCACTATATTTAAACCCACCAAAATCTCTGCTCACTCACCACTGATTCCATCCCTCTCCCTGGCCACTGTATCAGACTGAACCAGATTGTTTGCAATCTCAGCGTCCATTTCAATCCTGAGCTGAGTTTCCAGCTCCATATCCTCTCCATCGCAAAGACTGCCAACTTCTACCTCTGTAACTTTGCCTGCCTCTGTCTCTACCTCGGGCCATCCATTGGCAAACTTCCAGACTGAATTACTCCAATGCTTTCCTTCCTGGCCTCCATTAACTACCCTCCGTTAACTCAAGCTTGCCCAAAATGCCACTGTTTGTATCCTATCCCACACCAAGTGCTGCTTACCGCCTACCCTGTTCTCACTGACTTATATTCATTCCGAGTCCCCACAGTACCTCAAATTTAAAATTCTTGTCGTTGTCTTTAAATCCCTCATCCGTCCCTAACAACATAATCTTCACCATCTACTCCTTCAAATTCCGCCCCCACCCCCTCAAAGTCTCTGGCCTCAATAGTTACGGGGAGGGTGTGGAGGAGCACGGTCACGCGGGTAAAACCAGGCAAGGCCGGAGAGGCGGAGGTCCTGTCGAATTTAACGGCAAAATCTCATTATCATTTTCTTCTTCCGTTTCCCGCCCAACAGCCTGCCAAACTGACAGGCTGGCCGGCTGCCAGGGGGGAAATCCAGGGGCAGGAGGCTGCAGTCAGGGACCCTTCAGGACGGTCCATGGCAATCTGGAGGGAGGGAACTAGAAATCAGGGCTTAGGTCAGCAATCGCTGGAGGGAGGGAGCTAGAGCTCGGGGCTGGAGGAGTGGGTAGGTCTGCGATCATGGCAGGTGGGAGAGAGAGGCCTCAATCGGCAGAGGGGAGGACGAAGGCTTCCTTAAGGGGCCGGGGGAAGAACTCCTGCTCGTCCTGGCCCACAAGGAGTGCTGTAAAAAGCACTTACTTTACTGAGCTGGCAGCTCCCGCCTCCATTTCATTCCCGGTTTTCCCGAGCCCTGGGAAACCTGTGTCGCAACTGTTAAATTTAAATCAGGCTCCCAATTGCATTGTGGGAGCCTGATTTAAATATGCTAATGAATGTTCTGGCTCTCCAATGCGGGACACTCGTACAATATGAAACCCGCCGCTGTAAAAACAGCCACGGGTGCTTACATGACGGGTTGGGGGCGCGTTCTCCGTTGCAAAATTTTTAACCCCCCCCCATTCTCTCCCGCCCATCGAAGGGGGGGTTTAATATTGAGGCCTCTGTTTCTCTGACCTCAGCCTCTTGTGCATCCACCCTCTCTTCACCCCCACAATGGGAGCTGTACCTTCATCCGCCTAAACCCATGATCTGGAATTTCCTACCTAAACCCCTCTGCCATTCCACCTACCTTTCATCTTTAAGACCATCCTTCTTGACCAAGCTTTTCCCAATTTCCCACCCCTCCCAATTTCTGCTTCTTTGGTTTAGTGTCCATTTTCTTATGCCTCTGTGAAGCACCTGAGGAGATTTTTCTACACTAAGGGTGCTGTCTAAATGCAAACTGTTGTTGTTACCTCCGGCAGCTTAAGTCTTTTAAGTTAAGAAAAGGAATGAATTAGGTACTATGACTGGATTTGGATGTACATACCTCTGGCAAATTGGGCAAAATGTTCCCCTTATTTGGCATCAGCACTATCTTTGGCACAAACATAATTGCATTATGTCTGCACAGCATGATGGTACTCACCACTCCTGCTGCTAGTCCCTGCTTTTTCCAAGTACTTTAAAATTAAAACAACAACAGAAAACGCTGGAAAAACTCAGCAGGCCAGGCAACATCCATGGAGAGAGAAACAGAGTTAACGTTTCAGGTCGAAACCCTTCGTCAGAACTGAGAAAAGAGCAGAAATAGAACAGATAAAAATGCAAGGGGGAGGCTGGGGGGAGGATAACAATGGTAAGTAGAGACATTAAGAGATGCTCAAGGCAAGACGAGATGGTAATGGGACAGGTTAAGAAACAAAAGGGGAGGTGTGAAATGCTGGCAGAATGAGAGACAGCTGCCGTAGGGGGAGAGAGAGATAAAAAGGAAAAAGGCACGAACCAAAAGGGTGGATAAAATGTATATATATGTGGTGGGGGCTGAGGTTATGATCTGATCTTTAAAATTAAATGTGTGAGTCATGCCCTGTGTACAAGTTCCCTGTTACAGTTGTCAAAAAACCATGAAACTTTGTACCAGTGAATATGCCACTCCCTATACATAGAAAACATGAAAGTGAACATGTTTCCCTAGTATATTGGCAGCACGGAAGTGGTACTTTTGGTTTATGTACTATTTTGTCACGCAAGACCTTTTACCCATCTTTTAGATCACAATTTATTTTAAAAGTCTATCAAATAATAGAGAAGATTTGCTGGTCAAAGAGAGGGTTCATTACCAAAATACTTTCTCTTCTCTACGTTGTACTGGGACTAGTTCTCAGAAAGTTTATATGCACAGTTCTACTACTGGCATTCTGTGCTGGAGAGTTAAAGGCAGCATACTATACATTTAAAAAAAGAAAGGGAAGCAAAATGGGCAGACTAGGAAAATCAGACCTATGGAACCCTTCAACCATCAGGGAATGTCACTCCACTTCAGTATAATTCCTTCAAACAATGGGGAAAATTGGATTGATGAATCCCCCGCCATTGGGCTGCCAGAGAAGTCAGGCAGCATGGACAGGTAGGTGTTGGACTTTTTAGAAATTAGGCAGCTGAATAGATGAGAATACAAAAGAAAAAGAAAAAGAAAAAGAAAATACAGTACTATACGCAGACAGATCTTTGCTGGTGATTACATATTGCAGCCTTGATGACACAGAAGCCCACAAAACAAACTTAATTGTATTCCACTGACAGGGAAGGGAAGAAAAGACTAACTGGCCTATTACTCATGCATAACTCTCATTCTTAAAGTAGTATACACTCGGGTTCATGTTACACCAAAATTTCAATATTCACAAATAAATTCAAATCATCCCAATGTAGATTGTTTCCATTCCAAATTCAGTTTGGAGCTAATCTCTTAACAGCTCAATACAAAAAAATGAATGGATGTTTACAGTTAATGAAATATCATCTGACATAGAATTACATAGTATTTACAGCACGGAAAGAGGCCATTCAGCCCAACTGCTCTGTGCTGGTGCTCACGTGAGCCTCCTCCCACCCTACTTCATCTCACCCTATCAGCATATCCTTCTATTCCTTTCTTCCTCATGTGCTTATCTAGCTTCCCCTTAAAAGCATCTCTGCTATTTGCCTCAACTACTCCATGTGGTAGCAAGTTCCACATTCTAACACTTCTCTGAGTAAAGAAGTTTCTCCTGAATTCCTTATTGGATTTATTAGTGACTATTATATTGATGACTCCTAGTTTTGGACTCCTCCACACAAGTGGAAACATCAATCTTGTTCTCACTCAGACACACTGAAATATATCAATTACTTAGAAAGAAAAATTTGCATTTATGTAACAGATTATCACATCCTCAGGATGTTTCAAAGTGTTTCATATTCAATATATCAAAGAAAGAAGAAAGAACTTACATCTATATAGCACTTTTCATGACTACAGAACATCCCAAAGTGCTGTACAACCAATGAAGTACTTAAAAAAAAAAAGTGTAGTCACTGTTGTAATGTAGGGAAATACGGCTGCCAATTTACGCAGAGCAAGGTCCCACAAACAGCAATGAAATAAATGATTAGATTATCGGTTTTTTAGGTGCTAATTGAGGGATAAATGTTGGCTAGGACATCAGATGAATTCCCCTACTGTTCTTTGAGTAGTGCCGTGAGAGCTTTTGGGGGTGAAATTGGTCAGTGCCAATAGCGCAAAACGGGCAATGGAAAAGAAAATTGGGCGCGGTGTAAAATAGGCGGCTGATTCGTAATCAGCCTGTTTTGTGCTACTGACGTTGACCAATTTCACTCCCTTCATGTCTACCTGAGAGGGCAGACGTGGTCTCAGTTTAACATTTCATCCGAAAGATGGCACCATTGACAGTGCAGCACTCCTTCAGTACTGCACTGAAGTGTCAATCTGGATTAAGTGCTCAAGTCTCTGGTGCGGGATTTGAACCCACAACCTTGTGACTCAGAGGCAAAAGGGCCACTACTGAGCCAATGCTGGCACCTTATATTACTTTTTAAAATACTGGCACTCTTGTTATGTAGGCAAACAGAGCAGCCAATTTGCACACAGCAAGGTCCCACAAACAGAGATGAATGAATCTGTTTTTGGTGGTGTTCGCTGAGGGAGGAATTTTAGCCAGGACATCAGGAGAACTCCCTGTTCTTATTCAAATATGAGAAGTCGCACAACACCAGGTTATAGTCCAACAGATTTATTTAATTTTACAAATAGTCTGATGAATTTTTTACATCCACCTTCGCAAGTTAGCATCGCACCCAAATGATGGTACATCTGACAATGCATTACTCCTTCAGTATTATACCGAATGTTAAACCTAGATTATTTGCTCTTGAACCCATGACCTTCTGATTCAGAGGTGAGAGTGGTTCCAGTTGAGCTAAGATGACACATTTAAGTGCATTATACAAACAAAAATCAATAATATCTCCTTGACCTAATGATATCACATCACATTTGTATATCCTTAAAGGGGAAGGCAATTCTGTGGGGAGTAATTTTCATTCAAAGTATTCCCTCATTTTATAGGAAAAAATAATATACCCATTTGACTTGCCTTGTACAAAAAGGCCAAATCAGATTCTCATGAGTTTTTTAAATCTTTTCCTGCTTATGGTTTTTGCTATAAAATAGGGGATTACTGTGAATAAAAAGCATCGCTTTAGACTCACCTTCCCCTTTAAATTGACTTCACTGAATAGGCAGGTATCTGGACATTATAATTATCATTCACATCCATAAATAAATGTATTTTTCATTCTAAGTATAGCATTTTTTTGGGGGGACCTATTATAAAGTGCAAAAATTAGTGAACAACAGTAACATAATCTGGAACTAGATTATTCGATTGTTTTTCAGCATAAAATAAAACCAATTAGATGTCATCTGAGAATATTGGGGAAAGTGGCAGTAGAGTAACATTTATATGTTTATTCAAGTTAATATATGTGAGGATTGTCATCCTTTCATCAAATGTAACTTTCTATGTAATGCCAGACATTCACTGGAACTGTTCATTCAACCACTACCTGCTTACAAGAAATTTTAGTCTTGTTTTCAGCCCCAAGCTGCTATTTTGTCAGAAACAGTAGGTGTGCCAGATGCTTTGTCAATCTCAATAAGCTCCAGAGCAATGTCATTTTCACTGATCTGATAGTGTTGCAGTTAACGTTCTGAAAAATAAGTTAAATATTGAATGGTTTAACTCATATCTGACGGAATAGAGAGGTTTCCTTCAATTTATTGTTTTCAGACATGTGGTCATTCATACTTTATATAAAAGTAGAGATTTTTTTCCAAACAATTCCACAATTTAAGAATTGGAAATCTACATAGAACAGAAATGTATGAAAAATACATGTCCAAGTCATGCTGAACACAACACAAGAATGCCGCTGGTAAGAATAGGTTATATGAGCCGCATCATGAATTGCCCACTGTTCTTTTGATTGTTATTGTTTTTCTTTTAATATTTTTTTGGTTGGGAATTTTGTTTTAGAAATGGAATTCAAGGGACTGAGCAACACTTATGGTGACTTCATTTGATGGGTTACAATACTAGATCATTCTGGTGTGTAGATTCCAGGAACTCATGCCTGTTATTTGAGTTATGCCATTAGAGGCCATGGTAATAGAAAAAGGAGGATGGGTGAAAAATGTGTCAGTGCGCGTGAGTGCTCGGAAAGCTGCAGTGTTAAAGTATCATTCGTGGGGTCAGGTCTGCTTGAACCTGGAAAGATAAAGTGGAAGTTGGTGTTTGATCACATTGAGATGTGGAGTTCAGACGTCGGCTATGTTTTTGCTGGAAATAACAGAGACGTTGAAGATTAAGGGTCGGGTGTGTGGGAGTGCGATATATTGAATTTTTTTCTGTCAATTCTTCCGTCTTTTCCTGAAGGGATTGACTCTTGCTGGGGTAGATTTGCAGTCCTCTGGTACTTGCTCAGGTCGTCCTTCTTCATGTGTAAATCCAGACAGTAAGGAGTAAAACAGGCTGTGCTAATAAAACGCGTCGGTTTAAAAGTCTGGATTTAGCCCGCAATCTTGGGGCTAATTACCGATTACCATAATTTAAATGTGCCTGGAGGCGCTAAAACGGAGACCTGTACATTTAGCACTGAAGCGCTGATTAGTAGCAATTTTCTGGGAGCGGTATTTATAGCCTCTACGCACGGTATGGAGTGCACTGGCTGACAGTGAAACTGAAGGAGCAGGACCACAGCACTTCTAAAGATAGCTCAGAGCCCGAGGGAGAGGGCTCACAGGTTCTTACAGGCGGCACCAGAGGTCCTGGTGGAGGAAGTACAGCAGAGGAGGGATGTCCTGTACCCACAGGGGTACATAGATACATAGATACATAGAAGATAGGAGCAGGAGTAGGCCATCCGGCCCTTCGAGCCTGCTCCGCCATTTAATGAGATCATGGCTGATCCTCCAATTCAGTATCCCGTCCCCGCCTTCTCTCCGTAACCCTTAACCCCTTTTGCCTGTAGAAATATATCTAATTCCCTCTTAAATATATTTAATGAGCTGGCGTACACTGCCCTCTGTGGCAATGAGTTCCACAGGTTCACCACCCTCTGAGTGAAGAAATTCCCCCTCATTTCTGTCCTAAATGGTTTAGCCCTTATCCTTAAATTATGTCCTCTAGTTCTGTTCTCACCCGCCAAGGGAAACATTCCTTCTGCATCTAGTCTGTCTAGACCTATCAGAATTTTGTACACTTCTATGAGGTCCCCTCTCAATCTTCTAAACTCCAGTGTGTACATCCCTAAACTACATAGTCTCTCCTCATAGGTCAATCCCGCCATTCCTGGTATCAGCCTGGTGAAGGAGCGTATAGAGCCTCAGCGACCTCCCTTATGCAGAAGGGCACAGAGGTTTGTGATATGTGACTGATATCACCTGTGGTAATCTGGAAGGTTCCAGTAGCATAAACATTAAGTGCTACTGTGACCTTGACTGCCACAGGCAATGCAATCCTGGCTGTCCCGTGAGGTCTGAGTCTTCTTTCCACGAGGCCATGGATCTCTGTGATGACCTCCTTGGTAAAGCACAGCCTCCTCATGCACTGGTCTTGGGTCATGTGAATGTAGTAGTTCTCTCTGAAGACCCTGGGTGGATAGGGCCTCCTGCTGAGAGCCCTCCTCGCCCTCCTGTCCCTCTCTCCTCCAGCAGCTGACGTTGCTCTACCTGGCCACATCTCCTCCTCCCATTCATCCTCCAGACCAAGGGGACCCCTAGCAAGATCCCCATGACCAACAACTCAGTTTCTCCTGGTGACTCCTATAAGGTCTCCAATAAGGTACAGTAGCACTGCACTGACTCTCTTTAGGTGGCGTCCTCAGAGAATTTCCGGAAAACATGTTGATCAAGTGTTGGTGAAGTCTTGACAAAGTGTCCAAGAAAGTCTCCCGCTGTGTATCAAAAGTCCTCTTCAAACACAGTGTCGTCAGTTGATCTCCAGCAGCAAGTGAACAGTGAAAGCTGAGCATGGCTTTCAGTAGCGCTCGCATTCCTCACCAACGACTTCTTTACTCCTGTTCAGCTGGTCGCTGTTAGGAGAGGTTATTAATTGCAGCACTAGCCAGCAAAATGGCATGCAGCCTCTTTAATAAGTGTTAGGAGCCACTTTAATTGGTAATCAGAGCTTAATCATCCTCGGGGCGGCCGTTCTTAGCGCGCGTTTAAACTCCTTTACCAAGATGGCATCTTGCGCTAAAAACCGGCTAACCAGGTGCTGCAGCTGAAGACCCCACCTTGGCTACCTGAGAGGCTCTTTAGCGTCTAAACTACTGGCGCTACAGTGGGGAAAATAGTCCCCTAAGTGTCAGCAAACTATTTAATCACGAAGGGCATTGCAGCCAAGCACAATTCAGTTCTAATCTGATTCCACATATACACACAAACACATAAACCCCAATTTTAACTGGGGGCAAAGAGCAAGGGGCAAACGTGGGGCTGCTCGGCCCGGCTCGTCGATTTAAGGCTAAGGCCATTTGAACTCCTGGTTCTCTTTTTAATATACCAGGCCCAACTCCCGCCTGAACCCTGTGTCAATGTCAGGCCAGCAAGCAGGAGTTGGGCAAGCATGGCAAGAGGCCATGGCGAGGGACCTATGGGAATGGTCTCCGACAGTCAGGTAAGTGTTGGAGCAGCAGTAGGCAATCGCAGTGGGAAGTCCGGGGCTCTACATTTTGATGTGGGGACCGGAGGAGCACTCCTGCTCCTTACCTTTTCAGTTCTCTACATTACAGTGTCAGCCGTAGCTCAGTTGGTAACTGCCTCACCGCTGAGTCAGAAGGTTGTGGATTCACATCCCACTCAAGAGATTTGAGCACAAAATTCTAGGCTGACACTCCAGTACAGTGCTGAGGGGGTGCTGCACTATCGGAGGTGCCATCTTTCAAATGAGACTTTAAACTGCCCATTCAGGTGGACATAAAAGATCCTATGGCACTATTTCGAAGCAGAGCAGAGGATTTATCCCCGGTGTCCTGTCCAATATTTATCCCTCAAGTGGAAATAATGGGAAAAGCTTTTTCAGTTATGTGAAGAATCAGCGAACTATCAAAGACTCTAATGGGCCATTGAAGATTGTTCATGGACAGGTTACAAAGGACTCACTGGGTATGGCGGAAATATTAAATGAGTACTTTGCATCGGTCTTCACCCTTTAAGATGATGCTCAACTATTAGAATTTAATAATGTTACTAACAAAACTAGTATTAACATAGATGAACATATTGGGCCAGAAATTCGGGTCTCCACGGGTGAGTACGCGTTGTGTACTCACCCGTAGACCCAACGAAAGTGCCGGTTTCGCGCATGCACTGTGCATGCGCTGGAAACCGGAACTTCCGTTCCCCTGAAGGAAGGGGTTCAGAGGTCGAACGCGTGCGCCGGAGAGGCAGCGCGCACGCAGCGAACTTCGTTTTTTTTTTCAGGTTTCTCCATGACGGTAAGTACGGAGAAGCTGCGCGGGGAAAAAGGAGGCGCAAGGCCTGCTTTTAACAAGGTAAGTGGTGAATTAAGTACAATTTAAACATTTTTTCAACAGGTTTATCTTTTTTACATACTTTAAAGAAAGGTAAGTTTATTTTTAGCACTGTTAAAAAGTGTAATTAATTTTTTCAAAAATTTAAATTTTTGTTTAATGTAGTTAATTTATGTAATTTATAGCTTTTTAAAAAACGTGATGTTTTTTAAAATTTATTTGAAGTTTTAGTGAGGTTTTGACGCCGATCTCTATTCATAGATTTGACAGGTCTTCCTGTCAAATCTATGAATGAAGATTCCCTGCTCCGATTGGCTCTCCATGGCCCACGTGATCCCAGGGGACGCTTCGAACTAACTGCGCCCCTGGGATACGCAAGCACTGCGCGCCGACAGCTGCAGGAGGCCCAGGAGCCGAGTTCCACGCGGGCCCGAAGCACAACGGCAGGCGCGGTAGGTAAGTACGCGCGCGATTCTTGCACCCGCGGGAAGCTGGAGAGCCGAATTTCTGGCCCAATGTTTTAGAAAGAATTAAGAGCTTGAAAATAGATCGAGCAGCCGGGCCAGATGATATCCACCCGAGGGTCCTCAGTGAGATGGGGCATGTGCTGTGTGAGCCCCTAGCCTGTATTTTTAATAGCTCACTGCACTCTGGAATGGTTCCTATAGACTGGAAGGAGGCTAATGTAGTTCCATCTTTTAAAAAGGTGGCAAGACAGACCCGGGTAACTATAGGCTCATTAGTTTAACATCAGTAATAGGTAAGATGCTTGAAGTAATCATTAGGGATGCAATATATAAATGCTTGGATAGAGAGGGACATATTAGGGACACCCAACATAGCTTCATAAAAAAGAGGGCCGGTCTTATAAATCTAATTGCATTTTTTGAAGAAGTTACAAAGTTGGTGGATGAGGGAAGTCCAGTAGACATTGTCTACTTAGATTTCCAAAAAGCTTTTGATAAGGTACCGCACAAGAGGCTTCTCTATAATACCAGCCTCTGGTATTAGTGGTAAGATAGTGAGCTGGATTCAGAACTGGCTGGCAGGACGTAGGCAAAAAGTAGTTATTGATGGATTTGGATCTGGTTGGAGACCAGTCACCAGTGGTGTCCCGCAGGGATCAGTGTTGGGTATTTTATTAATGATCTGGATGTCGGTGTTGGGAGCACAATCTGAAAATTTGCAGATGATACCAAGATCTGTGCAAGTGTTAGAACTGTAGATGATGCTCGTCTGCTTCAGGCAGATCTTAATGTGTTGGGAGATTGGGCTCAAGACTGGAAAATGATATATAACTTAGATAAGTGCAGTTTTATGCATGTGGGCAGGGCAAATGTTCAACATTCATACACTCTTCAGGGAAAGGCATTAAAGATGGTGGAGATAGAAAGAGATTTGGACATTCTAGTGCATACATCCTTAAAGGTACATGAGCAATGCCCATGTAGTGATAGCTAGAGCAAATAGGGTGTTGGGGTGTATCCATAGGACACGAGTACAAGACGAGGCATACTGTTTTGTCCTTGTACAAGACCTTAGTCAGGCTGCACTTGGAATACTGTGCCCAGTTTTGGTCTCCTCACATGGATATCACACATGGATATCGCACAACAGTGACTACACTTCAAAAAGTACTTCATTGGCTGTAAAGCACTTTGGGACATCCAGCGGTCGTGAAAGACGCTATATAAATTCAAGTCTTTCTTTATTTCTTCCTTCTCTTCTGGGCGTGCTACTCCTTTGAGCCTGGTGCTCCGAGCAAGGCCATCACCAAGTGCTGAATGTGGCTGTCCACAGTTAATATATAGCCGTGGTCTCAATGACATCATCAGACGCTGAGTTTTGAATTTCAATGAGGCCCTCGCCTGCCTGATGCAATGGCTTCGTTGGCTGTCCAGGAAGCGCCTGTTAAATAGCGCACAGCACAAAGTCAGCAAGAAGAAGTTTAAATTTTAAAAAAGTTTTACTTTTTCTTTCTGCCTCTTTTTTCTATCTCTCATAATCCAATCTTTCTTTCCCTCTCTTTATTTCACTTCCTGTACCTGATTTGACATTGAATTCACTATTCTAGCTTACACTTCCTGCTTCAGACTCTGCGCTGTTCATTAACGATTCTTCAATCTGATTGGTTAAGGAGACATACGGTTGCTTGCCCCGTTCACACAGGTCCCAGATTCCCCGTAGAGGGTGCCGTGCTGTTTGGCTCTCTAACTTACAGCAACTTTCAGTGCAAAAGCTCATGGAAAGTATATGGACAAGGGCAAGTCTAACAAACGGTGTGCGCCATTCGTTCGCCGCTTACTGTAAATTTTGTTCCCTTGTAAGAGCCAGGTGTGCAATACATAAAGAGGCAATGAAAATTGGGTGCCATTGATTAAATGAACCAGGGACTGGTGATGGGCATTGAAGGTCAGTCTGTGCAAGGGTCAAGAACTGAAATGATGCAAGTTTGAATATAAAACATGGACGAATAAGGGTTGTGCTAAAGCAGGTTAAAATTGCTCTGAACAGGTACACAAGCAAGTTGAAGCCTTGTCAGCATTGGCTCAGTTGTAGCACTCTCACCTCTAAGTCAGAAAGTCAAGCTCCATTCCGGAGACTTGAGCACATAATCCAGGCTGATATTTCAGTGCAGTACTGAGGGAGCACTGCACTGTCAGAGGTGCCGTCTTTCGGATGAGATGTTAAATCATCTTTCCTTTCAGCTGGACATAAAAGATTCCATGGCACTATTCAAAGAAGAGTAAGCGAGTTCTGGCAGTGTCCTAGCCAATAGTTATCACTAAAACAGATTGCCTGGTCATGTATCTCATTGCTGTTTGTGGGACATGGTTGTGTGCAAATTGGCTGTTGCGTTTCCTACAATACAACAGTGACTACACATCAAAAGTACTTCATTGGCTGGAAAGCGCTTTGGGACGTCCTGAGGTCTTTCCTTGTAAATAGACCTCTGTCCCCAAAGAATTCAACATTACAAACCAATCTACTTAAAAAATAAAAATAAATTCAGGAAGAATGGTGCTTTCAGTTACCTGATGAAACTGAGTCATGTCCATTCCTCACCAGTTGCATGCAAGTTTTATCTGGCTTCAATCACCACTCTGATGAAAATTGCAGTTCAGCACCTGTTGTGCCTGATTTTGCACCAGCAGAGATGAAAACCAAGTCAGAGGTCATGTCCTCACCTTTCACCCCACCAGCCTCCACATTCAACGGATCATCCTCCGCCATTTCCGCCACCTCCAGCGTGATCCCACCACCAAACGCATCTTCCCCTCACCTCCCCTTTCAGCATTCCGCAGGGACCGCTCCCTCCGCGACACCCTAGTCCACTCCTCTACCACCCCCAGCACCCCTTCCCCTTCGCCCGGCACCTTCCCGTGCAAGCACAGGAGATGCAACACATGCCCTTATACCTCCCCCCTTCCCACTGTCCAGGGCCCCAAACACCCCTTCTAGGTGAAACAGCAATTTACTTGTACTTCCTGCAATTTAGTATACTGTATTCGCTGCTCACGATGTGGTCTCCTCTACATTGGGGAGACCAAACGCAGATTGGGTGACCGCTTTGCGGAACACCTCCGTTCAGTCCGTAAGGGGGACCCCGAGCTCCCGGTGGCCTGTCACTTTAATTCTCCGCTCCACTCCCACTCTGACCTCACCGTCCTCAGCCTCTTGCATTGTTCCACGGAAGCTCAGCGTAAGCTCGAGGAACAGCACCTCATCTTTCGTTTAGGCACTCTACAGCCCTCTGAACTCAACATAGAGTTCAACAATTTCAGATCATAACCCCGGCCCCTGTCACACATATATATATTTTTTATTTTATTTTTTCATCCACCCTTTTGTTTGGCCTTTTTTCTTCCCTCCCAGAAGCTGGCAGCTGTCCTTCATTCTGCCAGCGCATTTCACACTTCATCTAGCCTTAACCTGTCACATTACCACCTCCTCTTGCCTTGAGTATCTCTTAATGTCTCTCACTGTCTCTTAATCTCTCCGGCTTTCTATCCTACCACTGACCTTCTCTTTTGTTCTTTCATCCCCTCCCCCTTTTCCCAGCATTATACTTGCTTTAAATCTATTTCATTTCCTACTTTTTTCCAGTTCTGACGAAAGGTCTTCAACCTGAAACGTTAACTCTGTTTCTCTCTCCACGGATGCTGCCTGGCCTGCTGAGTTTTTCCAGCGTTTTCTGTTGTTATTTCAGAGGTCATGCTGACTGGCAATAATCTGCTACACTTTAACTACTAAATTTTTTATTTGTCAATGGTACTTATTTGTTTTTATCCAGTATAATTATAGCCTCAGTAAATTTGTCCGGGAGTTTTTTCCCATCAATACACATGGATCCCATGTATGGTATTTTAGTTTTTCTTTGATTGATTTTTTAAAAATTCCTGTAAAAAACCCATTATCTTTGGCTCTATTTAACCACAAGATAAATGATATTAAGGGTCGATTTTGCAATCCCAGCTAAAAAGTCACCGTAGTGTGTGGGCCACTGTGCACACCAGAACATTCGGGTCTTAAAGTATATTGTGATCCCAGCTCATGAATATCACTAAAATAAACTTCCTGCATTATTAGTGCTTTGCACAGGTAACATGACAGGCTGCTGCTCAAAATGAAAGGGATTATATATGCTGATACTTCCAAAATGTATTTAGAATTTCCAGACAAAAGTAATACAAGATACCAAAATGATGGTTCTGACTTTCTAAATATAAAACAATTTTATTTTTACAAAAAAATCATCATTGTCCTTATTAGGCCAGATCTTGCTGGAGTGGGACATCTCGTGGCATAAGCTGTTAGTTCGACTTTTTCCTGCACCCTTCAGCTTGAAATTCTTTTGCGCCGTATCTCGCTGGAAGTGCGAGCTTATAACGGCATGGCAAGGGCAACGGGACATCTGGGACCTTAATGAATGATGAGACCAACAGTCTATCTCCTTAACCAATTAGATTTATGGATTGAGAAAGAAACAGAGGAACAACGGAAAAGGAAATAGGGTGAATTAGAGTCAAATGAGCCACAGAAAGAGAAATAGAGAGGGAAAGAAAGATTGGATTAAGAGAGAGAAAAAAGAGCCAGAAAAGAAATGTAAGAAAAAATGTTCAATTTAAAATGTTTTAAATTGCCAACAACAATTTACTACATGCTGCAATGAGATTGAACAGTTTAAATTGCTCCCTTTCTGGGCCAGAGAGGTTGATTGGCATTGCATTAACAATTGCCACATCGCTAAAAAGGTAGTTATGCTATTAAGTTCCAGCCTTAACTTTCTGTGATGAGTTTAATGGGCAATCAGTGTGCAAATCCAGCAAGTTCTTAAAAATAACAGGGAGGCTAAAGGCAAGATACCTTTTGTGCGAAGCAAACAGTGAAGCGGTGTAAATCGACCAGCAAGTTCTGGAGATTCACAACTCAAGGCGTAGCTCTTAATCCCCTCAACTTGCTGGCCGATTTGCACATTAATAACAGCGTGCATCGTTAACACATCATTGGGCCAGAAATTCGGCTCTCCGGCTTCCCGCGGGTGCAAGGATCGCGCGCATACTTACCTACCGCACCTGCCGTTGTGCTTCGGGCCCGCATGGACTTTGGCTCCCGGGCCTCCTCTAGCTGCCGGCGCGCAGTGCTTGCGTATCCCAGGGACGCAGTTAGTTCGAAGCGTCCCCTGGGATCACGTGGGCCATGGAGAGCCAATCGGAGCAGGGAATCTCCATTCATAGATTTTGACAGGAAGACCTGTCAAATCTATGAATAGAGATCACCCCCAAAACCTAACTAAAACTTCAAATAAATTAAAATAAAACATCACATTTTTAAAATAACTATGAATTACATAAATTAACTACTTTAAACAAAAATTTTAATTTTTGAAAAAGTTAATTATACTTTTTAACGGTGCTAAAAATAAACTTACCTTTCTTTAAAGTATGTAAAAAAGATAAACCTGTTGAAAAAATGTTTAAATTGTATTTAATTCACCACTTACCTTGTTAAAAGCAGGCCTTGTGCCTCCTTTTTTCCTGCGCAGCTTCTCCATACTTACCCTCACGGAGAAACCTGAAAAAAAAAACGAAGTTCGCTGCGTGCGCGCTGCCTCTCCGGCACACGTGGTTGACCCTCGAACCCCTTCTTTCACGAGACCGGAAGTTCCGGTTTCCCGTGCATGCGCGAAACCGGCACTTCCGGTGGCCCTACGGGTGAGTACACAGCGCGTACTCACCCGTGGAGACCCGAATTTCTGCCCCATTATTTTTCCAGCCCATTATCTCACATTTCACTGCAGTTTTTCAGAATCAGCACTAAAATCTGCAAAAAGCATAGCAACTAAGCATTTAAAGAGCTGATACAAAAATTAGAGTCAAAGGGGTAGAAATTAGGTCGCGCCCCATTTGGGGCGCAAATATCGTCCGCGCGCAAATATTAGCGCCTGGCGCTAATTATCGGCACTGACAGGAAGCTTCACTTTTACCGCCCCGGGAGGTGAGTGGAGCGCTAAATTAGGCGCTGCACACCTCTCTTAAGGCGCAAAGGCCTAGGAGTGAGGCGCTACCTCAGCGCACGAGCGCAGCGCAGCTGCTGCCAGTTAGCGAGGGAACACAGACACACTGGCGCTGGACACTTCTTAAAGCGGGGGGGGGGCCACTTGCTCCCCAGCCACACCCTGCTCATTGCAGCCTTGAATCTCAGCCTGGAGAGACCTGTAATCCATTTTGCTGCCAAGCATGGAGAGGGTGAGAGAACGCGCTCATCGCTTCACCGAGCGGGCCTTGGATGCTCTGGTTGACGCAGTGGAGCGCAGACGATGCATGCTGTTCCCGGAGAGTGGCAGGAGGCCTTTGCCACGCGAGTTCAGAAGAGTGTGGAGGGAGGTGGCTCAGAGCGTCTCCTCCAGGAGCATGGTGCCCAGGACCCATGTTCAGTGCCGCAAAAAGTTCAACGACCTCACTCGGGTCGTCAGGGTGAGTGGCTTTTTCTCAATACCTCTCCATCCCTCCATCTCAACCTCACTCTATGGCCAGAGGGTCTTAAAACCCCAATGCACAACACTCATGCAACACCTATGGCCCTTTCATCAAACACACACACACATTCCACACTTTGCATACAGTAAGGGCTATTCACCTATGGGAGGCACATCAGGCAAGACCATGGCTGCATATTGTAAGGGCTATTCACCTATGGGAGGCACATCAGGCAAGACCATGGCTGCATATTTACTCAGATGCTGTCCTTTTTCTTGCAGGCTAAGCTGGCTCATAATCGGAGACAGCAGCAACGGACGGGTGGAGGGCGGCTTCAGCTGCAACCCCTCAGCGATCTGGAGGAGCGCGTCCACAGGATTGTGGCAAGCCGGGTGATCGGTCCCGTCGCCACTGGGGACGCCGACCCCGTTGTGGACAGCAATGGTAAGGTCATCACCTTTTTGTCCTCTGTCCTTCCACTTGTCCCTCACAATACCAGCCTTTGACACTTTCAATCCAACTTGCTACCTCGCTGCACTTATTCCTCCCTTACTGCCACCCTGTCCTCACGCTAAAGCCACTCTTGTACCTCCCTGCTTTCAGATGGTGATTCACCAGCTGAGGAGATGGTCCCTGAAGCTGCCACTGGGAGTGATGCTGCAGCTGAGGAGGAAGAGGAAGCCGGAGCATCAGTGCCACCCTCTCCCGAGGAAGCCCATGGCCACACTGGGAACACGCCTTCCCCGGAGGGGAGCAGGGGGGAAGGGGCTGATGATGGTGAAGCTCCAGGACCCAGCGGGCTGCAGCAACGCCATTGCGGGGGGAGGGAAGAACGGGGGAGCAGGGGGGAAGGGGCTGATGATGGTGAAGCTCCAGGACCCAGCGGGCTGCAGCAACGCCATTGGGGGGGGGAGGGAAGAACGGGGGAGCAGGGGGGAAGGGGCTGATGATGGTGAAGCTCCAGGACCCAGCGGGCTGCAGCAACGCCATTGGCGGGGGAGGGAAGAACGGGGGAGCAGGGGGGAAGGGGCTGATGATGGTGAAGCTCCAGGACCCAGCGGGCTGCAGCAACGCCATGGGGGGGGGAGGGAAGAACGGGAGCCTTCTCCCCAGAGGGAGAGTATGCCAGACACTCCTAATGCAATGGACGCAGAGGAGGAGCGGCTGATTGCAGAAATGAATAGCCAGGCGGTGGGCATGCACACTGAGCTCATGGGTGCAGTGGGAAGGGTGCCCGAATGCATTGAGGCACTGGCAAGGAGTGTGGAGCACTTCGCTGTAGCACAGGCGGATGCCACACTAAAGCTTAGTGCTGCAATTCAGTCACTGGCTGCCAGGAACCCATCTGAGACTGCTCTCATGCAGACTCAGATTGAGGCCACGCGAGCACTGACTGCTGCCATCCTCGATGGTTCGTGCACATGTCCCCGGGGCTGTCACCGCGCCGCAGCAGGCCAGCAATCTGTTCTCAGGCAAATTGCTCCGGATGCTGAAGTGCTGCCCCGTGGGAGTGCCAGTGTGTCGGGCGAGCAGGGAGTTGCTGTCCTCTCTCACGATGACAGCATTCCTGCTGCCAACACTGTCACTTCTCCACTGCACTTGCCACCGCCTGTAGGACAGACTGCTGCCGCCCATGCAGAGTTGGTGCAGTCTGCAGCCGGGCCCTCCAGGCCCAGAACTGGTCGAGGCCGTCCTTCAGGGGCATCTGCAGTGTCAGGGTCTGACGAGCAGCAGCCTTCCACCAGCCTTGCTGCAGCCACTGAGGTCCCATTACGGAGGAGCAGTAGGGTTAGAAGGGGGGAAGTGCGCAAGGGAAGGAGATCACCCTCGAAGGGCAAAAAGTAGGAGGTGTGCCAAAATGCTGGTCATTTTTTCATTAAAGGCCGAGGTTCATGGCCCAACTTTTGTTTAGTGTTTTGGACATTATCTCCAGGTTGTGCGAACCAGTTATGTTATTGACTGTTTTTTTGTGTTTATTTCTATGAGTTTGTCATGAGGAATTGACACACACAGAGTTTGTACAATAAATAAGTTTCTGTATTCAAAATATACATGGCTGGTGGTTGGAATTATTGGTGCCTTGGCCGGCTTAGGGGTTGCGTGCTGGGTTGATTCGTGTTTGTAGCAATGGCAGGGGCCCTAGAAGCGGCTTGCTATTAGTCGTTGACGGACGGCCCTTGCAGTTTGACCATTGTGGGCCGCCCTCCTGCCTTGGTGCTGCTGCTGATCATCGGCCTCGTCCTGTTCCTCCTCTTCCTCCTCCTCCTCTTGTGGTGCTGCAAGGCCTGGTGGCATTGGCTGCGTCCTGAGGATTGCCATGTTGTGCAACATGCAGCACACGACTACGAATTTCAAAACTTGCTCAGGCGAGTACTGCAGGGCTCCTCCGGAATGGTCCAGACAGCGGAATCGTTGTTTGAGCACGCCAATTGTGCGCTCAATAATGTTCCTGGTTGCTTGTTGGCTTTCCTGGTACCGCAGCTCAGCAGGGGTGTTTGGCGCACGGAGCGGTGTCATCAGCCAGGTGCTCAATGCGTACCCCTTGTCCCCCAGAAGCCAACCAACTGGCTGATGCGGTGCCTCGAAAATTTCTGCCACAGTACTCTGGCGCAGGATGAAAGCATCGTGGCAGCTGCCCGGATAGTGGGCATTGACAGCGAGATTCACCTGTCTGTGGTCACAGACCAACTGCACATTCAAGGAATGGAACCCCTTTCTGTTCCGGAACTCCTCTGCATTTTCTCGCGGAGCACGCAAAGCCACATGCGTGCAGTCAATGGCGCCCTGCACCATGGGGAAGCCCGCTACCCTCGCAAAGCCCATAGCACGGTCATGCTGCTTGTCTGGGGTCATAGGGAAGGAGATGAAGTCTCGTCTCCTTGTGAAGAGGGCATTGGTGACCTGCCGGATGCAGCGATGCACCGCAAACTGGGAGATATTGCCGAGGTCCCCAACAGCAGCTTGGAATGAGCCAGTGGCGAAGAAGTTCAAAGCCACTGTGACCTTCACTGCCACCGACAGAGACGTCCTGGACCTCAGCTGAGGCTGCAGATCTGGCTGCAGCAGGTGGCAGAGCTCAGTGACCACCTCCTTGCTGAATCGCAGCCTTCGCAAACACAGCTCCTCGGACATATGGATGTAGGAGAGCTGTTCACGATATACCCTGGGAGGGTAAGCTCTCCTGTACATGCGCCTGATGGCCCTCCTCCGTCTGGCCATCATTGCCACTCTCTGTCTGCGTCTCACTATCCTCCGATTGAGCTGGAGCAGGACGACGCCCCCAATCATTGCAGCCCCCATATTCTCTTTGCCAGAAAAGTAATGAGGTACAGCAACTAAAGTAGCAGCAAAGTTAGGATGAACTAGGCAAAACTACCTCACAAAGCGTTGAGTTAATGTAGAAGTCTCTCTTTCTCTCTCTCCGAATCTCTCTCTCTCTCTCTCAGAACGAGTGGTGCATAAATGTCGACCACAGAAAAAGACAGGAAGAGGCCCCCTTTAAATAGCGCGCCCCCCCCAGCCCCACACCGATTGATAACGTTCCAGTCTTCCTGTCGTTGGAAGCGCCAGGCGGTAAGGCAGGGGGCGCCACTCAATTTCCGCTCCGGGGCGCCCCAAGGGCGTTGCACCACGGAATGACGTCACAATCTGCGCGCGCAGGTGGTCGCAGCGGTAAGTTTTAGCGCCGCCGCACAATCTCAAGTTAAGTTCTCGAGCGGCGCAAACAGCGCTGCGCCCGGGCGTTAGCGCCTTAACGCCCCATTAGCGCCCTCTTAAGGCGCTAACGGGAGGCGCAACCAACTGAATTTTTCCCCCAAAGGCTGTATGGATGGTAAAAGGAACAGCCAAGAACAAAGGGTAGAAAACCCAAAATTGAGACACAAAATGGATCCTGTTGGCCGGAGCAATGCAGTGCTGGTCCCAAATCCCTTTTTGATGTCTGGTGAAGTGGACATGATGTTGGATTAGGTGGACACGTAGAGAGATGCCCTGCTTGGAACACCAGAGCACCCTACTTGGAGGATAAAAATGAGAAGTCGCACAACATCAGGTTATAGTCCAACAGATTTATTTAAAATTACAAGCTTTCGGAGCTATCCTGCCCCTTCTTCAGGTAAGTTACACTGAGTGAATCTACAAAAGTTCACAGAATATAAACACAGATCCTACAGAGATACAATCTTTCCTTACATCAAAGACACACCAAGAGCACAGCCAAGACAATGAGATGTGTCCCAGGGGGTCCAACGTGTCAAATCCTGCTGCCTGTAGCAGATCTCTCTCCATATCCCTTCCTCTCTCTCCGTCCTTTTTGGGGTTTGTTTTTTGTGTTTGTTTTTTTGTGTTTGTTTTTTAAAAACTGGAAAGACAGACAACGATGTCAAGTCACGTTCTGTAGCGTGACATGAACCCTATATCCCTATTGAGGCCGTCCTCATGAGTGCGGAACTTGGCTATCAGTTTCTGCTCGATGATTTTGCGTTGTCGTGTGTCTCGAAGGCCGCCTTGGAGAACGCTAACCCGCAGATCCGAGGCTGAATGCCCTTGACTGCTGAAGTGTTCCCCGACTGGGAGGCAACTATCCTGCCTGGCGATTGTTGCGCGGTGTCCGTTCATACGTTGTCTCAGTGTCTGCATGGTCTCGCCAATGTACCATGCTCTGGGGCATCCTTTCCTGCAACGTATCAGGTAGACAACGTTGGCCGAGTCACATGAGTATGTTTCATGTACCTGGTGGGTAGTGTCCTCACGTGTGATGACGGTATCTGTGTTCATGATCTGGCATGTCTTGCAGAGGTTGCCGTGGCAGGGTTGTGTGGTGTCGTGGTCGCTGTTCTCCTGACAGCTGGGTAATTTGCTGCGGACGATGGTACTTTTGAGGTTAGGCGGCTGCTTGAAGGCAAATAGTGGAGGCGTGGGGATGGCCTTAGCAAGGTGTTCGTCGTCATCGATGACATGTTGAAGGCTGCGAAGAACATGGCGTAGTTTCTCCGCTCCGGGGAAGTACTGGACGACGTAGGGTACTCTGTTGGTTGTGTCCCGTGTTCGCCTTCTGAGGAGGTCTATGCGGTTTTTCGCTGTGGCCCGTCGGAGGATGACAGTATAGTATGCCTGCAGGAGGTAGCAGCCAGGCTCAGCATTGTATTTAGCACCAGTATAACATGAGAACAGATGTGAAAAGAAATAAAGAGTTTGTATTCATATAGATGTGGGAGAATACTGCACACTTTAAGGAATGTGGTAAAGTAAGGCTACTCAAGAGTACCAAGTACTATATAGATGGGCCAAGATTCCATGCCAAAAAGTGTCATCTGTTAACCTGTTTCATATTTACTGGTCACACAACCTTACAGCTCTGCCACTGCACTTCATGCATATCCAGATCTCAGCAGGGCACACAATCAAAATGCAAAGTACAACTGAAAGCCTTGCCACACGCACACTTTCCAAGGGCTTCAGGTTTCAAATTGTTGTAACATAAACTGGTCACTTACTAACAATCAGGTTGGCCTGCAGGTTAGGCACATGTCTGTTACTATACATGTTTTCCTTCCAATTACAGCATCTCAAGACTACCTTTTTGCTTACACAATAAAATCCAAGGGCACAGGTCAGAAGTGAAAAAAGGCAAATAAATCTAAAGCCCGAGACTGCCTTGGAGAAGGCCACCATGGACATGTTGGCTTATCAAGAGCCTGAAGAGAATAGGGAAAGGTGAAGCAGCAGACCTTGGTCAAGCTCAGATCTAGTGCCATCCAGCTCTTAGGTCTTGTCGCCTTCTTCATTCACTCCCACACAGGCATGTAACCACACAACCATCAGCCACAGTGTTCTGCAATGCAGTGTGTGTCAAAAGAGTAGCGTTCTAATGCTTGTCCCTTTTCTGTCATTGTACGTCTGGAAATGCAGCCTATTAGCACTGCTGTGGCTCAGAGCTCAGTATTCCTCTGACTCCAGTTTGCAAGCACCATGACAACTACTAACCTTGCAGAGAATGCAATTACTTAGCATAAGACAGAGTGCAAAAGTGAGAAAGAGCAAGTAGTGGTGGCAAAAGAGGAGCAGCACCCTACTGGCCAGATGGCCACATCGGCATCATCTGCAATGCTCATAATTTCTAACAAGTTTTTCAGAGTGTTGCACCATAAAAGATGAGCAATTATGCCATAACAGAGTAAATTAAACATTACAGTATTAAAGTTCAACTTAGCTACCAGTAGACAGAAACTAAAGGTCATTACATTACCGCGGATGAATGCACAAACTTTAACCGATGGTAACTTATTTTAAAGCAAGGGAGCCTTTTACTATTGTCTGTGATTAGATATGCTCTATCTTCTATCAACCACCCATTTATTTAATGTATAATGATTACTTTTATGGAAATATTTGCTTTTGTAAACTAAGTTGTCAGAATGCAATTTATGCATTGGAACTGGTATGCAATCTGGAGTAGCTTCATTCTCTAAAAGAGTATGGGTGATCTCTACCTATATTAGCATAAAACTGGAAGATTTTACCATTATTGACAACATTTTAAATTAGATTATGAGAATTGTCATATTTCTTATTTATGAGTAAATTGGGGGAGTCCAGAACAAGGGGGCATTATTAGAAAATTAGTGCTCAGCCGTTCAGGGGTGGTGTCAGGAAGCATTTCCTCACACAAAGGGTGGTGGAAATCTGGAACTCTCTCCCCCAAAAAGCTGTTGAGGCTAGGTTAATTGAAAATTTCAAAACTGAGATTGATAGAGTATTAGGGAAGGGTATTAAGGGTTAGGGAACCAAGACGTGTTGATGGAGTTAAGATACAGATCAGCCATGATCTCATTGAATTGCGGAACAGGCTTGAGGGGTTGGATGGCCTACTCCTGTTCCTCTGGGGGTGATTTTGCCAATGGGGGCGCTTTGGAGGCGTGACTGCTGCTTGTCGGGTTTTAGTCCCGCCTCCATTGACTTGTGGCCAATCCACGCTATTTTCCCTTGATTGACCTTGCCCAGTAGGCTTAGCAGGTCAATTAAGGGAAAGCCGGTGACAGAGAACGTTAGCGTATGACGTTTCATCTGTCAAAAATTCTGCTATTTTTCCGGCAGTCCCGCCTCCCCCAGGGCTGGCAATCGCCCCCTCAGTTCCTAAATTAAAAAAAAAACACTTAGCAGAATCTGGAGTGGCATTGCCCAAAATGTGGCAGCTTGACAATTTGGTTTCTGCTCATTGCTGCGTTTTTTGAGGGGAAGCATTCTACCTTCGAGGTGTATCAAATGATCCATTTCTGTTGTGCACTACTTTAAACATTACAGCACATTTCAAATCACTCATTCACTTTGTGCAGTCTATTGCATCATATTGGACTTTAGTAATTTTGTTGATTCAATGTACAATTTTGCACTAAGCCTTTGGACAACCCTCTGTTCTCGATGCCTGAAACAAATCTTTGAACTTTATGTATTGCTGCACGAACATATACTTTTTCATTGGCATCAAGATATGGTCTGTGCTGTACCTTTGATTTCATTACCACCAGAGTTCTATAAACTATGTTGAAGTTTTCTGAAACTTATAGATCCCCCTTCTCCAGCACACACAACTTAGTGAGTACAAACATTTGTGTAATTTTGGTTAATAAGTTGTTTAAAGTGATTTTTTCCCCTGGTTGATCAGACTATTATACATTCACAGCAGAAAAGACAAAAAAAAACTAACAAGGTATTGGCTAATCTCAGACCACTAGCTCAGCTAAAATGTTCACCCTAGATTTATTAATGTATGACCAATGTAAGCAGAAGGTGAAATAGCTGATCTATTCGCCCGCCCAGCACAGTCACTGACAGAAATAGAAGTCTTACATTAACGAGGATAAAAACAAATAATTACAAACAAAAACACACAGATGTTGAGGCTGCAAAGGATGGCCGATCTCAGACGATGCAGTATAATTTTAGCTGTCTCAGGCATATTATAGTGCACTAATTACAAGATAGATACAGATAACGAAGGCCATTTAACCCGTCTTAACTCATCCATCCAGTCAGACCCTACAATCCCCCCATCAAAGCATCCAATTGGTTCTTAAATGATTCCATGGATTCTGTCTCCACTACTCTATGCAGAAATCTTTATGCGATGAAATTTCTGACTTTTGTCCTAAATATGCCTTCAGGAAGGGGTGCAACGAAGGTTCACCAGCCTAATTCCTGGGATGGGGGGATTGTCCTATGAGGACAGATTGAGTAGACTAGGCCTATATTCCTTAGAGTTTATAATGAGAGGTGATCTCATTGAAACATACACAATTCTTACAGGGCTTGACAGGGTGGATGCAGGGAGGATGTTTCACCTGGCTGGGGAGTCTAAAACCAGGGGGTCACAGTCTCAGAATAAGGAGTCGGCCATTTAGGACTGAAATGAGGAGAAATTTCTTCACTCAGGGGGTGGTGAATCTTTTGAATTCTCTACCCCAGAGGGCTGTGGATGCTCAGTCATTGAGTATATTCAAGGCAGAGATTGATTGATTTTTGGATATTAAGGGAATCAAGGGATATGGGGATAGTGCAGGAAAGTGGAAGAGGTAGAAGATCAGCCATGATCTTATTGAATGGCAGATCAGGTTTGAGGGGCGAAATGGCCTACTCCTGCTCCTATTTCTATGCAATAGTTTGAACTTGTGTCCCCTTTGTCCTACTCTCAAAGGTTAGATTGAAGTAGTGTTCTGGATCTTCCTTTACTATATCATCCACTATCTTATATACCTTCATAAGATCTCCTGTCAGTCAGCATCCTTCGGGGCTGAAAAGTCCACATTCTGCAGTATTGCCTCATAACTGAGTCTTCTGACTTTAGGGATCAGTCTCGTCACTCTTCTTTGAACCACCTCTAGGTCTTAGTGATCAGAGCCAGACACAGTATGCTCTTCCCAGAGAACTCTATAGTTTGAGCGTGAATTCCTCCAACTTGTACTTTACTATTTTGGCTATATAGCTCAGCATTCTATTTGCATTGTTGATTGCTACATCCACCATGATTGGCCATAATGAACATGAGTCTTTTAATTTCACCGTTAGCTATTTCACACCATGCATGGAGTACCTATGTCACCCTTTTTTTGTTCTATGTGCAGTTTTTTTCACTTGTCTGCATTGAATTTCAATCTGCCATTAATCTGCTGAGTTGCAGATTTTGTAATTCCTGAGCTGCCTCTGCAGATTCAACTGCCCTTCCTAGTTTGGTATCTTCTGTGAATCTGATACGGAGCAGTAACTGAACAATGCAGCACTGCTACTTTAATTAAAACCTAAGTTTTGGGAGTAGCCACCAGTAAAAAGTTGAAGTCTTCCCAAAATAAAAAAAATTCTCAATCCTGTAAAGTCAGCAAAACAACAGAATGTGCATAAACTATACCTGACATTTGGTTTCAGGTCTAGATTTTGGCTGTTTCAAAAAACATTGCGACAACCTAATGCAGGTTTATGATATAAGCCAGACAGTCTCCTGAATACAAGCTGGCTTTGAAAATTTAATCTCACACAAGTCAAGGTTCATGACCCTACCAATTATACATAAAAAGCAAGGTGGTGCCAGAATGAATTTCAGAAATTTATCATATAGTAGTATCGTGGGTAAGGTTTGCTTTTGTAAATACTTGCATGGTGCAATGGATTTTGCAACTTAAGGAATAAGTAATATGGCAGGTTTGTAACCTGTTTGTGAAATTTAACTCAAGCAGAAGACAAAATGACAGAATCTGAAAATAAATTCTATGGGGATTTAAGGCAAATTAAACATTAAAAAAATCTAAGAGTAAACAAAAAAACAGACAAGGTATCTTCAACTTCCTGTTTGAATTTCCCCATAGCTTCCTGTTTGAATCTCTCCAATCAAGTTTCTGTCCCTGCCACAGCACTGAAATGGTCCTAAACAAAGTTACAAATGACATCCTCTGTAACTGTGACCATGGTGCATTATCCCTCTTCGTCATCCTCACCCTTGGCTTTTTCCTCTTCCTCATCTACATGCTACCCCTTGGCAACATCATCCGCAGACAAGGGGTCAGCCTCCACACGTACGTTGACAACACCCAGGTCTAATACTCCACCACCTGCCTCGACCTCTGTGTTGTCAGACTGCAGATTGGGTGACCGCTTTGCGGAACAGCTCCATTCAGACCACAAGCGTGACCCGGAGCTTCCGGTCACCTGTCATTTTAATTCTTTCGCCCCACTCCCACTCTGACCTCTCTGTCCTCAGCCTCCTATACTGTTCCAACAAAGCTCAATGTAAGCTCGAGGAAGAGGACCTCATCTTTCTGTTAGGCACTTTACAACCTTCCGGCCTCAACATTGAGTTCAACAATTTCAGATCATGACCTCTGCCCCCATTTTTTCGGATGGCAGCTGTTGCTGATGATTCTGATATTCCCACTTACACCTCCTCTCGACACATCTTTTGTTTCTTTACTTGCCCCATTACTATCTGCTTTCGCCTTGCACCATCATCCCTTTTGTCATTTAATCTCTCCTGCCTTCCACCCTATCCCAGACCTTCCCTTTGTTCTTTCCTTCCCTCCCCATTTCCCTGTCGCTGCGCATTACTTAAAACTTGTTACATCTCTAACTTTTTCCAGTTCTGACGAAAGGTCATCGACCTGAAATGTTAACTCTGCTTCTCTCGCCACAGATGCTGCCTGACCTGCTGAGTATTTCCAGCATTTTCTGTTTTTATTTCAGATTTCCAGCATCCGCAGTATTTTGCTTTTGCTTGTCCTGGGTGACCTGCATTTTCCTCCAGCTAAACAATTGGGATGACCAAAGCCATCACCTTGAGTCCCTGCCACAAACTCCATAGACTTTTCACCAATTTCATCCCTCTGCCTAACCACTGTCTTAGGCTGAACCAGACTGTTAGCAACCTGGGCATCCTATTAGGCCCTGAACTGAGTTTCCAACTGCATATCCTCTCCATCAAAAGACTGCCTGCTTTCACCTCTGTCCTTACCTCTCCCCATCTATTGGTGAAAACCTTACGCATGCCTTTATTGACTATTCCAACACTCTCCTGGCCAGCCATCCATCCTCCACACTCCATATATTCCAATTCATCCAAAACTCTGCTGCCTGTATCCTATCCTGCCCCAAGCCCACAACATCCATCACCTCATTCTTGTTGACCGACTTTTATTTCCAGTCACTCAATGCCTCCAACTTAAAATTTTCATTTATGTGCAACCTGTTGTTTTGCTGACTTTACAGGATTGAGTGTTTAATACCCTTCATGGCCTCCCCCCTTCCTGTCTCTGTAACTTCCTCAAGCTCTACAACTTTTTATTCCTCTGACTCCAGCCTCTTTTGCATTCCCCTTGGCAGCCATGCCTTCAGCTGCTAAGGCCCCACATTCTGGAATTCCACCCCTAAACCCCTCTTCCTTACAGATCTTCCTTAAAACCTCTTTGACCAAGCTTTTGGTCACTCCTCCTCTGGCTCGGCATCCATTTTTTAAATAGTCCTCTGTGAAGGGCCTTGGGGCATTTTTCTCTGTTAAAGGCACTATATAAATACATGTTGTTATTGTTGCTGTTGTTATTGTTGTATGGGATAGTGACCCATCTTTAGCTCCCACATTTAGCCTACGAACATTATTCGGGTCTCGCTAAAGTACCTTCAGAAATAAAACACATGAGCACTAAGTGATCATTCTCCTGTGTCGAAATTTTTCAAAGGCCTAACAATCCTATTGACAGTAATTAATATTTTTTCATTAATTCTGAAAGATAATCAGTATAATACTGATTGTGACAAGATGGGATCAATCGTCTTCAGCAGAGACCAATGAATCTAACAAGACATTTGTCATGTTAATCATGAATTTTCTTGTCCATTAGGAAGTGACGTAATAAAGACTCACTACGCACTTGAACATAAAGCAAGGCTTTAATCAACTTGTAACAAAACATGGAGGTCTAGTTTAGCAGTCACTAGCTTCCTGTTTCCAGATTGTCTCTGCCCAAGGTGGGCCCATGCCTGAGTATTTATACTCCCTGGACGGCGCCCCAGCTGGCCGCCCAGTAGTACTTCCTGAGTTGTTACTTGCGATTTATGACAGGAAGTAAAAGTTAGTGTAGTATTTACTGTTAATTTAAGGTTGAGACTAAAAGCGTTACTTTTACAAATTCAAAAAGATGCCAAAGGAGAAGCCTATGCATCAGTGATTTAAAAACATTTTAAAGCCATTTTAATATGCATTGCTGTGCCTATGGAAAATGTGGAATTAAAAGTTAAAACCATATGTAATTGTATTGTAAATTTGACACTGAGCCACAGAAGGAGATATCAGGTCAGGGGTCCAAAAGCTTGGTCAAAGAGGTAGGAAGGCGCATCTTTAAGGACAAAAGTGAGAAGTCGCACAACACCAGGTTATAGTCCAACAGTTTTATTTGAAATCACAAGCTTTCGGAGATTTGTGATTTCAAATAAAACTGTTGGACTATAACCTGGTGTTGTGCGACTTCTCACTTTTGTCCACCCCAGTCCAACACCGGCATCTCCGCATCATCTTTAAGGAGGAGAGAGAGGTACATAAGAACATAAGAAATAGGAGCAGGAGTAGGCCATATGGATCCTCGAGCCTGATTCGCCATTTAATAACATTATGGCTGAACTTCTACAACTCCACTTTCCCGCCCTATCCCTATATCCCTTGATTCCCTTAGTGCCCAAGAATCTAGCAATCTCAGTCTTGAGTATACTCAACGACTGAGCATCCACAACCCTCTGGGGTAGAGAATTCCAAAGATTCACAACCCTCTGAGTGAAGAAATTTCTCCTCATCGCAGTCCTAAATGGCCGACCCCTTATCCTGAGACTGTGACCCCTAGCTCTAAACTCTCCAGCCAGGGGAAACAGCTGGTTGAAATGATATGGATAAAATACTCAAATATTGCTCTTGCAGTCTGTCACATTATTTTGATGTATTATTGCCTTGTTGCACTGTGCCTGATATCATTGATACATAATAACTCAAAAATTGAGTCATCAGGCTTCACAAATTGTCCAACATAGACAGTAAAGGATACCTTGGAATAAAGGCTATAATCTAAGCTTGGATTTTTGATGAATAATATTAAAAGCAAAAATTAAATTTGATAGTTTTCAATTATCGCTTAAACCAGCTTGGAATTCAATATTGCTTCATTTATTTGTGGGTTTGTTACTTATTTCAGAAATGTGTTTTTGATGATCATGGCTGACAGCATACCATATCTCCTTGATGTCTGACAACATTCACTTCACAAAATGGCTTTTGGCACACATTAATGGCTTGTGACTTAAATAGAAGGATGTAAAGAAACTTTAACCTGATGTTTAATAGCAGGGCTTATCATGCCAACAACAACAGTTTGTGTTTTGCCATGCAACTTGACTAGAAGTGGTACTGTATCACTGAACTGTGGCTATATTGAATTTAGTTCATTGCACATTACAGGAGAATATCAACTCATACATAGATATACTGAAATTATTGTGGCAAAAAATTAATGTGGAATAAAGTTTAATTTAAAAAAAATCTGCATATGGTATGATTTATACAGTAACTTCCTACAAAAATATTAATGTGTATATGCACTAAATATCATGATGTATAGGAAAACAATGCTATAATAATGTTCTCATATTGAATCATAAAATCATACAGCACAGAAGGAGGCTATTCGGCCCATCATGCCTCTTTGAAAGAGCTATCCAATTAGACCCACTCCCCTGCTCTTTCCCCAGAGCCCTGCAATTTTTTCCTTTAAAATTATTTATCCAATTCCCTTTTGAAAGTTACTATTGAATTTGCTTCCATCACCCTTTCAAGCAAAGATGCAGGCAAGTTTAAGACAAGAATACCAATTTACAAATGTAAACAACAGTTATAGGTAATACAAGAATACATTAATCTAAAATCACTTTTTCATTAAAAAAGGAAGAGGTCTTCATCAAAAATCTCTAAGGAGAACTTGGACTTTCTGCTATTATTTGATCTTAAAATTTCACATGAGCTGCTGTATTTACATGTATGCATCCAATCTCATCCATTTCATTACACCATGCCAAAAATATGTCTTGCAGCATTAGTTCATTAAATAACCAGTTTACACATATTGGCTCATTTATCATTTTTTACAGTTGAATCATTTTCTGTGGAAACATGGGTTTAGCTCACTGCTTCAAATGGCATTGCGTATTCTGCTGTATGTCAACAATAACAAATGAAACAATTTAAGGCAACTTACAAGTTAATTCTAATTAAATGTTTTCTAATATACACATAGAAAGTAAAGCAGCCAACTTGTCAAAATGCTCCAAGCATCATCTATTATGAAAATATCTAACCTTTTGCTGTATTCACACCACTGAACTGCATTCTTTGCTGCTTGGTTTTAGGGCTGTGATTCGCAGGGACTCAGGGTCAAAGAGCAGAGGTCAGCGACTTCAGTAATCAAGTCTCGTCTTCCTGAATTTAATCTCTTTGAAAAACTTGCATCTTCATTCTGGATTGGAGCAGGGCCAATATTTAACAGATAGGCTTCTTCAACTTCTACCTGTACATTGGGAAAAAGAATAATTATGGGGCAACTGTGACACACTGCAGCTTTAATTCAACAGGTTATACCAGCCTGAAAAATTGTGACCTATTGATGTATAGATTGACCTTGTATCGATCGACCTTGAGACTTTGCTGAATTATTCGAGCTAAATTCGGAATGGGGAAATGGCAGTATCTAAGAAGGAAACCGACATGTCTTATAAGGCAGACTTTTGGTCTTTCAAAATAATTTATGAATAATCATCTTATTTTGAATCAGATGGAATAATTCAATGATATTGTTGCATCATTTGTGAACAATCCAGCTACTGCCAGAATATTCCAATAAATCCAAAAGAGCAGTTGACTAAATTTGCAAGTTATGGATTACCATTTTAATATGAGCAAAGTCCTTTTCAAATATGTACAGGGAAACAAAGCCGTAGAGGTAATTGTGCATAATTGGAGTAGCCTTCTTACATTAAGTTTATGTTCGTAATAGTGGCCCAATTTATATCAATAAATATCAAACACATCTACGATGAGTCATCTTATTGTATTACAGGAATCCCTCCCCAACCGCGGGGGATACGTCCCTGAAAACCCCTGTGGTTAGTAAAACCGCGGTTGGCAAATTCAGTATAAACACAATAAAAAAGAATATAAAAAGCATATAAATAGCATAAAAATCATGTTTTTTTACCTTATTCCTAAATTAAAAACCGGGGATACACGAATTTCACTGCCGCAGTTGACAAAAATTGTCGCAGAGTGGAAACCGTGTATAGGTGAAATCCGCGTATGGCAAAACCGCAGTTGGGGCGGGATTCCTGTATTTCACTAAAAATTCAGTTTTCACATTTCAATATATATTTGATTTTTTTTTCAGACATTTTTCAGAACTTAACCTGACATTGGATAATCCTGAAAAAAATGTTATCTGTGTGTATGGATTTTATAACTTTGAAAAATTATTCTAGCCAAAAAAATCATTTGGACCTATAAAGTAGCCAAATCATTTTTGGCATAAGCAAAGTCATCTCAAGTTCCATTTATTTACTGAGTGGGCAATGCTATTCAATATTTAGACAGTTATCTAGTGTAACAGAGTGAGAGATGGACGATGTGTGAGCCATAGGCTTTTGAGAGCTCTGTATCCGCGATGGGCGTACAACTTTAAGAAGTTATATAAAATGTCAAAATGACCAAGGCAAGGCGGTATAGCTTTAAGAAATTGTTGACCTTAATTGCCTTTAATCAGGAACAACCCCCAACCTGAAAGAATAAAAGGCAGGGAAATAGTTCAGTTGAGGAGAGTGAGAAGGTGTATGCTGGAAAGTAGTCCCTGTTACTTTTTTGTTTATCACTGCACTTAAAGACACAACTGCCGTGGGTGAATAAATCTGACTTGTTTTAACCATTAAGCTGTGATCTGCCTGTCTAATGGACCACTGGGTCCTGGGTCTGCTTCAACTTATTACACTAGCTATTGCTTCAAAATAATTACTAATAAGGTGACTGCAAAGAATGTGAGCACTAATGTTTATGACAAATGTCAGGTACAGAATATCGTAGAAAACCAGGCAGAATAAAGAGAGTGCAGGGAGAAATTGAAAAAGTGATATAAGAAGGGCAAAGAGAGAGTAAGAGAAAAGATTAGTGGGTAACATAAAAGGGAACCCAAAAATCATTTATCAACTTATAAAAAGTAAAAGGATAGTTAAAGGAATGGTGGGGCCGATCAGGGACAAAAAAAGGAAATCTTCTTGTGGAGGCAGAGGGCAAGACTAAGGTGGTGAATGAGTCCTTTGCATCTGTCTTCACAAAAGTAAAGGATGAAGTTAATGTTTCAGTAGAGGAGGAGGGAGTAGAGATATTGGATAATATAAAAATAGAAAGGAGGTATTAAATAGGTTGGCATCACTCACTGCCAGAGAGCTCACTTATTTAAATCTCAGCTATATAAATAAGGGAGGCTAGAGTGCAGTTTGTCACAGAGTGCAGATCGGAACAGAGTGTTAAGCTGGAAGTTTGGTGAGTGAGGGAGTTTAGGGAGGGAGGTGTTCCTTTCTGTTTCCATCTTTGTCAGCTTCCAGGAGAGCAGGAGCTAAAAAGCTGCACAAGAGGGGACAGAGAACCAGCGGTGAGTATTTCAACAGTATTTCTACATTCCAGTCATTAAAGTAAAAGTAAGGTCTCTAGTTTAGAGTAAGTAGTGTTTAAAGGGAAGTAAGGTCCCTCGTGTATTTAATATTCTTTAATTTAAAAGGAGTAAATTAAGGGTAGGACATGGCAGGGCAGCTCGGCAGCGTGGAGTGCTCCTCCTGTGCTATGCTGGAAGTCAGGGACACTTTAGGTGTCCAGGGCGAACACGTGTGCAGGAAGTATCTCCAGCTGCAGCTACTCAAAATCCGCGTTTTGGAGCTGGAGCTGCGGCTGGAGTCACTGTGGAGCAACCGCGAAGCTGAGCTCTTCGTGGATAGCACGTTTAACAAGGTGGTCACACCGCAGGTAAAGAGTGCACAAGCAGACAGGGAATGGGTGACCACCAGACAGAGTAAAAGAACTAGGAAGGTAGTGCAGAAGTCTCCTGGGTCAATCTCCCTCTGCGACAGATTTTCCATTTTGGATACTGATGAGGGAGATGGTTTCTCAGGGGAATGCAGCAAGAGCCAAGTCCGTGGCACTACGAGTGGCTCAGCTGCACAGGAGGGGAGGAAAAAGAGTGGGAGAGCAATAGTGATAGGGGATTCTATTGTAAGAGGAACAGATCGACGTTTCTGTGGCTGCAGACGTGACTCCAGGATGGTATGTTGCCTCCCTGGTGCCAGGGTTAAGGATGTCACTGAATGGCTGCAGGGCATTCTGAAGGGGGAGGGCGAACAGTCAGAGGTCGTGGTTCACATTGGTACCAACGACATGGGTAGAAAGAGGGATTAGATCCTGCAACAAGAATTTAGGGAGCTAGGTAGCAGATTAAAAAGCAGGACCTAAAAGGTTGTAATCTCTGGATTACTCCCGGTGCCACGTGCTAGTGAGTATAGGAATAGGAGGATAGAGCAGATGAATGCGTGGCTAAAGAGTTGGTGCAGGAGGGAGGGCTTTAGTTTCCTGGGTCACTGGGTCTGCTTCTGGGGAAGGTGGGACCTGTACAAGTCGGACGGGTTGCACCTGAACCAGAACGGGACCAACATCCTTGCGGGGAGGTATGCTAGTACTGTTGGGGGGGGTTTAAACTAACTTGGCAGGGGGATGGGATACCGAGTGGAGCTATAGTAGGGGGTGATGCACAGCCAAATATAGAGGAAAAAACAAGTCAGCCTGGAAGGCAGAGCAAATATGTAACGGCACATGGGAGTATGGCAAGGCTGGATGGCATTTATTTTAATGCAAGGAGTCTTGTGAGTAAGGCAGATGAATTGAAGGTGTTGATGAACACATGGGAGTATGATATTGTTGCTATCACAGAGACATGGTTGAGGGAGGGGCAGGACTGGCAGCTCGATATTCCGGGGTAGAGAATCTTCAGGCGAGACAGAGGGGGGTGTAAAAGAGGAGGGGGTGTCACAATATTAATCAAGGAGTCAATTACTGCTGTAAGGAGGGATGATATCTTAGCAGGTTCCTCTAATGAGGCCATATGGGTAGAACTTAAAAACAAAAAGGGGCAAGCACTTTGCTGGGAGTGTACTGTAGGCCCCCAAACAGTCAGGGGGAGATAGAGGAACAGATATGTAGGCAAATCTCAGAGAAGTGTAGAAATAATAGGGTAATAATAGTAGGGGATTTCAACTTCCCCAATATTAACTGGGATAGTCAGAGTGTGAAAGGCTTAGAGGGTGCGGAATTCTTAAAGTGCATCCAGGAGAGCTTTTTGAGCCAGCATGTAGAAAGTCCTACAAGAGAGGGGGCGGTACTGGACCTAATTCTAGGGAATGTAGCCGGGCAAGTGGTAGAAGTGTTAGTAGGAGAGCATTTTGGTGACAGTGACCATAATTCGGTGAGATTTAAAGTAGTCATGGAAAAAGACAAAGATGGACCGGAAATAAAGGTTCTAAATTGGGGGAAGGCCGATTTTACTATGTTAAGGCAGGATCTGGCCAAAGTGAACTGGGATCAGCTACTTGTAGGAAAATCCACATCAGAGCAGTGGGAGTCATTCAGAAAGGAAATAGAGAGAGTACAACGCCAACATGTTCCCGTAAAGGTCAAGGGTGGGACCAACAAGTCCAGGGAACCCTGGATGTCAAGGGATATACGAGAATGGATTAGGAAAAAAAGGGAAGCTTTTGGCAGATACAAAGGACTAGAAACAGTGGAAGCCCTAGAGGAGTATAGAAAGTGCAGGGGGGTACTTAAAAAAGAAATTAGGAGAGCGAAGAGGGGGCATGAAATAACACTGGCGGGCAAAATAAAGGAAAATCCCAAGGTGTTTTATAAGTATATTAAGGGCAAGAGGATAACCAGGGAAAGAGTAGGGCCCATTAGGGACCAAAGTGGCCATCTGTGTGTAGAGCCAGAAGATGTAGGTGGGGTTTTAAATGAATATTTTACATCTGTATTCACTATGGATAAGGACGATGTCGGCATATAAATCAGGCAGGGGGATATACTTGAACAAATTAGTATTGAGAGGGAGGAGGTACTAGCGGTTTTAGCGGGCTTAAAAGTGGATAAATCCCCAGGCCCAGACGAGATGTATCCCAGGCTGCTGTGTGAGGCAAGGGAGGAGATTGCTGGGGCTCTGACACAAATTTTCAGAACCTCTCTGGCCACAGGGGAGGTGCCAGAGGACTGGAGAACAGCTAACGTAGTAGCATTATTCAAGAAGGGTAGTAGGGATAAACCAGGGAATTACAGGCCAGTGAGCCTAACATCAGTGGTAGGGAAATTATTGAAAAAAATTCTGAGGGACAGAATTAGTCTCCACTTGGAGAGGCAAGGATAAATCAAGGATAGTCAGCATGGCTTTGTCAGGGGAAGATCATGTCTGACCAATTTGATTGAATTTTTCGAGGGGGTGACTAGGTGTGTGGATGAGGGTAGTGCAGTTGATGTGGTCTACATGGACTTCAGTAAGGCTTTTGACAAAGTCCCGCATGGGAGACTGGTCAAGAAGGTAAGAGCCCATGGGATCCAGGGCAACTTGGCACATTGGATCCAAAATTGGCTGAGTGGCAGGAGGCAGAGGGTGATGGTCGAAGGTTGTTTTTGTGACTGGAAGCCTGTGTCCAGTGGTGTACCGCAAGATCGGTGCTGGGTCCTTTGCTGTTTATAGTGTACATTAATGATTTAGATATGAATGTAGGAGGTATGATCAGTAAGTTCGCAGATGACACGAAAATTGGTGGGGTGGTAAATAGCGAGGAGGGAAGCCTCAGGCTACAGGACGATATAGATGGGTTGGTCAGATGGGCAGAACAGTGGCAAATGGAATTTAACCCTGAAAAGTGTGAGGTGATGCATTTTGGGAGGACTAACAAGGCAAGGGAATACACAATGAATGGTAGGACCCTAGGAAGGACAGAGGATCAGAGGGACCTTGGTGTGCATGTACATAGATTCCTGAAGGCAGCAGGACAGGTAGATAAGGTGGTTAAAAAGGCATATGGGATACTTGCCTTCATTAGCCGAGGCATAGAATATAAGAGCAGGGAGGTTATGATGGAGCTGTACAAAACGCTAGTTAGGCCACAGCTGGAATACTGTGTGCAGTTCTGGTCGCCACACTGTAGGAAGGATGTGATTGCATTGGAGAGGATGCAGAGGAGATTCACCAGGATGTTACCTGGGCTGCAGCGCTTCAGCTATGAAGAGAGACTGGACAGGCTGGGGTTGTTTTCCTTAGAGTAGAGAAGGCTGAGTGGGGACCTGATTGAGGTGTACAAAATTATGAGGGGCATAGATAGGGTAGATAGAAAGGAACTTTTCCCCTTAGTAGAGGGGTCAATAACCAGGGGGCATAGTTTCAAGGTAAGGGGCAGGAGGTTTAGAGGGGATTTGAGGAAAAACTTTTTCACCCAGAGGGTGGTTGGAATCTGGAACTCACTGCCTGAAAGGGTGGTAGAGGCAGGAACCCTCACAACATTCAAGAAGCATTTAGATGAGCACTTGAAACCCCATAGCATACAAGGCTACGGACCAAGTGCTGGAAAATGGGATTAGAATAGACAGGGCTTGATGGCCGGTGGGGACATGATGGGCCGAAGGGCCTCTTTCTGTGCTGTATAACTCTATGACACTCAAAGTTAACAAGTCACCCAGTCCAGAAGGGATGCATCCTAAGTTGCTGAGGGAAGCTAGGGTGGAGATAGAAGCAGCTCTGACCACAATCTTTCAATCCTCCTTGGATATGGGGGTGGTGCCAGAGGACTGGAGGATTGTAAATGTTACACCCCTGTTCAAAAATGAGGAGAGGAATAAACCTGGTAACTACAGGTCAATCAGTCTAACGTTAGTGGTGGGCAAACTAATAGAGACCATTGTCGAGGACAAAATTAATTCTCACTTGGAGAAGCATGGGTTAATAAGGGATAGCCAGTATGGAGTTGTTAAAGGCAAATCGTGCCTGACCAGCCTGATTGAGTTATTTGATGTAGTAACAGAGAGGGCTGATGAAGGTAGTGCAGTAGATGTTGTATTTTTGGACTTTCAAAAGGCATTTGATAAAGTACCACATATCAGACTTATCTGGAAAATAGAAGCACATGGTATTCATGGATAATGGTAACTTGGGTACGAAATTGGCTAAGGGATAGGATGCAGAGAGTAGTGGTGAACAGATGTTTTTCTGGCTGGAGGGAAGTTTGCAGTGGGGTCCCCCAGTAGTCGGTATTGGGACCATTGCTTTTCTTGTTATATATAAATGACCTGGACTTGGGTATAGGGAGTACAATTTTTAATTTCTGTTTGTGGATGATACAAAACTTGGCAACGTAGTAAATAGTGAACAGGATAGTAGCAGACTTCAGGAGGACACACACAGACGGGTGAAATGGGCAGACACATGGAAGATGCAATTTAATGCGGATAAGTGTGAAGGGATGCACGTTGGGAGAAACAACATGGAGAGGCGGTACAATCTAAATGGTACTATTTTGAGGGTTGTGCAAGAGCAGAGGGACATGGGGGTGCATATTCGCATATCCTTGAAGGTGGCAGAGCAAGTTGATATGGCAGTTAAGAAAGTGTATGGGTTTGTAAATAGGGGCACTGAATACAAAAATAAGGAAGTCATGCTAAACCTTTACAAATCACTGGTTAGACCTCAGCTGAAGTATTGTGTTCAATCTGGGCACCACACTTTAGGAAGGATATCAAGACCTTGGAGAGGGTACACAGGTTTACAAGGATGATACCAGGGATGAGGGAGTTTGGTTATGTGATGAGATTGGAGAAGTTGGGTTTTTCTCCTTAGAGCAGAGAAGGTTAAGGAGAGACCTAATAAAGGTATACAAAATTATGAGGGGTTTTGATACAGCAAGTAGGGAGAAACTATTTCCTCTGGCAAGTGGGTCAGTAACCAGAGGTCATAGATTTAAAATAATTAGCAAAAGAACTAAAGGGGAAATAAGGAGGAATTTCTTTACACAGAGAGTTGTTAAGATCTGGAATGCACTACCTGAAAGTGTGGTGGAATCAGATTCCATCGGAACTTTCAATTGGACGTGTACTTGAAGAGGACTAATTTGCAGGGCTCTGGGGAAAATGGTGGGGTGTGGGATTAAATTGGACAGCTCTTTCAAAGAGCCGGCACAGGCACAACGGGCCAAATGGCCGCCTTCTGTGCTGTAAGATTCTATGATAATGTGGTAGGAAACAAATTGTCTAATGCCCAGTGCAAGTAGAGCAATGATGCATTGATTTGTTGAATGATGAACTTCTAGTGCCAAACATGAAGTATATAAATATTTCAAACCTATAAAAATGCTTCCCAGAAATTATCTCGGGGAAAACACCAATAAAAAATGACATTTTTTTTACATCAGGATATTCCTGAATTTATTACTTTGACTTTTAGAGATGATGATATCAAAGACAAAAATGAAAAATGGCAATGAAGAATAAGTTTTTGCATAATCTAAAAGAACATCGCTGGAGCTTTTAGTGAGTCCTTTCCTGACTTGCTCACTGGTGGTTTGCAAATTAAATCATCAGAACCATGAGGGATCTATACTCAATAAATATTTAAATATGGGTTTGCCAATGCACTTCTACATGTACTGTAGTACTTGCCATTTAATATGCTACATTTCAAACCATCTGAATAAATTTTAATTGTACTTATTCAAAAATTATTACAGTTGTTTAACAGAGTTGTGTAGCCTTTCAGGTTTCTATCTCAGTAGTACTGTAGACATTCTGTACCCTATATAAGCACTACATCACTTGCTAAGATTTATAATTAAAAGTTCTTGAAACAAGCTGAATATCTGAGTAATCAAAACGTTTGCAAGATGCATCTGTAAGATTTCAGACAATGTACTAAGGGCGAGATTCTGAGGCCTTCTGCCCAGGGGAAACAAGGCGTTAGCGCTCCAGTAATGGTGGGCAATGACATACCATTCTGCTCCTACCGACAGTGTGGCCGTTCCCAATTTCCCCAGGGCCTATCGCTGGGTAGCCGAGGCGCATGCTTGAGTCAGGTGGTAGGTTCTTTTAATATGCAATTCTGGGTCCTATAACGTACATAGGAGCCCGATTGTCATTTTAGTCCAGTGCTGGTGGAGTATGTGCCGTGCATGCTCCGCACAGTTTCAGCTGGCGGTCCAACCGAAGAGTAGCCCAAAAATAATTTTAAATGTATTTTTGTGGGACTGAGAGGAGAAGGACCCTCCCCCCAGACCTACCATTTTACGGGCTCGGAGGCTGGCCAGGCCACCCGATATTGCGACGGCCTGGAGCTGGCAAGCTACACCGGGGCCGCCGGTTGGCCCTTTGCTAGTGAGGCCTGGCCCTCAAAATGGACCAGGACTCCCGCTGGGAGTATCGGACATCCCGAAGGTGCGCTCTGCAGGCCAGCCAGCCAAAGCTAAATGACTAAAGCTAAAATCTAAACCTAAATGGTTTTGTACTGTGAACATTTGTTGTGCAATATTCAATTATACAATCAGTATATAGGTCAGTATAAACACAAGCACCCATTCTAACCACCACTAATTTGAGAAGGGGCAATAATAATAAATTGATCCTGGAGATGATGCAGGCAGGTGGGCACGCATGCAGCAATGTTCTGGAGGTGGAGGAAAGTTGATCTCGATAATCAACTGGAAATGGGTTGTAATGCTCAGCTCAGGATTGAACAAAATGTCAAGGTTGCATACCACCAGGTTCAGCTTGGGCTGACAGCCAGGAGTGTTGATGGAGGCAGAGCACAGAAGCATGTACATGCTGGTGAGAGCTGAACAAAATGGCGTCAGTCCTGTTGGCATTATGCTGTAGGAAATTCTGGCTCATTCAGGACTTGATACCTTTCAAGCAGTCAGGTAGTATAGCAATTGTCCTGGAGATAATGGCAGTAGTGAAGAGTTACAACAAACATGTGGAAGCTGATCCCATGTTTACAGATAATGTAGCATACAAATGATAAACAGGAGGGGACCAAGGATGGGGTACTGGGGTACACCAGAGATGACCATGTGAGCAGGGGAGCAGAAACCATGAAACAGAAATAATGATTGCATTGCTAAAGATAAAACTTGAACTTTGAGAGGTGGGAAGGCGAATGTAATGATCAACAGTGTTGTACGCAGCAGAGACATCAAAGAGGGACGGTGAGCTACAGACACAGTAACATAGAATGTCATTGGTGACCTTGCCCAGGGCAAGCTCAGTATTGTGATCAGGTCAGATACTGACCTAGAGGAATTTGAACAGGGAGTGGTGAAAAAGGGGAGTGTCAATGATATATTCAAGGACCTTGGAGAAAACTGGTAGGGTAGAGTTAGGGAGATAATTTTAGCCTAACTGGCCCAGCGAGAAACTTACAGGATTGTATCGGGTTTCCAATTTACATTCCGCCCAATTATACTTTTTATTGAAGTCATTGGAAGGTTTGTAAACAGGCACCCGACCCTATCCTGTCAAGTGCCTGCCAGGTGGATTTGATTAAAATTACCCCACAGCGATTGCTAGTGAAAATAGAGGGAGCAAAGGTAGTTTTAGAAAAGAGTGACGTTGGGAAGTTTCAATTAGATTGGGAGAGTTTCAAAATGTCAGCAAGCACTGGGCAAGAAGTTAGGTTTCCAGGAAAGCCTCCAGGGAGTGGAAGAGGGCTGGGGGAAGGTGGAAAACAAGCTACAAAGGATGGGGTGAATGAGACTTGAAGTGAGGAACAGGGGAGGTGAGCAAGGAAAAGAAAGAGAGAACTTTCATTTATATGGCAGCTTTCACAACTTCAGGACGTCCCAGCAAATAAAATACTGTTGTAATGTAGGGAAACACAGCAGCCAATTTGCTCACAGCAAGGTCCCACAAAGAGCAGAAATAAATGACCAAGTAAACTGTTTTAGTGGCATTGGCTGAAGGATAGGTGTTGGCCAGGACACGGCTCTTCTTCAAATAGTGCCATGGGCAGAAGGCAGACGGGACCTCGGTTTAACGTCTCATCTGAAAGATGGTACTGCCGACAGTGCAGCGCACCCTTAATACTGCATTGGAGTGTCAGTCAAGATTACGTGCTCAAGTCACTGGAGTGGGACTTCAACCCACAACCTTCTGATTCAGAGACACAATTGCTAGCACTGAGCCACAGCTGACACCTGAGGAAGCTATTGAGGCCAAACCCTTGATTTTGAAAACAAATAAGTCCACGCGTGTCACATTTTGGGGGTTTTACTCAACAAACAATTTGCATTTATATAGCACATTTAATGTAGAAAAAGGTCCCAAGGCACTTTAGAGGCACTGTTACTGTGTTTAACTTATGTTTAATGCCCTCATGTAATCTTCCCTGACTTTGAAAGGCAGTAGAATAAACAGTTATAGAGTAAGACTGTGGTTTATGCCAAAACGGTGGGGGTGGGAGACTGTCTGAGAGTCGGTGGGGAAGAGGGCATTGAGTGTGGAGTCAAGGTAGTTAGTAAACAATTGAGATGCTGATTTTTGGTGCAGTTGGCAGACCACAGGAGAGCAAATTGGGTGTTGGATTGCTGGTAAGAGAGTTTGGAGATAGTTTTTTTTCTACAGATAGAGAGAGTGGATGGAGGGATTAGAGGTAGACAGAGGGCTGTAAATAGTAAAACATAATAAGAAATAAAAAATCCTGTGTGTATTTGTGATCTAATAACCCACAAGCTAAATGCAAATTGATGTGAAGGTGCTGCAATTCAGTTGATCTAAATTCAAACTGACTATGTCATTTTTCAGGTTACAAACTGAAAAGTAGAGTTAAGAAATTGTACATTAAATAAAACAAATTAATCACCAATTATCATTATCTGTAATTAAAGATATTTCATACAGTTTCCATATAGTTCTCTTATCTAAATCTTGCTGTTCCAATATTTTTAATAACTCATTAAAAAAAAATTAAATCTCATTTGAGGGGTTGCTTTAACACTGATTTCAAATCATTTACAATAATTAGTTTTAGTCCCTTATTTAAGTTAGTTAACATTTAACCAGCTGGAGATTCTCTGTGGTCAAAATTCTACAGCTACAGAGCTATAATTTCTAATGTTAATTATAATATTTTGCACGTCTTAAAGTTACACCTTAAAAATATTTTTAAAACAGTGCATATAATTAATAGATTGATTCTCTCATCATGAAAAATAAACATTTTGCCTTCTACAACTAGTCAATCCATTCGATTTATCTTTTAAATTGTTCATCTGATATTCCATATTCCCATGAAGTATACATCGGTTGCTCCAATGCTAACAAATTCATCAGCAAAACGAGCCAGTAGAAGCTTTCTGTATATTGGTCACTTACCACTGAGTGCATGGGTACATTATTGTACAGGTAATAAGCTGCTAGTCCTTAAGTGACAGCTGGACAATTTACCATTAAAAACCTAGCTACAGTATCTGTGTAAATGTATCCTTGATAATCATACAGATTTTAATTCTGTTTAATTTATTACAGTACTTGATTAACAGTTTTTAATTTAACAAAAGTTATCTTCTAAGTATATAAGCAAGTACTAAAAATTTAAGAGGTAAATTTAGCTTTTATATGAATATATGCTGCACTAATTAGAGTTCGTCAGTTGTAACATTCAATTTATGCTGATTACGATAAATATTCATCAAAAAAATTTCACACAAATAATTTTTAATTATCATTAAATTATTATTTAATTATACTCTTTATTAAAGAATATACCTGGTGAATATTGGGAAGTCTGAAGCCATTGTCTTTGACCCTCACTAAAAACTTAGTACTCTTGCCATCTACTCCATCCCCCTCCAAGGCCACTGTCTCAGGCTGAACCAGACTGTTCACAACCACGGCATCCAATTTGACCCAATATCTTCTGCATTACAAAGACTGCCTACTTCCATCTCTATAACACCCACCTCCACCCCTACCTCAGCCTAGATGCCACTACAGCTCTCATCCATGCCTTTGTCACCTTCAGGCTCGATTATTCTAATGCTCTTCTGGCTGGCCTCACATCCTCTACCCTCCGTAAACACCAGCTCATCTAAAACTCTGCTGCCTGTACCTTGGCCACGATTTTATCGGCACTGAGAGGGCGGGTTTGGAGGCGGGTCAAGGATCAAAATCGTTTTGATTGACGGCGGGTTTCGATCCCGCCGTCAACCCGCCTCCAAACAATTTTCCCAAGTGTCGGGTCCCCGATTTGCGCATGGACCCGACACCTAGCGGCGGGAAGAGGATTAAAGCCACTTACCTTCCTGTTAACAGGTACTTGATAGTTGTTAACAGGCTCTTTTTCAACTTTGCCACTTCTGCCTCGGGGTTCCCGACGTTCGGACACCACACCAGGTAAGTGTGGCGTGTTGTGAGTCTGCTGTAGTGTTTCTGCATTGATGACAGCTGCAGAAGTGGGGTGAAGGATCCAAACTGGTGAGTTTCAGAGGTAAGGAAATGTTGGGAAAATCATTTTTAATGCATTTACACTTTTCTGTAGGTAAAAAGTTTTGAAATTGATATCTAGTCCCACCTCATTGGGAGAACCTCTCTCACTAGTGACAGATCGCTTCTGTAACCTCACCTGCAGCTGCCATCTGTTCCAGTCTATGGAGGGAGTCACTGGAGAGCCTGGGTGCAAGAGCTCACCTTTGTATAGTGATTGACAGCATTGAGGTGCTGCAAACATTGAGAAATGAGCTGTCAAAGAAAAATTGTGCATGGTCCCTTTAAGAAAACCGGCAGATGACGCGTCATCAAATGACGTCATCTGACCGGCTTCCTCTTAATTGGCCGGCAAGCCCACAGGGCGGGCTTAACAAGGCCAATCAACGTAAAATCACGTCTGTGGGCCGGATGTAGTTGAGGGCGGGACTGGAAGCTGGAAATCACCTGACCCACTCTCAACCCGCATCTATTTACAAAATCGCGGCCCTTGTCTTGTACCAAGTCCCATTCAACCATCATACCTGTCCCTGCTGACCTACATTCGTTTCCGCTCTCAATGCTTCAAATTTAAAATTCTCATCCTCATGTTTAAATCCATTTATTGTCCTTGCCCACTTCTGTAACCTCTAGCCCTACAACATCGCCCAACTGCCTCCCCGTACCCCTCCCCCTCAACCAACTCTCCATTATGCTGACTCTGGCCTCTTATGCTTCCCCCTCCCTTCATCCCATTATTGGTAGCCGTGCCTTCAGCCGCACAGACCCCACACTTTGGAACTCCCTCCCTAAACCGCCTCTCCATCTCCCACTCCTCCTTTAAAACCCTGCTTAAAACTCACCTCTTTGACCAAGTCATTTTTGTTTCCGTCTTTGTGGAATACTTTGAGACATTTTTCTACATTAAAGGCATTATATAAATGCAAATTATTGCTGTTTATGAATAACATGGACACAATAGTTTTCTCGTTCTTTTTGTTTCTTTGTACGACCCATATTAACCTGACTGAGAGGGTTGGACAGATGATCTATGTTTTATGCCTCTGTTATTTAGTAATCAGCGAGTAGAAAATGTGCTCCAGCAATACGGTAAAGTGCTTCACTTCCTTTCACTGCATCCCATCCTTTGCTCAGTCAAGAACAGGTCTCACCATGTGAAGATTTGTAGTAGTGAACCTGCATATTATTTGTCCATGGCCCATTGCACTAATCTACAAACAAACGGGCCATTTTATCAAATACAAACATTGCTACTGTTTCTGGTTATGCCGACAGGTTCCATTTTATTCCTTGTGGACCTTAATGTAATTCTATTTATAAATTATCCTTTCATATTTTAATTCAAATTCAAGCCCAGTGCGGGTAGTTTCCATCGGGATAGCATTTCAGAAGAGTGAGTAGGAAACAAAATGAAAGGACGAGTATCTCTTGGGTACTGTATAGCTTTGGAACAACTTCTAAATAATTGATGACACTACCATTGGCAGCCTTACTTGATAGCTAAACCCTAGTTTTTGAGTCAGCAAAAGTATATATTGCTCTCGTGGACTTCAAGTGAAAAGTAATTTGCATGGTGATGTGAGGAGGTTTACATTCTGATCCTAAATACAGATTACAAGTGTGATTGAATGCATTCTAATAGATTGATCTTATTTAACTTACTGTTTTTAATTGCTTTTAAAAATAAGCATATACTACAAAACATAGGTACTATGCAATCAGTGTAGGTAATTAAATAAAACTACATGCAATACAATGCAACTGTAAAGGGTAAGTCATGTCTAACTTTATAAATTTGCAGGGCTACATGGAAAGGGCGGGGGAGTGGGACTAGCTGAAGTGCTCTTGCAGAAAGCTGGCACAGGCTCGACGGGCCGAATGGCCTCCTTCTGTGCTGTAACCATTCTATGATTCTATGGTTCTAACAAACCTAGTTGAATTTTTTGAGGAGGTAACTAACGTGGTAGATAAGGGAGTGTCTATGGATAGTGTAGATGGGAGCAGAAAGTTGCAAAGGGACATTGATAGATTAAGTGTGTGGGCAAAACTGTGGCAGATGGAGTTCAAAGTGGGGAAGTGTGAAGTCACCCACTTTGGACCTAAGAAAGATAGATCAGAGTATTTTCTAAATGGTGAGTAGCTAGGAGCTGTGGATGAGCAGAGAGAATTAGGGGTCCAAGTACAGAATCACTAAAAGCTAGTGGACAGGTACGAAAAATAATTTAAAAGACTAATGGAATGTTGGCCTTTATCTCAAGAGGGCTGCAATACAAAGGGATGGAAGTTATGTTACAGTTATATAATGCTCTGGTTAGACAACATTTAGAGTACTGCATTCAGTTCAGGGCACCGCACCTCAGGGAGGATATATTGGCCTTGGAGGGAGTGCAGCGCAGATTCACTGGAATGATACTGGGGTTAAAAGGGTTAAATTATGAGGACAGGTTGTATAGACTAAGCTTGTATTCCCTTGAGTATGGAAGATTAAGAGGTGATCTAATTGAGGTATTAAAGATAATTAAAGGAATTTATAGGGTAGATAGAGAGAAACTATTTTCTCTGGTGGGGGAGTCCAGAAATAGGGAGCATAACCTTAAAATTAGAGCTAGGCCGTTCAGGGGTGATGTCAGAAAACACATCTTCACACAAAGGATGGTCCAAATCTGGAACTCTCCCCCAAAAAGCTGTTGAGGCTAGGTCAATTGAAATTTTCTAAACTGAGATTGATAGATTGTTAGGCAAGGGTATTAAGGGTTACGCAACCAAGGCGGGTAGATGGAGTTAAGATACAGATCAGCCATGATCTAATTGAATAGTGAGGGGCTGAATGGCCTACTCCTGTTCATATTTTTACAACAGATGACTAGGTGTTTGTGGAAAATGAATTATAAGTACACAAGTATAATAACAATGCACTACAGTTCAATAAAACAAACTCTCTGATCACATCTAAAGACCACACATTTTTTCGCAGCACAGTTTCCTGATGTTAAATCTAAATTATCTTTTTTTGCCATAAGATGCATAGCTCTTTCACAAACTTTGGCAACCAAAATGGTGGCAGTTATTTCAGAAAAGGAAATTGTGGCACTGGTGACTTAACATACCAAGTCCAACAGCAAAACTCAGGATAGGAAGAGACTGAAATTTGTATACATTATTTTTAAAAGGGGCTAGGAATGAGTTTAAAACTGTAATACATTCTTGAGCTTCTGAGGACTTTAAAAACTGCCCTAGCTTTAATAGTTTACGACACAATTCAAACTTCGAGTAGTTAGCCGGTTGGTAGCAGCAGCCATCTGTTATTTTCTGTCAAAGACACTTGAGATTACAGATTATGTGGTGAACAAATCCTTAACACTTCAAGAATATTGTTCAAGTTTCCTTCATTATGATGAATAGCCAAATCATATAGACCAGGAATGTCACAGCTTCGATTCTCAGTCAGTTACGAGTTAGTTGATCTCAAACAGGAGGACAGTAGGAATGCTACAATTGGCTTCAGCTATCTCTGACAGAAAAGTCAGCTTGAGTAGACATTAGCTGAGGTTGAGGTCAGGATCAGGCCCAGCTGTGATGCCTCCCACTGTTGAACAGCATGTTGTACCTCACTGTCTACTCACACATGAATAGTGGCCAATTGGGTGAGGTGCCCGAGGGTGCCTGCTGCCTGTGGAACTGAACTCCAGTAAGGAATTAATTCCTTCAGGAGGGGAGGAAAGAATATTGGTTAAATATGGAAAAAGATTATCTGAATAAAAAGTTTGTATTACAACCATTTTTGTATTTTTTTTTACAGTGTACAGAGTCTTCCATTTTCATGTTATTTAGTTCTATTATTCGAGTTGTGCTATTGGGAGTGTACATTATTGTTGATAATTATTGCTATTATAACTTTCCATGTTTGATGTCAGGTATTTCTTTATTGAAAAAATAGATTGGGGAGGGTACTAAAGAATAAAATGTGTGCTTTTTTTGCAAGATAGAAATAGAATACTTCAGTGAAAAATTGTACTTTGATTTACTAAATTACATGACGTCTGTAGGATATGTGTATGTGATGCCTATTGCATCCCCAGTTCTAATCCACAGTCACAGAGGGAAAGAGAGAAAGAGGGAAATCATGCCAAATTTAGAAAAATAGATATTACAAGAGGCACTGGAGGTCTAAGATGCTTTTTTATGCTCCTAACCACCAACCCCAAAGAGCAGCATGATAAACCTTTGCATTGCCAGTAATTGGAACAATATTTCACATCATTTAGAGGACCCTATCCAGGTCGGCACAGATATGGTTAATACGCTTTTCTCAAGACCAAGGTTCGTTGAAGGCTTTCTATGAATATATCATCAGGTTCATTTTATTTGTGTGCTGTGCTTCATTACAGGCCTACTCATTTTAATTTAGGCATGCCAGAAGGTATATGCAAATGAATAGCATGACTAAGCAAACCAGGCTATTTCATAAATATGCTAACCACGTTTCTTTTTCTGAAAATTATTTCACAGGCCTAGTTACCATAACACCACATTTTCTTTTAGTTTGAAGAGCCTTGTATCTCATTTTCTCTCCTCCCCATCAACATTTATTCCATATATTTGTGAAATACAAATGCCCTGTCCTACAGCAACAGGAATATGTTTATTTAATGTATTTTCATACATTAATAAGACCCAAATAATTTAGCCTCTGAATGCAAACTGCTATACTGCACCGCTGCATTATAAAATTACTCCCAACTAGGAATGGGCTTGAACTTATATAATGCTTTATCACACCCTCAGGGTGTTTCAAATGCTTTACAGCGAATGGATTATTTCATGAAATGTAGTCATTGTTGTTACATAGGCAAACACAGCAGCCAATTTTACACAACTAGGTCTTACAAACAGCAAATAAGATGAATGACCAGTTAATTATTTTTGGAGGCATTGATTAGTTAGGACACCGGGAGAATGTCCTGCTCTTCTTCAAATAGTGCTTGAGGATTTTTTTTACATCTAAATGAACAAGCAGATGGGGTGCCAGTTAAATTTCTCGGTTGAGAGACAGGACCTCCAATAATGTAGCACTTCCTCAGTACTGTACTGAAATGCCAGCTTTGATAATGTGCGAGTCTTGGAGTGGGGCTTGAACTCATGACCTTTGACTCACAGACTGACACTTGGCTCACTTGGAGCACGACATGTAAAATACATCTCAAGCCTCATACATATTTGTTGCTCTATACATGTGGGTTTGTTCAAAGCCTTCAGGAGCTACGAATCTAAAGATAAAAGTAAACAATATCAATGATTTTCAGAATGACTAATGAATTTTATCCAATGTTGGATCAAAGTAAACTGTCTGATTCCTGGTGCCATTTGAAAGGCCCTGTACAGCTATAGAGGGAGGCAAGTGTAGCACTCTGACAGGCTAGTATATAGCCTAACAACATTGAGAGGATGCTAACATGAGCATTAAACGTGAAATAATCATCAAAGGAGAATGACACAAAACTGCAAGTCCCCCACATTCTTACAACAAAAATAAATAGAAAGTATTGTTAAAAATACATTATTAAAGAATCTGTAACAACTTGCAGCTGTTTTAGCAGACGCGTGATACATGAATGAGCTGGAGCAGCAATTTCCAGCAGCAATGAAGCCCAAATGATGCAGCACAATTACACCACTGGCCATGTGTTAAAGCGGACAAAAGGATATAATGAAACAGAAACAAATACTATAATGGCACACTCTACATACTTTCTTACTTGCGAACAAGAACAGTCAGCATAGAAGCTTTCCTAACTGGTCAGCCGCCTAAAACAGGCTTTAGGTGCTTTGCCTATGCTAATGAGGGGCCCAACACCTGCAGGAGTGCTCCTCCCTGACGGCTGTCAGTCACGATTGGCCCCCATCCTGGGGCCTACCTGAAGCTACTATTGGCATGGCAAGCAGCTCGCCCGGAATATTTAGATGAGGCCCAATTTTGGGCCAATCTCGGGCTTCTCAGTTCAGATGTGTGTTGCTCACGCAGTGCCGAATCTAGATGAATTTCTACTCAAACATATCCTGGTTTATAAGTAGAAGCTATATTTGAACTAAATTTGGTTTCTAAGTATAAATACACATAGTACATCTTCTACCTTTAACACTGGCATTCTTGTATGGAGTGAATCTGGCAATCTAAAGCCCCGAGCCCCTTATGGGTTACATATCAGTCTAATATCTGTACATTGTTGTCTTCTCTGGTCTCTATAGGAATATGTGCAGGCCACTCCAAGGTTCACAATAAATATTTTGTAAGGAGTACTTTTGTTCCAAGCTTGCATAAATTTGAATGAATTGAAGACCATCTGAAACCTTTGAAGAAGCTGTCGTACATTTGTATATGCATCAAACGCTAATTTATTAATCCAGTATTTTAATTAGTCAGTGCATCCCCTGTGGAATTGCTCAAAGATTTATATGGGTTAGGCCAACATTATCTCTCAACATTGCTACTGGTAGTCAGTGGTCAGCACATCATCATCAGAAGCAGATGTAATCCTCAAATTTTATGCTTTTCCTGTTGCTGTTGTGGGGATAAAATACTGTCTTGTATTAATGTGCTTACTGCCATTATCGCACAGTGTGACATTATATAATACCAGTGGCATTGTGGCATTGCTCATGGTGAGTTGACAGACTGTGGAATAGAGTTTTCGCTTTGGCACAATCGGCAATCCAGGAGCAAATTGCGCTCAAAATTGATAGTTTTCAGAAGAGATTTATTTTTTCCAAGTTTCCACTCAAACTCAATTACATATTGCCAAACGTAAAATCTTCCATGAACCAGCGTAATCGGGCAGCGTTTTAGAATGTATTTTTTTTCTTTGCATTAAAAAATATTCGTTGATGTATTTAAGAGTGGTAACCTGGTGCAATTTTATAAAAGAGCTAAAAATGTGTTTATCACAAAAAATAAGCATTTTTAATCAGCGTGTTACCTGTGAGTAACCTGATTTTAAATAACTGAAAATTTAAAAAACGATACAGAACCATTTACTAGTTTCACTTGTGTACAGTAGTCAGGTTCTGAGTAAATTAAATATTTTTTAATATTTAAAAGCTTTTAAAACGTGCCTATTAGTGTCCTTGCGCCTAAAAAGAAAAACAGCTTAATTTTAAGAGCCTCCTCGAAGGCCCGCAAACAGATACAATTAGCGGAAACGCGGCATGGTGATTAATTTGATTGAGGGCGTGGCCAGTTTTGTGGGCAGGGCCGGCTTCCAACGCAATGTTTTTTAAACTCAAGCAAAAGATCGCGAAAATTCGATTTGTGCTGGACGTAATTTGTGCTGGAAATTCCTCAATCTTTTGCACTAGTTTGGCCGATTTTGGGCGAATTGCGGTGAAAAGAAACAGTGCAACCTAGCGGAAACTCCAGGCCATAGTGTTTTGCAAGTGTCAGCTTGGCTCACTTGGTATCCCGTTTGCTTCAAAGTCAGAATGTTATGGGTTTAGGACTGCAGAATAACACTGCAGTACTGAGGGAGTACTGTATTGCCAGAGGCACCATCCTTCAGATGTGATATTAAATCAAGAGTCTGTCTGCCTCTTTCTATGGTTCAGGTAGAGACATTAGGAACAGGAGTTGGCCATTTGGCTCCCTGGGTCTGCTCCGCCATTCAATTACATCATGGCTGATCTGTAGCTCAACTCCATTTTGCCACCTTTACTCTATATCCCTTGATACCCTTACTTAATAAAAATCATTCTATCTCAGTCTTGAAAGCTCCAATTGTCCTAGCATCCATAGTCGTCTTCTTCTTCTCCCTCCTTTACAGCACAGAAACAGGCCATTTGGCCCAACAGGTCCATGCCGGTGTTTATGCTCCACATGAGCCTTACCCCACCCTTCTTCATCTAATCCCATCAACATAACCTTCTATTCCTTTCTCCCTCATGTGTTTATCTAGCTTCCCCTTAAATGCATCTATGCTAGTCACCTAAACTGCTCCTTGTGGTAGCAAGCTCCACATTCTAACTACTCTCTGGGTAAAGAAATTTCTCCTGAATTCCCTATTGGACTTATTAGTGACTACCTTATATTTATGACCCCTAGTTCTGGTCTCCCCTTTGTGGGGGAGACTGGATTTTGGGGGAGAGTTCAAAATTTCTACCAGGTGAACATTAGACATCCCTTGGCACTATTCAAAGAAAAATGAGAAATTCTTCTGGGGTCCCAGTCAAAGAGGACGATATTCTCCTGTTCAACATTCCTTCCTCAGCCAACACCATATATATAGATTAATTGCGGTTCATCCAATTGCTGTCTGCGCTATGCACAAACTGGCTGTTGTGTTTGCCTAGATAACAACAGTCCATTCACTTCAGAACAATTCAATGTATGTGAAGCACTTTGAGATATTTCTGAGAATAAGGCGCTATGTAAATGTAAGACTTTCTTTTGAACACACAGTATATAACAGTTGATATCCTGGGGCATTGCTCATAGATCAAAAAACATTGTCTCTCTCTCTCTGTCTTTCAGTTTATGTGCTACTTATTCTGCCATTTTCTTTCTGGCCCTATATCCAAATCCATCAAAACTGGGCAAAAAATCTAATGTTTTGGATTTGAGATTTATCCCTAGTTTCCAGGCAACAAGAAATATCAGTGCAGTTGCTTAATGTCACCATTTTGATGTGCTTGTTCCATGCCTGTGACTCAGTTTTAAATTCTCAAAGTCTGCAATACTGCAAATGCTGCAGACTCTATACCCAGAGAAAACCTACCAAAATCCCTCCAGGTATAATTGTAAAATGGTTTATCCAACATAAAACAGTCAACATCTTTACAAAGTGCTGCCTACTGTTTCTGAAGCATTTGAATAGCTTAAAAGGCGAATGTTTGAGTGCAGCCTGCTTTGGAGCATCTCATTACATTTTCCTACACAGATAACAGGGAATATCATAGGAGTTCACATTATTAATGCTAGACAGTATTTTATCACCACAACAGCAACAGAAAGAGAAGTGTTTTGTATTATATATAAATAGAAATGTATATATATATATATATATCCACTGTAATTTGTCCCTAATGTTTCTGGACATATTAATACATGAGTTAGAAAGCTCTGCATTTGTAATGACCTGCCCTTAGTGAAAATAATCAAGCTCTAAAGCTCTATTACTGGACAAAAATAGAACCAGCTTACTTTAATGAGATTTCTGGCTCGTGCCCCAGCTGTTCAGCACAAGCTGCTCTCCTTGCTCCATGACCCACCAATTTGTGGCCTCACTGGTAATGAGATTGTTTCCATTTCCTAAAATGTGAAGAAAGGCAAGCAAGGTGCTCGTTCTGTAAATGCATCTACTTCCCTCCCTGCAGTTGAAAGCAACAAAAATCTACGCCTAGTTGCAGTTCGCACACTTTTGCACCGAAACACATTACATACATAATTGAAGTGAACGTAACAGTAGCAGCATGTGCTTAACTAACATTAAGATTGCAATAGTTCCATAAAAGGTTCAAAATACATGTGAAGAAACTAAGATACAGCTATCCTTAAACAGGGCAAACAGTTTTACATTTATTTGGGTGACAACATTGGAATAAACAAACATTTATTCACTGAACAAAAAATAGATAGAAATTTTAAACTATTGAAAGCAACGGAAGGACGCAATTAATTTCCATTGAATTTTATAATTCAGCTGCGACGCTCGAGAACCTTGTCTACACTTAGTCATCCTGAAATGGGCAGTGGTGCTCTTTACCTCAGTAAATAAGATTGAGCAGACTCCAGAAAGGTAGAGGAGGGACCATGTTTAAACCAGTCCATCCTTAAATTTTAATCAGTCTCTAGATCCACATCAGTGAGCTTTATGGCTCACATTCGCTGCCTGTTTCTTTTGTTACTCCTAGGCTAAGCATCAACATAACATAATAACACCCCACTATTCTCCAAGTCATGCTGTAAAACTAGTTAGAAAATATTTTTTATTTACAGTGAGCTATTTATATTCAGGTGTTTATAGACATATGTCACTTTTATTATGTCAAACCAAAGATACAAATACAATGCATATGAATTTTCACTGTGTAAAACACATTAGCAGCTTAATGTTCAAGTTGGATTTTAGATATGGCTGAACAGTATTGAACCTATTCTCAAAAGTAATTTTTGCCCCCAATGTGTACAGTTTGCGTTGATACCAAGTATTTTTTGATAAATGTCTTCAAAAACACCATTTTCAGCAGTTTTCTGTGTTGTTTTAAACCATAAGTTGTTACGGTTTGACCAGAAGCACTATGTAAATGACATTACCGCTGCACATTTGGTGCAATTGAAGGCCATATGTGTCATTTTTCCACTGAAGTAATTGCACCACAGGGAGAAATGTTGCAATTTAATCCCAGAGGGCTCAGAATTTGTGTCTCAAAATATGGCAAGGTGGAAATCAACAGCAGCGCCTCCCCTCTCAGGAGGTCCAAAACAGTTTTAATCATCACCCTATCAGATGCAAAGGTACTGGATAGGCTTCTCAAAATACACATCCATGCCACCATTTTAGATATTTTTTAATTACGTCTAGCTTTTGATAGCTTCAATGTGGCACTATGAAGCCAGTGAACACTGACTGTCATGGCAGGGCCCTGTAGTTATATTTTTTTGCTCTCTTCCACTCTTGAAAGTGTTGACTCCTTACTGAGATATAGTTCCACGAGCACCAGGTGCTCGCCACTCTCTTATCCAAGTGTCCATTATTCCTGCGCGAATCTTGATAATGAGTGTTAACATGGAATGTGACCACTGAGGGCACCACAGCTGACCCCAAACCTGTCCTCAAAGAATGTTCACGCACAAAGACTTCCAACACAGACCACTAGATTGTGATCAGGAATGGGATACTGTTCCAATTTCTCGCCTTTCTAACCCAGCGGTACTGAGGTTAATCAATTGTAGTACCCCACCGTCAGCCCAGCTGAGATCAGCTAACTCAACACAGACCAAGGATCAATCCTGTGATCTTCCTGATCTGTATGGCTCAGCTACTCAGTAAATAATCTAATTGAATCATCAAAGGAAAAGCTCCACAAGAAATGCACACAGCTTAATGAGGAGCTTTTTGATGGAACATCTTATTTTTTTTCCTCACTTCAATAGACAAGGTTTTTATGCAAATATTACCATTCAAAATAATACAAGACTTTAATAAGAAAAAATGCACAACAGTTTCCTGATTATAACTTTATGCTGGCACAACATTTTTAAACTAGAGTCCCAAGAATGCAGAGTAACTTCCAATTATTACCATACTCTTGTGCATAATCAACCTTTGGTGAAGATTTCCTATATTCGCTATTTGTCAAAATCGTAAATGCATTTTTATACTTTTGTTTACTATTTTGCTATGAATAATAAGCACAGCACGTGCCCCATATGTACCCAAAGACAAAAAAAGGAATTATATCTACTTGTATTCACTACACTTTGAGCTTTTCTTTCAAATGCAACATTTCATTCTAAGACTAAATAAAATAGAATGCCTATATGAATGGAGTATGGGGTTCAATAAATCAGTACCAAACTTTTTGTGAGCTTGGAGACAAAGTCAAAACTAGGTGTGTGGCCAGGATGATAAATTTGCTTCCTGGTGTCTATATCTCTTCCTCCTTTGTGAAGGATGACGGACCATATAAATGCAAGTTGTTGTTACACCATTCGCTCATTTCTTCAGGCACTAAGATAATGCCTGCATTAATTAGGCCAGGTGGTCACAGCATGTGTTGGCACTGTACCCATTTTATGTTTGCGCACGTGGAAGAAATAATTGGGACCATTATTGTTTACACTAAAGAATAACACAAGTAATACACCGAAAAGGTTCACAAAGTGTGAAGCCCTAATCTTTTATGATGTGACCTGAATACCGTGGGGTGAAATTGGACCTTGTTGCGGAAAACAGGTTCAATGAGGTTCAATTTAGTGGGCCAACCTCCCGCATCCGAACAGGATTGGGCCTGCTGCGTTCAGGATTACCTGGCCTACATGCGGCCTAACCAGTGGTCCTTAAAGGGTTTCCACCAAAAGGATACGTTAAAAAAAACGTACCTGATGTGGAGCCTGGAGGAGCACGAGTGCCTCCACCCTCCCCTCTCCCCCCACCACTCCACCCCCCGGACTCACTCAAGGCCCTTGGAAGGCGTCCTACGTGGCCAAATTCACTCCCCCGCTGGACCGGCAGGCTGCCTCTGGGGTCGCAACTGGCGACCACTGTATCCTAATGAGGCCAGCGGACCAATTCATTGTGGTCTTGCTGCTGGCCTCATTAGGCATTTGCAGCATGCGCAGCAATAGGATTACCACCCGATTCAGGCGCGATCCAATTTCCCAGCTCAAAATGTCCTTGCATCACACTCCAGCCTGTGCTATTCTATAAAAGATGTAACAATAAAGTTTATGAGGATGGTTTTATGTTATTTTCAACCAGTCTTTTGGAAGCTCTAACACAGAAGATAATGGGCAGATTCCAGCTCTCCTCCATTGTCCAGCTCAAGAGGACTGGCCTCGCTTGCTATCCAATTGTAGCCAGAGCATCTCCAGCAATGGCTTCTCTTCCTGTCCCTGCACTGTTACCTCTAGAATCCCCCAAGGATCTATCCTTGACCTTTCATCATCCACATCTTCATGCTGCTGCTTGGCAACATCATTTGTGACATGGTGTCCTCTTCGACAAGTATGCTGACGACACTCAGCTCTACCTCGCCACAACCTCTCTTCACTCCGCCACTACCTCTGTGTTGTCAGACTTTTTGTCCAGTCTTGGATGAGTTAAACTTTTGGAAGACCGAAGCCATTGTCTTGCGTCCCAGCCACAAACTCCATACCTTCGCCACCAATTCTATTCCTGTCCTTGGCTACTGTTTCATGCTGAATCAGACTGTTCGCAACCTTGGCATCCTATTCAACCTCATATTCTCTCCATAAAGACCGACGACTTTCACTGCCATAACATCACTTCCCTTCGGCCCTATCTCAATTCATCTATTGCGGAAACCTTCATCCAAGCCTTTGTCACCTCAGGACCGACTATTCCAATTCTTTCCTGGCTGGCCTCCCACCCTCCACCGTCCGTAAACTTCAGCTCATCCAAAACTCTGCTGCTCAAGCACCAAGCCCTGCTCATCCCTGTCCTTCCTGACTTCCATTGGCTCACAGTCCCCCAACTCCACCAATTTAAAAATCCATTCCTGACCTGCTGAGTATTTCCAGCATTTTCAGTTTTTATTTAAAATGCTATTCCTTGTGTCTAAATTAATGTATGGCCTTAACTCTCGCTATGTCTGAAAACACCCGCAGCCCTACAAGCATCCCCCCCACCCCACCCCACCCCCCCACCAAACTCTCTGTTCCTCCAACTCTGGCCTATTGTGTATCCCCCCCTTTCCTTTGCCCCACCATAGGCAATCATGCTTTCAGCTGCCCAGGCCCCATGCTCTATAGTTCCTTGCCTAAGCACCTTTGCCTCTGCATCTCCCGCTCTTCCATTAAGACTCTACTTAAAACCCCACCCTATAACAAAGCTTTTGATCTGCTCTCCTAATATTTCCTCCTTTGGCTGATTTATTTCTGATTTTGCTTCTGTGAAGTGCCGTGGAACATTTTACTACGTTGCTATCTTGAGCAAGTTTTTATTGTTAACACTGTTGGTGTGCTGCTGATAATCTATACTGTTATAAAAATAACAGTTGTACTTGATAACTGCCTACCTCTGTTTATTTCGCACTTCTAAACTCATTGAATCTCCCCTCAACCATCTTCATGCTGCTATCGTTGATGGTAATTTAACCTTTTATTATTAATGCTTGTAAGATAGTGATCACATAATCCTTTCAGTGACGTATGTTACTGGATTTAGGCTAACTATTGTGCAAGCTTTAAGTCACAATATCCAAACAGTCTATTGTTGTCCCTTGTTGCTGTGCTAGATCTGCGAGATGAGGTTGCTCTCTCAACCATGCAACTAACAAGGCTTTGCCTTACTGATCCACAGGGCTTATTGTTTGAGTCTGATCCATTCAGCTAATTTTCCAGACCTGATCTGATGAATGAATTTTTTCTTCATAGAATGCTAGAATGGAATGTTGTCTGCCCTGAGGTTGCACTGTTATTCATAACATGTCGTCTTCCATCTCTATTCTCATACTGCACTGTGTGCAAAATTTTGGCCCTTCAGCTCTATTCTGCATTTTCTACATCAAACTATACTTTACCACCGCACCTGCAGTAAGTAAAGAGTTCAAAACACTGTTATGAATAATAGAAAATCAGAATGTCCACTACTTACCAAAGGTATAGAATGTATTATATAATGTGTGTAGCCTATTACACTGCAATGCTTAGTGAAATAAAAATTACACATAACTGCAGTATGAGTCACACAGCAAAACCACTGCAGTATGATTCATGTGCTGCAGTTGTAGAAGCCCATCAGCAGTTTGAATCTCCACTGCAGATTTCTCTTTAATGTAGTTACAAAATGAAGATATAATCCCCGATTTTAAACCGGTGCGGGAACTGGGCAGGCGGTGGGCCAGGCAAGCGGCAAACCCCCATGACATTGCCAGCGTGAGGCCCAGGCAATTTTAACGCCGGGCCTCATTTTAATATGACAGCGGGCTGCCCACCCGATCGTGTCGAGAAACAGGTAGCCCGCTCATTTTCGCAGCGCAATTTCCGCCGATCCGCCAGAGGCCTATTTAAAGCAGGAATGCACCTTTTAAAGCAAGTTTGCATTCCCTTCTGCCTAATCTGCTTGTTACACTGCTGGAAAAAGGATTAAGTAGGAGAATGAATTGCAAGGCTGCCTCAGATTTTCTGATGCTTCCCTGGAGGTCCTCGTGAAGGTCAGGGCAAGGAGAGAGGTACTGTTCTTCTTATGTTCCCTAGCACCCGCAGGAAGAGCCCCAGGATGAATATCCAGCAAGCCTGGACAGAGGTCGCTGAGAGGGTCAGTGGCAGGAGCATCAACCCCAGGAGCTGGGATCAATGTAAAAAGAGGTTAAATGACCGCAGAAGAGCAGCAAAGGTGAGTATAGCTCTTCACCGCTCCATCTCTCTCAACAATAGCTCCTTTCACCCCATCTTCCACTCTCTACAGTTTCCTACTCTCCATTACATCCTTCAACATCCAATCACAAGGGCACACTGCACCACCTCTCTTTTTCATTGTACACACTCACATCTTCCTTTGCTATCTTCACACCAGCCACTAACAGCATTCTTTTCTCACATGCTAGCACTTACAGAACCAGCAACTCCTCCCAGGACTCCTTCGCACTTCACATTCCAGACGCTTGGCTTTCTTCTCATTACCTTCCCATTCTGATTCCATCTTACTTCTTCTCCCACTCTCAGCAGATGCATTATCTCCACTACACATCTCCACTTTTCTTTTCGAGAGTCACTCGCTAACTCTCGTCCTCTCTTTCTGCAGGACGAAACAGCAGACAATGCAAGGGAGAGGAGCAAGTCCAGGGGAGGAGTACCTGACAACATAGCCCTTACCCAAACGGAGTACAAAGCCCTGGGGATTGGTGACCAGACTAAAGCTATGAGCATCGGAGCAGGCATGGCTGGCAGGGCATCTACATATTATTTGTAATCCTCCAATTACCTCAGCAAATTGCACAGATAGCGTGACAACTTAAAGCTGCATTCTGAAGACTGTCAGCTGCTAATGTCCAGCCTATCAGTGCCATCCTAACTCTTGTTACTTTTCTCTTTCCTCTAAGTCCTTCTCAGCACATGGACCCTGCAAAAGAAGACCTCTTGGAGGAGGACAATGCTCCTGAGGATGAACCACCACATGTTCCATCCCTCCCAAGCACCAGCACAGAATTGGCACTCCGTGTGGGTTAGACTGTGAGCTAGAGGGGTCTGCATGTGGTGAAACACCCAGCATGAGCAAGCAGCAGCAGAGTCTTGCAGCAGAGACAGCCCAGCAGATAGCTCACTGGAGGGCAAGGTCCTCTTCTCGCTCTGCTGAGCAGGCCAGAGATGAGAACATCAAGGGCCCAGCTATAAAAAGAAAACTGCTTGCTTCATACAAGCAGTTATATGAGGTATTGGAAGGCCCTACCAAGGAATTTCAGCACCATGGCTGAAAGTATGTAGGAGTCCGCTTCCAGCCTGTGTAGTGTTATATTGCGTGGCATCAGCACTCTGCAGTTTATCTTGGAGAGTGTGGCCACCTCCAGCAATGCTGCAGACTCTTGGCCTATAGATCCTGTGTGCTGCGTATGGCCTCCTATGAGCAGCCCCTCACCTGCTAATATGCCCACCTGCTGCTCGTGTTTGCTGCTGTTGCTGCTTCTCATCCAACTCCATACAAATCAAACTGACAATAATGGCACCCATAAGCAGTTAGAACTTAGTGTCAGAATGAAGCATGCTGGAAGCTGGAAACTCTCCTGGCAATCCAAACAGCACAATGCACACAGATCCTATGATCCAATCCCCTGCAGCTGAGTGTCCCTTTAAATACTGCTTCAGTGGCTCTCAAAGACCAAATTTGCCGGGTTTTACTAGCAGGTCGGGCACGAGGCGGACTTCTGTGATTTTGTACTAAAATCGAGTCAGGATCCTAATGACGTCATAGGATGCAGATATTCATGAGGCACCTGCTTGTCTTTGGCGGGCGCCTCAGCCGATTCACAAAACTGCACAGTTAAATGGTGATCGGCGGGAACACTGCGATAATTAGCCTGAAGCAATTTTAACCGCCTGCCCTACTCATTCCCGCCAGGCTGGGTGGGTTAAAATTGCCCCCATGATTTTATATTGCACATATATTGAGTAACACAGTTGGAGTGTATGTCAAGGCAGTCACACATCCTGGGGTTCATGTATCACACAAGCTTCATTCTCATGGTTTATGATTGTCACAATTTTAAGTTTTTTGTTCTGTCGGGTTAAGCATAACCATAAACATCCTGTAAGCGGATCTCATGCCCTTATGATTCTCAGTAGCCTTTTACTGCCCAATATCTAGTTAAACCCAGGGATTGTAACAGACAACTTTTCTCTGTATATGGCCAACTGAAATATCACACGTGCTGCCACGTGCATTTTTCTCTTTCCAGAGATGGACTAAAAGCACTCTGCTGAGACAACCACGACGTCAAGACAACCATTAAATACATGAATAGGCAGTATACAGTTTTCAGTGAGAACAGTCAATTTCCTGTGCTCCTCAGATATGGAAAATAATAAACATGCAACTTATAAACTCTATAAACGTGGGCTGGCTTCTTTAGCTAAGTTATTCAAAGCTAGGTGGTTCAGACCTTTTTAAAATGCAGGCAATTTCCTGTTGCTGCCCATTAGGAAACAACTCGCCCTCTGTGTTTGAGGAAAAATAGGGATAGAGGGCAATAGATAGATAGAGTTCTCTGCCACCTGCCTTAAGTCTGTGATATTGGAGGAAGGGGGTTGGGGGCAGGGGGGGTGGTTCAGCCCACCAAGCTGTCAGAGTTACTACCCTTTGATGTGTGAGCACAAGACTCCTCAGTGCCTGCCTTGGCTAAGCTCCCTGCGCCCCTCCGCCCTTGAATAACTAATGAACACTTCAAATCACAATTGAAACCAGCATGGTTTCAGGCTGCTGGCTTATGGTTGGGAGAAAAATTGCTGAATTTAACATTTTAGAATCTAGCTCAGACAACACAGGCAAAATCCAAATTGCTACAATGATATTACTCAAACCTTTTTAATGCATTACTATCTTGTAACTTTTTGTTGAACTAGTTGGTCTCTCATGGCATTGCTGACTGACAAAATAAACCTCACTCTATTGCTATAACTATCTCCTTACTTGTTTCTCTCATTACCTCTGTAGACATTACCTATACCTTTAGTGACCTACTGTGCTCATCAAGGTGAGAATATCAGTGATGGGAAATAGATCTTTGGTTACCCAGTGCCAGCATTGAGTACTCCCATGTTCCAGAGAGGTCCCTCTGCTCTTTTAGAACAATGTAGCCTAACCCAAACCTCAATATTTTTATTGTGCCAGTGTGAATTTTTCCACTCTACCAGAAAGAGAATGAACCTCGTCGACAGTTTTCTTTGAAAAATCTCAATTTCTATTTTCTTTTAAGTTACAAAGGACTGTTTTCTTTTCAAACATTATCCTGGAGTGTTCCTTCCTTTAATTGCGGTGGTATCACATAGTCTATAGTATTTATCATTTTACTACCCCATGATATAATGATTCACTACAACAAAAATAATAATGATAGTGCAGTCTAGAAGATCAAAATGCGCAGCAATGTGCATACTGTGAAAACCAATCAGTGGTGATTATAAATGGGATATACAGATTGAGTTCTCATACTCTGGAAAGGTAAGTATCTCTTATGAGCCAGTATTCATGTGACCATTCCAAATGTTTATCCCCTTCTAGCAATCTCATGAGCAATAGCAATCATAGTCAGTTCGATGTTCGTGCCACTTTCTGGAAATCTCATTGGCTGCTGATAAGCTTGTGACTGATCTGACTTTTCCATGTTTGATTTGCAGTGTTCTGGACCTGCAGGTAAAGGCAGGCTAGGGATTCAGCAGACTTAAGTTTATATTGTGATAGCTTATTGGTCCATGGTGACCACAGGACTGACTTTGAGCGCTGTGCTTGATTAATGGGAATAATGTGATTGAATATCATCTGATATTGGCCCATGGTAACTGTTGCTCAGTGGTTCCTAATATCCAGATGAGCATAACAAGAAATTACACCAGAGTGACAAAATAACATCATGGAGCAGTTTCAACTGATTTTTCTTGGGCATAAAGATCCAAGATGATAAATTAATTGAATATAAATTTGGGAAACGAGGAGTCAATATTCTCCATTTATTATAAAATTAATAAAGAATTGTGGTACAGCAAATGTATATATTTTTTAAATTTTGTCTGTGAATGGCATGGAAGATAAACTGATCTTCATAAATCAACTTCATGGAGTATGGTTGTGAGTCACACTGCTACAGGATCACACCATCAATGCAGCATTCTTTATGTATACCTGAAATGGTGCTGTGTGCAGTTTATTTTCAGTGGTTTATTGCCAAGATGTGTTTCTACGGTTGGATTAGATGTGAAATTGGCATCAATACGCCCTTTAAGGGAGAGCTGGGGCAATCGGACCAGGTGGGACGCAGCAAGAAGCCAAAAGAGTGAAGGCTGCAATCCAAGAAAAGGCCGAGTCAAAAGTCAACCTGCGAGCTGCGAGTTGGTGGATGTAAACGTGACCACGTTCTTTGTTGGGTGTCTTGTATCTGATTGGTCTATACTAACCACATAACAGACAATAATACGTGGTTCTTAGAAACCAACCACATTGGTATTTAGACCAATCAGCTCGCTCAAAACTGATAAAACACTTTTTCAAAAAATAGAGTATAGGCAGCTGAATTAATCTGCGATCTTGCTATACTGAGAGCATAAATGTGACAGCTCTACTCAGTCTGCTTGAATTTAATATAGAGTTCAGATTATAACACCAGGTGTCAGTAAAACTCAAACAAATCTGTTTTACTTGTCCAAGTTATTTTACTTACATCACTACTGTTGTGTTTTACCCCAGATAGTACAGCAGAAAACATTATTTTACAATATGCACAATTAACTATAAATTTCTGTCACCTCCTTCCCAATAAGTCACTATGAATATTGAATACAATTGTTACACAACCACTATATTATTTTTAAATAATTATGTTAAGTGGCATGTACATAACTCCAATAGACTAGGTATTTCTGATGGGCCCAGTACTTTCATGGCTCTCCCCTAACTCTGAGAAAACAGCCTCCTTGGGATCACATGGGGTCTTCCTTCTTAACCCCCAAATGAAATTCCAGTGAGCCGGGAGCTCATTCAAAATGATCTCAAGTCATGTTTATTCTGGAGTATACTGAAATTGTAATGTATCTTCTTGGCTCTGGTTTTCTGCTACCTAAAATCAGTTATTTTGAATGACATGATGTGAGCATCAATTAGAGATTATTCAGTAAAACCAAAAATAGGACAAGGCCACTGTGTCGCCAAAGAAAAGATGTTTTGGAAAGATTTCACATTGGCTTTGCAGTAGAGCCACTAATGTAATGACGTCAGGAATGCCATATTTCAATATTAGGATAGGACACACATATTTCTTTATAATGTAATTCACCTTCCCCAGTGAGAAAGCTCTACATAATTCACTGGAAAATACATAGAGCAAACTGAAGACTATCCTTGTGAAATACATTTTTACTTTCAGAGTAAGACTACCTAGGTAACTCATGAACAACAAGGTCATGAGTAAATTACAGCCAGCTTCATAAATATTCAGCGGCAGAGCTGGCTTTATGGAAATAAGGCAGACGTGGAAACAAAAATACATATTTAATTGGTGAGATGGCATTGAACATTTTCCTTAGTCCGACTTACACTCTGTGTTTATAAAAAATAATGTAGCTTTAGTTGGAGACTATTTTAAGGTTGGTAAAGTGTTACAAACTATTACATGATGCTGTCATAATACTGCAATTGTGGAAATGTGAAAAATGTTTCCACAGATGCTGGCGCATACAAGTGAAGCAGAGGAACGGCTAGTAAATATTGAAGCATTTGGCAACGTTGTCCCTTAATTCCAATTGCTTTCAACAGGCAGTTTTCTTCTGTATTTTGATATTTCCTGTCTTGTAGCTTTTGGCCAACATCGTCGTTACAGCACAAAGTGTACACACATCTATAGACCATGCAGTACACTCACCATAACCAACTGGAGCAAGATAAAACTCACTGCGAAATTCTTGAACTTTCACTGGTACTCAAATTACAGCATTACATTGCCCACATGTCTACAGCAAATATTCCAGGATGGGCTTCTGGTCCATTTCATGCAAGGACAATTAAAAAAACAAAAAGTAAACAGCTTGAAACTGGCAGATATTGAATTAAAAAAGCAGTAAAACCAACATACAAGTCCTTACTGTAAATTGGAGTCTCAATACTTGATTACACACTTAAATAGGGGGAATTCACTTGCTCATTGTGCTTAGAGAGCAAACCTTCTTCATCACATTTAACATTAAAAGAGCTTGAAATTTCTTTCCTTTCACTAATTTTTCTTCCCTCCCCTTTTTTGTGAAGGTGTTGATCCTTTGCTTGGGTATATTCCCACAGGGGCCAGACATCTTCCAGTACCTCACCCGAGTGGCAATTATTTATGTGCGATTCTGGTGGTGGCAGCAGGTCGGCAGTCTATTCATTCACTGGAGGGCATCAGAGCCAAGCCCAATCAGGTCATCACCACCACACGTGCATTTTCACCAGAGATTGCTGGATACTGAACAGGAGTGGGAATTCTGGCCAATTAACAGCTCCCTAACCTTGTAGTACTGAAGCTAGTTGTAGTGTTCCTGCCAACACCCAGTTGTATGGCTCAGCTACTCACTTTATAAATGCACAGTACTATCAGAGGAACTGATTTTTTTTTTTAAACTGTAGTTGAGCTGATATTGTACATCTAAGTGCCATCTTGGTTGAGGAGTAGTACTCTAGTTTCTGAGTCAGAATGTATGGGTTCAAGCTGTTGTGATATTCTCACTGTTCTTGCATTGCCCAGTGGTCTGTAATCTATAATTATGGACAAATGTTTGATTATCTTTATTGGGAGAGAGATGAGATGCACAGCAAAAACTCTCTCTACACTACCCAACAACAGGTGAAGAGCTCTTGTGTGTACTATGTGTAGTGAAGTCGTAAATGCGTTTTCCAATTAATTTGCATTTCTCGAGTTTTGTGACCTTGACCTTTGTCCCTAGCCTATCAGTAATATCCCCAACTTGGCTTTGGATTGGGTTCAGCTTTGGCCTTACATAGAAATTACAACATGAAAACACACTGTTCGGCCTAACCAGTCTGTGTTGGTGTTTATTCTCCACATGAGCAGTATTCTAATCCTCTATGCCTGTCCTATTCCTTTATCCCTTTTAGTCCCTTTACCTTTAACCTAACTAACTAACTAAAATGTTGACAAGTTATCTGCTTCAATCTATAACTCAAGTAATGCATTTCACAGTCTCACAACACTGTGTAAAAAATATTTCTCCTGCTCTCAATCCTAAATCTCTTACATTTAATCATTATCTATGCCCCCTTAATCACTGGAAACCATCTGTTTCTATCTAGTCTGTTCCCATCACTTTATAATTTTAAACACCTCTATCAAATCACCCCTTAATCTCCTCTGATCGAACAAAAACAGTCCCAGTTTTTCCAAGTCTTTCTTCATATATGTATTTCCTCGTACCAGACAGCATCCTACTGAATTGGTGCTGTACCCTCTTTATTTCCTCAACACTCTTTCTATGGTATGAAGCCCAAAACTGCACAGTACTCCAACTGCAGTCTTACTAAGATTTTATATAGATTCTCCACTAAGCCTTATTCATCACCTTCAGCCTACAGTGCTTCTTGATGCAAGATCCCAGTTTGGGATGAAGTTTTGTTGCAACCTTTTTCTGGTAGTTTAAACACATTTATTGCAGCTAACATACTTCAGATTTGATACCAATCACGGTTGTTGCACTCCAGAGATGGAGTTTGCCACTTACATGGTTATACATTGTAACCAGCAATGTTTCATTTACAAAGATTCTGTAAAATCTTCTGCCACAGAAGTCCAAGTCTGTCACAACCTACTTCGGAACGAGCCTTTGGCATAGTGGTAGGATTCCCACCCAAGTCAGAAGTCACAGGGTTTGAAACTGGCGCATGGAGACCAGAGCTGCAGCTCTAAATTCTGGGTTGATATCCAGCAGGATACTCGTGTCTGGTGTGGGTGGCCCCCCCGGGTTGTAGAAGCCCATAAAACCCTCCCGCTGTCTGAGACTAACCACCCTAATGGCTGGTATAAAAATGGTTACGGCCATGAAAGATGCATTCACGTCAAGCCCTCCAAGTTGGTTGCCTTTTTTTAAGACAATGGTTCACATTGTGGGGAATCTAAAAAGAGAAGAATTGAAAATAAATCTTTAATAAGACCTGTGGCACAATTAGAATATGACCAGGGGCACTATTTTTGGTGACTGAATAATTCAAATTACATTGGATTTCTTGATTTTTACCTGTGTTTTAGGGATCAATTTCCACAATTCTATCTGTTTACAATTATGGCCATTGGTTTTTAGTGACTGAATAAATCAAATTGCATTTTTATTACATAGAATTCAGGGAATTTTTACTGGTGGTTAAGGGATCAAATTTCACAATTCCTTTCATTTTTCCGTGAGAACCATCAATCAGCATCCTTGAGTATGATATACTGATTTAGCTATCATTTTTGGAAATGACCTATACAAATCACTCACCTTTACTACTTGTGAATTAAAAAACTATTCAGATATAAATCTTGAAAGAAAGAAATTACATTTACACAGCACCTTTCACAACCTCAGGACGTCCCAAAGCAGTTTACAGCCAATGAAGTACTTTTGAAGTGGAGTCACTGTTGTAATGTAGGAAAAACGGCAGCCAATTTCACACTAGGTCCCACAAACAGCAATGGAGTAATGACCAGATAATCTGTTTTAATGATGTTGGTTCAAGGGATAAATATTGGCCAGGATACCGAGAAGAACTCCCCTGCTCTTCTTCGAAGTAGTGCCATGGGATTTTTACGTCCACCAACCTTGGTTTAGCGTCTCATCTGAAAGATGGCACCTCTAACAATCCAGCACTCCCTCAGTACTGCACTGGAGTGCCAACTTAAATTTTTGTGCTCATGTCTCTGGTGTGGGACTTGAACCCACAACCTCAGAGGCGAGGGTACTACCAACTGAGCCACTGGCTGACACCTGGTTTTGATTAATTTTGCTATTTTAGTGACTTTTGTTTGCTTTGGTTTTAAATTAGTTTGGCTGGGCCTCTCCTCCCTGAATATTTAGTGGTGATACCCCTTTAAGGAGAAGGGACACTGAATAAATACTGGATGGGTTTAAGTTTTACCAAAATTAGGTAACTGTACCACTTATCATTGTATTCATAGAATGAAGGAGCACAGAAGGAGGCCATTCAGCCCATTGTCCCTGTGCCAGAAATATTAATTGGATGTTAAAGCAGAAAGTCTCCATTTGCACATTGGAACCACCCAATCCTATACGATATGGATGAGTACTGACCTAAATATGCAGCAATATCTGGCTAAGAACTTTTCCCAATTTAATCCATCCTGACCTGCATCCAAGCCAATCCAAACATAGGCTTTTTTTAAGGTTAGTCAATGCAAGTCACTGCAAGATACACCCAGAGTAACTCAGTGCAAAAGATGACTTAAAATGTCAAGTGTGCGTAGCAGTCATTTAAAAAAAGGACATTTTGTTTTCGATCTTTATTTCAAGAATTCACATTAGAAGGCAACAGGTACTTCCCTCACACCTTCTCTTCCAAATAAACATTTCTGGATGGCTGCAAAAAAGGACAAGACATCCATGGGCCACTTTCGACGCGCAAGCAATGTTGAGAGATTTTTTTGCAACGTAGTGGCATATTGCAACATGAATTTGCATTATCAAGGCACAGTGAGTGGCAGACATATTGGGGGCAGGGAAGTCGGCCAAATATTGACCAACAAAGACTGAACCTCTTCAGTCAATGAGCTACTGGGAGATTGGGGACTTCCATTTTATATAATCACTCATGAAGAAAATGATAGAATTTCTTCACTACACACTCCTAATTTCACTGCACTATTGAGGCGGAATATTTTGCAATCAACGGTGTGGTATTTCCACACCAAAAAAACGATGACAAACCTGATGAGCAAAAGACCGTTTAAACTCAACTGCTCTTCCTGTCCCCCTCAACACAAGCCGTTCAGTTCAGTTGGAACTTTCATTTAAAATCCGCGCGTGCCTCCACGTGCGGATTTCCCGTTTGTGACGCAAAATAAATATGCAAACGAGTCGGCCGGGGGGGACCTTGAAACTGCCGAACCGGAAGAGAAAGCCGGTGTGTTCCCCCACCCCCTCTCCCTGTCACCGCTCCTCTTCGCGCAGAGCGAAGGGCGAATGGGGCGGCAGGAGGGGAGGAGCCTGAAAACCGTCGAACAGGAAGAAGCTCGCGACTCTGTCATTGCGCTCAGTCTGTCGGTCCAGGCGAGCGAGAGTAAGAAGTGTGAGACGGGGGAAGGGGGCAAGTTTTATTTGTTGTAAAAAAAAATTAAAAAAGGGGGGGGCGATATATAAACATATATTTATCGATATATATATATATACATATAATGTAATAACCGGGCTCGGTATGTGAAAGAAGCCTGTCGAGGAAAAAAAAAGAGAAAAAGCGCTGCTGGTTTTGAAACAGTTAATTGGATTTTCTGAGGCAAAAAGTGGTGCCGAAAGGGCGGTGACGCGACATTTTCCCCCTTTTTTTTAATTATATTTTTTTATATATTTAAGAAAGAAAACCAAAAGGGAAAGGGGGGGTAAATCGTGCGGCCGTCACGCTCGATGGGGGATTACGGGTTCGGTTTACTAGTTCAGACCAATAATACCAACAGTAAGGTAGCTTTTCCAGTCCGATATCATCAGCCTCACCACCAACAACAGAGCGCCGCTGCCGCCGGCTTTTGTAGCGCCGCCGCCTCTGGTTCGGCTTGGCTTTTTCCTGCCTCGGCTACCCAGACCATGCAGGATGAGCTGCTGCTGTCAGAAAAATCCAAATCCCAACAGCAGCAGCAGCAGCTTTCTCCCCGACTGGATCAAGCTGCTCCTGAAGTGGTAATACTCTCCGAGTCCCCGAAATCCGAAGAGGAGAATCAGAGCGGCGGCGGTAACGGCAGCACCTCGGTGTCCAACAGCAACTGCAAGGAGAAGCTGAGGATGGAGTCGCCGATCCTGTCGGGGTTTGACTATCACGAAGCTCCTTCTTCAGGACTAGGAGGAGCGGGCACTACTGGGACGCCGTCTCTCACATCGTCAACATCCTCCTTGACCGGTTTCAGCAACTGGTCAGCAGCGATGACTCCTCCTACCATCAATGAAGATAATTTCTTCCACCAGGGAGTCCCCGCTCCCTCTGCTAACGGTGCTATGCTTTTCCAAAATTTCCCTCACCACGTCAGCCCCGGCTTCGGAGGTAGCTTTTCACCTCAGATGGCTCTTTCTCAGCATCACCATCCCCACCATCACCCGCCGCCGCCTCCTCCTCACCATCACCACCAGCAGCAGAGAAGGTCTCCTGCCAGCCCACATCCAGCACCGTTTCCACACAGAAATGCTTTCAACCAACTGCCTCATCTGGCCAACAGCATCAGTAAACCTCCCTCTCCATGGAACAGCTACCAAAGCCCATCGCCTTCATCATCCTCTTCGTCGTCTTGGAGCTCCGGCGGCGGTGTTGGCGTTTGGGGTGGATCCCAAGGTAGAGATCACCGCCGAGGGATGACTGGCGGAATGGCAGCCCTCAATTCTATCTCTCCAATGAAGAAGCCTTTCCCCGGCAACCACATCCCGACGCATAAATACTCGAGATCCAGCTCCGCTTTCCCACCAAAGTCTTGGATGGAAGACAGTATGCTGAGGAATGATAATATTTTACCATTTCAGGTGAGCAATTATGGAGCCTAAGCTTTATTTTTGGGTTAAGCTGCAATTTCTTAAATGATGGCGTTGAAATGAAGATGTAAAATATTCTCTACAATTCGGCTACTTGTCGATAATGTCGATTTCAAATACAAAGGATTGCTGTCTAAAATGTCATAAAATGTTTTAGTATGAATTCCTAACGTTTCTTTTATTTTAAATTATAAACTAGTAAATGTAGTTTTTTCAATGTTCATCAAGAAAGTAACCAGAAATTGAGTTTCCTGTATTCTGACTACTCTTCCTTTGCCCTTCCCCAATTCAAATTCTAACCTCTGATAAGATCAAACAGAACCCTGATTTTTATCAAACCCAGTACTGAACACGACCCTGTGCTGTTGGGAGAGTGCAATTCTTTTGAAATAAGATACTCTATTTTTCCTTTAAATTTAAAATTAAGACCAGTTCCATCTAGCTTCTTTAAGCCCATTAAATTATTTTTGTGTGCTAATAGATTTAATAGCATTATAATGTTTATCAATAGAAGAATACATTTCAAATGTGTTTGCAGAGGGTGCAGATATTAATGACATAAGGAAAGTATTGTTTCCATTGCTCTTTATAGCTTATTAGTTCTTCAAAAATCAGATGCCTTATAAATTTGCAGGAAGCTAATATGCAGAAATCCTGTTTTACCTAATATCAAGATGGACAAAAATGTTTAACACTTTAAAAATATTGGGAAAATTGTATATCTAGTACTATTTAAATTGGGACAATTTAGAATATATATCTTGTATATTAAATTTGTAGACAAGTAGATTTAACTATTTGTGATGCAGCTCAAAAGTTAAGATTGGTCTACCTGAGGCCAATAAATTCAGCTGTGTGTGTGAATACACAACTGGCCTGATGGGCTAGTGAACACATTATGGTGCATGCCCTTGCACTTCAGAGCATACAGGATGGTTCTTTGAGTTTTTACAAACTGCTTTCAACACATGCACTATGTATAAGGTATAATAAGAATATTCTTGTAATTCCAAAAAATATTTTTTTCCAAACTTTGGGTCAGTGACATTTTTTCAGCTGCTGGCTGTGGTATATTTGCTTGTTGCCTTAATATTGAAACCTGACAAATGGGATATCCTGTTGGCATTTCTCCTTGGTGTAGCAAAATTGATGTGCTCTTGTTCCCTTTCAGGAGGTAATTATTGGCTCTTGCTGGCTTTATTTTGACTTACAGACTCAACAGTGAGCAAAATATGAAGAACACTTGAACAGCAGCTCCTTTAAAAAGATCATACACTGCTCAGCCTATGCAGTTAAAGGGGAGTTTTAAACTTCCCAGCAGTCGTGAGCTTGGCTGCTCAATGTCTTGAATGTGGTGTAGCAATGTTCTCTGCCATCCGTTGGTCAGAACTAATGGTACAATAGTCTGATGACATGGCAAGCCATTACAAGATAATGTACTCTTAATCAGAGATGGAGAGTTAGTTAGTATCGGAACAGTGACTGTAGATCGGCCTCTTGCCTATTGCTTAATTTGCTTTAAAATTTTACCCACCTTAAAAGTTGCCAACAGTTTACATATTAAGTGTCCATTGGCAGTATTAAAAAATAAAATGTGATGCATTATTATAAGTTCTTTCCTTTAGTCATTTTTTTTCTCTGATTACATGTAACACTTGTGCTGGATTGATTTTATTTTTGTTACTTTTTATAGCTGGTATGTTTGGTATTTTAAAGAGAAAGGTAAGTGTGTTTTTAACAGAAGCACTTTCAGTATAGAGGTTTTCTTTCACTTTCACCACACTTTTTTTAAATGCTCACACCTAGGAACTATTACTTATTTATTTTCTTTATTGACTCATCATTTCAGAACACTGCTGTGGGAGGAGTTTGCAATTGCAATTGGTGGGACCTTGCAGTGAGCAATTCCATAGACAATAACACTTGTATTGATTGAGAGTTTTCCATAATAGGAAAACTTCAGTATTGGTCAAGCATATTTAGCTAGTATTCAAGTTTCCTGGCCCAGGTGCTTTTCCCTGTTGGCACCCATAATGGAAAAGGCCTCTGATTTATGTTTCCTCCTGTAGAAGCACTCATTAATGGGCCCCATCTGTAATGTTAGCTGAGCGTGGAGATCCAAAATGGTTGAACTGTGAAGAACAGGAAGTTTCTAAATATTTTCTACAAATTAGGACTTTTTAAAAATTCAATTTTTATCTCTTCTTCTGAAGGCATTGACTCTTGCTGGGATGCAGTTCCATGAGGCCAGTATTTTGCCCAAATGACCATTTGTGATGAGTCAGCAGGCTATTTGGTCTTGGAGGCTATTGCAGATGGAAGTCCAGTCTCGTTTTCACCTGATAATACTTGCACAATTTTCAACAAATGTTACTAGATATAATTAGGAAAGGAGAACACTGGCTTTTTTTAAAATATATACACACAAGCTTTTATTCTGTTGCGTAGATTGTGGCAGGAATAACTTTACATTGAGAACACACACCCTCTCACTCTCTTGCTTTCTCCTTTAAATGCCAAAGAAGATAATGCTGGCATGCAGGAAAGCACTAGCACATGAATAGGGTTAAATATGCTTCAAGAAACAATACAACACGTGCTTGACCTAAACTTAAAAAAAAAATGAATAAATCAACCTGTCCACTTGGGCAAGTAGCTTCTAAGCGACACTTGATTGTTGCTGGATCAAGAGCCCTATTTCCAAGTATTTGCAGGAATAAAAATGAGCAATAAAGTAACTTCAAAGAGATTGAGTCTTATGGCACTCAGTAAGCAAACCTAAAGATTCTCTCTCTTATGTGACTGGGATATCGTGCTGAACACTGCCTAAAGTTTGATCAGTGAAGAGTTAGAGCTGTAGGAGTCATTTTTTTATTGTCGGTTTGCAACAGTCTCATTGTAACATTCAAGCTGAATGTAAGATATTCTGAAAAGATGGAGTACGAAATACAGTATTGGCAGTGTTTAGGTGCTAATTGTGTGGAACAGTGAACCCAAGGCAATCAATGATGGCCCAAAAAGGAGCTATTGCTTAATTGCAAGCAGTGTGTGTGTTTCAATGTGTAGTGCATTTCTAATACCAAGTTATTGCATGTCAGCACAGCCTTGTTGACTAATGAATCTGTAACGTGTAGAGATCAGTAAAGTATGTCTTGAAGGGAACTCCAGGGAATAAATGTCCATTGGGCATTTAGAGCAAATAAGATGCATCTTACAGTCTTCAAGGAAATGAGTGGGGAAAAATAGACAAGTTAGGAAATATAACTGAGTAGTAGAGGATAGTGTTTTCCAGATATTCAAAGTGAGTAAGGTATCAACCTGGCAATCATAGGCCAGTTAGCCAAGCATCTGTGGTGAGTGAAATGGGCCATCATTTTACAGGATGTTGCTTTTGTTCAGAGACCATGAGATAGCTGGCATTGTCCTGGATGCAATAGATTGTGCCTCACAAATCACTGGAATTGTTTTGAGGTGAGGGTTATCCAGTCTCACTTGCCTAGATTTCAAAAGATGTGATAAAGTTCCACTTGTGGGCTTTTTAAAAAAGGTTGAAGCTCATGGAAACAATGTTAAATTTAACCAGTTTGATTGGAAATTGGCTTGGAAAACAAGCAAGTGGTGACAATAAATGGACAAAGAACTTGGAGGAGAGTACTTGTAATATAATACTTGTTGATGACACTAAGCTCTGTGGCCATGTAACAAGTGTGAGAGATTAATAGCATTCAAAGTAATATGGACCAGTTAAGCTGACTGGCAGTGAGTGTGTTTTAATGTGCACATAGAGTTTCTTCTTGCAAGATACACATGAAGGAATGGCTAATAGAATGGAAAAAGAATTGAATTTGAGTGAGTGCTATTGTGATTCATTGAAGTAAAAGTGAAGATGTTGATAAACCTATTCAAGACCAAGGCTTCAGTAGCGTGCAATATGGTTCCACAAAATATAGTAACATGTTTACATTGCATATAAATGCATTATTGGAGATCCAACCAAATAGCAGGTTTTTGTGTGAAAAGTCTTAATTCTTTGTGCTGCATTTAGTATAGCTTTAAAGTTGGAACTCTGCAGAAAGTAATTTCTAACAATTGCAGTACTGGTGGTGCACCAAAGCAGGACATAATGGGCAGGGTGGTGACCATTACCCAGATAAGAGTTTTGTACACAAATGCACAAGGCATAAGAAATAAAAATAGTGAGTTGGGAGCATAAATTCACTGTGAAGGGTATGATGAAGTAGCCATTACAGAGACCTGGCTATAACCTGAGCATGATTGGGAGCTAAATATTCCAGGCTTATACGATCTTTAGAAAGGACAGGGAAATTCGGAAAGGAGGGGGAGTAACAATATTGATGAGACACAATTGAGAAAGAAGGGATTTCAGCAAGGGCGATCGGGAAGTGGAAACAGTGGGTAGAGTTGAGTAACAGCAAAGGATGCAAGACTCCAGGAGGAGTTGCCTACAGACCTCTTAATAGTAGTGATGTAGTGGAGGGATGTATAAATACTGATCAAGGAAGTCTGTAGCAAAGTGGTTGTAATGGGAGATTTTAATTTCCATATAGACTGGGAAAAGCAGAACAGCTCGAGTAGTAATGACAGTCAATTTCTAGAATGTATTCAGGACAGTTTTTTCGAACAATACATTTTCGAACTGACATGGGAACATTCCATACTGGATTTAGCAATGAGTAGTGAACCAGAATCGGTTAACAATCTGACGATAAGGCAGCATCTTGTGAATAGTGACCGTAATATGATTGAATCTGATATTAGGTTTGAGAGGGAGGAGAGTCACAAACCAAGGTTTTAAATTTAAGTAAGGCAAGCTGCAAAGGGATGAAAAAATAATTGACTACATTAACCTGGGCTGAACTGTTGATGGATAAACTTGCAAACAGTGGGAATTATTCAAAGATGTATTTGGTATGATACAAAACCAGTACATATCCCTAAAAGGGAACAGTTCCACTTGTTCAGTTAAGGAGCCATGGTCAATGTATGGGGTAAGAAAGACAGTATCAAGCTGAAAGAAAGAGCTTACACATATGCAAGGAAAAGTAGAAATCCGATGGACTGGGAGAGCTATAAAAAGCAAAAAAAATACAAAGTAAATAATAGGTGCAAAAGGGGAATATGAAGAAAAAACTGGCAAGGGATATCAAAGTTAACAGCAAAGGTTTTTATAAATATGTTGAGTGGTAAAGGGGAAATGTGGTTCCATAAGGATGGATGCAGGATAATAAGGAAATAGCAGACTTGTTAAATGAGTGTTCTTTCTGTTTTCACAGGAAGAGGACAAAATATCAGCAGTACAAGGGAAACTAAAATAAGTGAAGGAAAGAAACTTAGTAGATTTAATACCAAGTTTTTTTTTAAAGGGTAATAGAGAAAATCATGGGACTTAAGATGGACAAGTCTCCACCATAGGGAATTAAAATAAATGGGTGAGGAAATTGCAGATGCATTAGTCATAATTTTCCAAAGCGCTCTAGATTCAAGAATTGTGCCATTGGATTGAAAAATTGCAAATGTCACTCCATTATTTAAGGAGGGAGGAACAGAGAAACCAGGTAACTACAGAACTGTCAGTTTAACATCAATTGTGGGGAAGTTACTGGAATCTGGCATCAGTGACCAGAGTGACTGAGAACGTGGACAGTTATCAGTTGATCAGAGAGTCGGCATGGATTTGTGAAGGGCTGATCATGTCTGACTAAGCTAGTTGAATTTTTTGAAGTGATTGCTAGCATGGTGGATAGGTGAGTGTCTGTGTGGACTTCCGGAAGGCATTCAATAATATTCCGCACAAGAGATTATTAGCAAAAATGCGAGCGCATAGAATTGGAGGTAACCGTATGATGTGGGTTGGTAATTGGTTGGGAGGCAGCAGACAGATGTTGGGATAAAGGATTTGTTCTCTGATTGGCTTGATGTGACATGGTGTCATTTGACCGAGATCTGTATTGGGGCCTCGGCTTTTCCCCATACATATTAATGACTTGGATGAAGGAATAGAGAGTTGTATATCCAAGTTTGCAGATGACACCAAGTTAGGAACAATGGTTCAATCTCATCTAGAGTTCTCCATTCAGTTTTAGACACTGAACCTCCGGAAAGAGATATTGGCCTTGGAAGGGGTACAGCTTAGTTTCACCAGAATGATACCAAGACTTAATGGGTTAAATTATGCGGACAGTTTACATAAACCTGCCTTGTATTCCCTTGAGTATATAAGATTGAGGGGTGATTTAATCGAGGTATTTAAAATCATTAAGCTATTTAGTAGGGTATATACAGAGAAACTCTTTCCTCTTGTGGGGGAATCCTCAACAAGAAGGCATAATCTTAACATTAGAGCTAGGTCATTTAGAAGTAAAATCAGTAAGCACTTTTTCCACACAGGTTAGTGGAAATCTGGAACTCGCTCCACAAAAGATTGGACGTTAATTGAAATTTTCAAGACCTAAGATCAATAGGTTTTTGTTGGGTTAGGAATATGGAGGAAAGACAGGTAAATGAAGATCAGCCATGATCTAATTCAATGGCGAAATAGACTCGAGGGCTGAATGGCCTACTTCTGCTCCTATGTTCCTAACTCCAAAATATTTAATTTTGCCACACAGCCAGGTTAAAATTATTTGCTCCATACTTATTAAGGCTAAATAGTTTGCCAATGAGAAGCAGGAACAGGGATCTGCTTCAGTTCTGCATTTGACAAAGCTGAAAGTGGAACTGGAAACATTGGTCAACCGGCAGTGTGAAAATATTTATTCTGGTAAATCCTAGTAGAAAGAAAGACTTGCATATAGCGCCGTTCACGACCACCGGACGTCTCAAAGCGCTTTACAGCCAATGATGTACTTTTGAAGTGGAGTCGCTGTTGTAATGCAGGAAACGCGGCAGCCAATTTGCGCACAGCAAGCTCCCACTAACAGCAATGTGATGATGACCAGATAATCTCTTTTTTGGTTATGTTAGTTGAGGGAGAAATATTGGCCAGGACACCGGGGATAACTCCCCTACTCTTCTTCGAAATAGTGCCATGGGATCTTTTACGTCCACCTGAGAGCAGACGGGACCTCGGTTGAACATATCATCCGAAAGACGGTACCTCCGACAGTGCAGCACTCCCTCAGCACTGCACTGGAGTGTCAGCCTAGCTTTATGTGCTCAAGTCCCTGGAGTGGGGCTTGAACCCACCACCTTCTGACTCAGAGGTGAGTGTGCTACCCACTGAGCCACAGCTGACACGAAGTTAATCACAAAGCTGAAAATTTAAGCTGGTCATCAAAAATGAGTGCTTTCCGCATTAAGTTGTAGTGGTTTGTATTGAAGTAGGAAAGTAGTCCTCATCACTATGAATAAACTATGCATCTTGGATACTTTAACCATAAGCATAAGCTTGTAAACAGTTGTATTTTTGCATGTTTGGCCCTTTGCCTCAATTTTATGTCCTGTCCTGTTAAGTCCCCAATCACGATTATTGCATTTTTGTTGTTAGGCTGTTTACTCTCAATTGAAGTACCTGGTAGACAATCCATGGCAATCTAATATACAGTTGGGCTCTTACACCAATTCTCATTCCTCTATTGGTGTGACTATAAAGCAATAAGTCCTTTCCTCTCCATCTGTAATTTGTAAGCTACTTCTATGTTGAATTCTGTACACTATGAAATTGCAAAGTGTTCCAAAATAGAGCAGGAGGAAGCAGAATGCAGCCTGAAAATTAAAAAGTAAGAATAACAAAACAATAATCAAAAAACATGGAAGTGTGAATTTTAATATCAAAGTTTTTGAAATTCTCCAGTGGAGACATGGTAAAGCAGCCATTGCCCATAATAACTACTTGCATTTCTATAGCACCTTTCATGACCTCCAGACATCTCAAAGTGCTTCACAGCTATTGAAGTACTTTTGAAGCGTAGTCACTTTTGTGACGCGGCAACCAATTTATGCGGTTATTTTGAAGTATACTAGTGAACATCTTGGATTTTAACCAATGATGAACAATTCTGTGAAGATATTTAAGTCAAATATTATGCAATGCTCGATCAGGTACAGGAGTTGATTAAAATGAAGTTACTTTAGTATGGAGATTTTATGATCTCCCATTCCAAATTTGGGTGGGCACCCTACATAGACATGGATTAGCTTTAAGTGTAACTCAAACAGAGAAGGTGGAAGAGGTACTCTTGCAGCTACATACTCCAGTGAAGCTCAAAAGCACAGCTAGTAGAGACTTTTGCCTGCAAGTCTTGACAGACTAAAATATCTCTCAATCTGATTCCTCATTCAGTTTGTAAAAAAAAAAGCCTGAGTCTTGTCCGAAACTTACTTCACATCAAGAGGCTGAGCCCATCAGTCTTGCATTCTAATAGTTGCAATTGTATACTAAGGTTTCCATTAGCTGAGTTGCTTTTGTTTTCAGCAGAGAACTCCACTTCACATGTACATTTGTTTTGATTGTGGTTAATTTGATGACTAGCACCAGCTATTTTTCCAGTCTTTTGATTTCAGCTTCTATTTTGTTTAACTGGTAATTTCAGTGGTTTCTTCCTATGGGCAGAATATAATTTACTATAAAGAAATGCCTGTTGTCTCAAATATAGAGACTGTTGTAGTAGTCCTAAATTTGCTAAAGTTTCACAAAGCTAATTTCAGATAAGGGAGGTCATTCAGCTCATCTGTCCATAGAAATCTATGATCATCTTTTCCCCCTTCCAGCATTCTAACTGCTCCTTGAATGAATCTACAGATTTTGCCTCCACTGCCCTATCTGGAAGATCATTTCATATATTGATCATTTTGTGTCAAGGAGTGCTTCCTGACATCCGTTCTGAATTTGCGCTTTACCAGTTGGTACCCATGTCCTGCAAGGTACCAGCATAATTGTTCATTAACTTTCAGGTGTAGGGGCTATCTTGTTTAATTTTATCCTCCTTTCTGTCCTTAACTTTGCTGGTCATACAGGGGTATTGTTCTAGGAGTGGTGATTTCTCTTCAGTACCTTGAGTGCATTCTTCATTTACAAGCCTGAACAGCGAGTGTTGCTTGGATTTGATGGGGTGCCATCACAGATGAGCCTGATCCTGTCCTTGCCTTATATTTAAGAGGTGTTATTAGATGGCAGTCAGGAGTGGGAACTGCGTGAGGTGTCCGTACCCCATCCCCCCCAATCTAGGGATGCTGAGCTCCATTGTAGCAACACACTGCTGAGATTATGTAACTCGACATAGATCAGGGATCGAGTCTAGGATCTTCCTGGCTTTGTATGGTCAAGTTCAACATTGTTAACTAGAAGATCATTCCATTATACTGTGATTTGAGAAATCTTGCCCATTTTAGTAGCATTTAGATGTGAGGGACTTCAGAATGGAAAGACTGACCATTATAGATCCGGAAAACTCTATTTGATTTAATAGGACTAAAAATGGAGGTGTTACATGGTCCAGATGGTGTTCATCCCAGATTACTGAAGGAAGTCAGGGAGGAGGTAGCTGAGGCACTAGCTAGCATTTTCAAAACTTTTGAGAAATATGAATTGTCAAAGGACTGGAAAGTGATGTATCCCCTCACTATTCAATAAAGAGGATGGGATAAACCAGGAAATTATAGGCCACTTAGGCTTGCCTAGAAGTGGCTAGCTTCTAGAGTCCATAATACAGAATGAAATTAATGACCATTTAAAGTATTGGGTAATATCATGGACAGTATAGGGAACGGTAGCGTAGTGGTAATGTCACTGGGCTAGTAATCCAGAGGCCTGGACTAATGATCCGGAGACGTGAATTCAAATCCCTCACGGCAGCTGGGGAATTTAGATTCAGTTAATTAAATAAATCTGGAATAAAAAGCTAGTATCAGTAATGGTACTAATGAAACTATCGGATTGTCGTAAAAACCCATCTAGTTCACTAATGTCCTTTAGGGAAGGAAATCTGCTGTCCTTACCTGGTCTGGCCTATAGCGAGAGGATTTGAGTACAAGAGCAGGGATGTCTTGCTGCAGTTGTACAGGGCCTTGGTGAGACCACACCTTGAGTATTGTGTGCAGTTTTGGTCACCTTATCTGAGGAAGGATGTTCTTGCCATGGAGGGAGTGCAGCAAAGATTCACCAGACTGATACCTGGGATGGCAGGGATGACTTATGAAGAGAGATTGGGTCGATTAGGCTTATACTCGCTAGAGTTTAGAAGAATGAGAGGGGATCTCATTGAAACTTATAAAATTCTAACAGGACTAGACAGACTAGATGCAGGAAGGATGTTCCTGATGGCGGATGAGTCCAGAACCAGGGGTCACAGTCGAAGGATAAGGGGTAAGTCATTTAGGACAGAGATGAGGAGGAATTTCTTCACCCAGAGAGTGGTGAACCTGTGGAATTCTCTACCACAGAAGGCAGTTGAGGCCAAATCATTAAATATATTCAAGAAGGAGTTAGATATAGTTCTTAAGGCTAAAGGGATATGGGGAGAAAGCAGGGACAGGATACTGAATTTGGATGATCAGCCATGATCTCATTGAATGGCAGAGCAGGCTTGAAGGGCTGAATGGCCTACTCCTGCTCCTATCTTCTATATGTGACTCCAGACCCACAGCAATGTGGTTGACTCTTAACTGCCCTCTGAAATGGCCCAGCAAGCCACTCAGTTGTAACTAACCGCTACGAAACACAATAATAAGAATGAAACCGGACGGACCACCCGGCATCGACCTCGGTACTAACTATGGACACGGCAACGGCACACCCAGCCCAGTCGACCCTGCAAAGTCCTCCTCACCAATATCTGGGGATCTAGTCATACTCCATGACAGTATTGGTAGCAGTGACCACACTGAGGACATCCTCCATCGTGTTGTGTGCTAAATGGGATAGTTTCAGATCAGATCTAGCAGCTCAAAACTGGGCATCCATGAGGCACTGTGGGCAGCAGCAGCAGCAGAATTGTATTCAACCACAATCTGTAACCTCATGGCCCAGCATATCCCTCACTCTACCATTACCATCAAGCCAGGGGACCAACCCTGGTTCAATAAGGAGTACAGAAGAGCAGCACCAGGCGTACCTAAAAAATGAGGTGCCAACCTGGTGAAGCTGCAACACAGGACTATATGCATGCTAAAAAGCGGAAGCAGCATGCTATAGACCGGGCTAAGCGATCCCACAATCAACGGATCAGATCAAAGCTCTGCAGTCCTGCCACATCCAATCGTGAATGGTGGACCATTAAACAACTAACGGGAGGAGGAGGCTCCATGAATATCCCCATCCTCAATGATGGTGGAGCCCAGCACGTGAGTGCAAAAGACAAGGCTGAAGCGTTTGCAACCATCTTCAGCCAGAAGTGCCGAGTGGATGATCATATCGGCCTCCTCCTGAGGTTCCCACCATCACAGAAGCCAGTCTTCAGCCAGTTCGATTCACTCCACATGATATCAAGAAACGGCTGAGCGCACTGGATACAGCAAAGGCTGTGGGCGCCGACAACATCCCGGCTATCATGCTGAAGACTTATGCTCCAGAACTAGCCGCACCTCTAGCCAAGCTGTTCCAGTACAGCTACAACACTGGCATCTATCCAACAATGTGGAAAACTGCCCAGGAATGTCCTGTCCACAAAAAGCAGGACAAATCCAACCTGGCCAATTACCGCCCCATCAGTCTACTCTCAATCATCAGCAAAGTGATGGAAGGTGTCATCAACAGTGCTATCAAGCGGCACTTACTCACCAATAACCTGCTCACTGATGCCCAGTTTGGGTTCCGTCAGGACCACTCGGCTCCCAACCTCATTACAGCCTTGGTCCAAACATGGACAAAGGAGCTGAATTCCAGAGGTGAGGTGAGAGTGATTGCCCTTGCCACACTCTGTCAAATGCTGCCTTGATGTCATCAAGGAGCCCTAGAAAACTGAAGTCAATGGGAATCGGGGGGGAAATGCTCCACTGGCTGGAGTCATACCTAGCACAAAGGAAGATGGTTGTGGTTGGAGGTCAATCCTCACCGCCCCAGGACATCGCTGCAGGAGTTCCTCAGGGCAGTGTACTAGGCCCAACCATCTTCAGCTGCTTCATCAATGACCTTCCCTCCAACATAAGGTCAGAAATGGGGATGTTTGCTGATGACTGCAGTGTTCAGCGCCATTCACAACTCCTCATAATGAAGCAGTCCATGCCCGCATGCAACAAGACCTGGACGACGTTCAGGCTTGGGCTGATAAGTGGCAGGTGACATTCGTGCCACAGAAGTGCCAGGCAATGACTATCTCCAACAAGCAAGAGTCTAACCACCTCCTTGACCTTCAACGGCATTACCATCGCCGAATCCCCCACCATCAACATCCTGGGATCACCATTGACCAGAAACTTAACTGGACCAGCCACACACATACTGTGGCAACAAGAGCAGGTCAGAGGCTAGGTATTCTGCGGCGAGTGTCTCCCCTCCTGACTCCCCAAAGCCTTTCCACCATCTACAAGGCACAAGTAAGGAGTGTGATAGAATACTCTCCACTTGCCTGGATGAGTGCAGCTCCAACAAAAGAAGCTCGACACCATGCAGGACAAAGCAGCCCGCTTGATTGGCACCCCATCCACCACCTTAAACATTCACTCCCTCCACCACCGGCGTACCGTGGCTGCAGCGTGTACCATCTACAAGATGCACTGCAGCAACTCGCCAAGGCTTCTTCGGCAGCACCTTCCAAACCCGCGACCTCTTTCACCTAGAAGGACAGGGGCAGTAGGCGCATGGGAACACCACCATCTCCAAGTTCCCCTCCAAGTCTCACACCACCCTGACTTAGAAGTATATTGCCGATCCTTCATTGTCGCTGGATGAAAATCCTGGAACTCCCTACTTAACAGCACTGTGGCAGTACCTTCACCACACGGACTGCAGCGGTTCAAGAAGGCGGCTCACCACCACCTTCTCGAGGGCAATTAGGGATGGACAATAAATGCTGGCCTTGCCAGCGATGTCCATATCCCATAAACGAATAATTTAAAAAAATGTTAGCATTAATTTTTATGGGGCAGGCTGTGCTTGACTAACTTATTTGAAGTATTCAAGGAAATCAGTGTATAATAAAGAGGATGTGGTTCATATTGTACATGGGGATTTTCTGAAGGTGTTTGAGATTGGTTACAAAATGAAAGCTCATGTATTAAGAGAAATGGATAGACAGATGGTTAAGGGACTGAAAGCCAAGTGTAGTTGTAAATGGATATTTTTCAGATTGGTGTAATGAGTAGCGGTGTGCCTTGGTCAGCTGTGGCTCAGTGGGTAGCACACTCGCCTCTGAGTCAGAAGGTTGTGGGGTTCAAGTCCCACTCCAGGGACTTGAGCACATAAATCTAGGTTGACATTCCAGTGCAGCGCTGAGGGATTGCTGCACTGTCTGAGATGAGACATTAAATCGAGACCCCGTCTGCTCTCAGGTGGACGTAAAAGATCCCATGGCACTATTTCAAAGAAGAGTAGGGGAGTTATCCCCAGTATGCTGGCCAATATTTATCCCTCAATCAACATAACAAACAGATTTTCTGGTCATTATCACATTGCTGTTTGTGGGAGCTTGCTGTGTGCAAATTGGCTGCCGCGTTTCCCACATTACAACAGTGACTACATTCCAAAAAGTATTTCATTGACTAGAAAGCACTTTGGGATGTCTGGTGGTCATGAAAGGTGCTATATAAATGCAAATCTTTCTTTCTTTCTTTCTTTGGTACCCATGATGGGGCCACTTTTGTTTTCCATTTAATTATAAATGGTTTGGACATAGGCACAGAAGGAATGATATTGAAGTTTGCTGATACCCAAATAGGAACAGGGCAAACTGAGGGAGAGGGGAAGGTTGCAAGGGAACATGGGTTAGTGCAGTGAGCAGATGCAGTTCAATACATCAAAGTGTGAAGTCGTGTTTTTTTTTAATGGGGGAGGGGGGGAAAAGTTCAGTGAAAGGAAGTATACCCTAAATGTTAAGATTCTTGTGGAAGCCGAGAGATGTCATGATGCAGATACTTGGATCTTTAAAGATGGAAGTGCAGATAGAAAAGGCCACGCCAAAAAAAAAGTGAGATTCTGAGTTTTGTACATATGGACATTGAATATAAAAGTAAAGAAGTGATATTGTTTAGACTATAGCTGGAGTATTGCATTCAGGTCTAGGTACTTCAATGTAGGAAGAATATCTGAGCCATGGAAAAGTTACAGCGAAGGTTCACTAGAACTATACCAGAAATGAGAGGTTATAATTATGAAGAAGCTGAGAAATTGCAGCTTTTTCATTAGATTAAAAGGGGACTTAAAAGGAAAAGCTTTGGAGAGTAAATAACTAGATTTTTCTGATTGGTTGGTGAATTGGTATTGTGGGGTGGGTAATAGACTCTCCAGAAGAGAAATGGGGAAAGTGAGAAGTTGTTTTTTCGGAGGCTTTTAAGCAAAGAAATGCTTTACCATGAGTGGCCATTGAGACACACTATAACCTAATTTAGAAGGAATTTGGATAAGTGTTTGAAAAGGAACAATATAGAGGATACAGGAAACACGAGCACTGGGATTAAAGTAGATCGTGCCAGTTGAAGAGGTTGCACTCGCACAGGTATGATGGCCTCAATGGCGTCCTCCTGTGCTGTAATTTCTATGATGCCTCAGCTAGGAGTACAGCAAAAATTGGTGACCACTTGAGTTGATTAGGCTTAATGGGTTGGTCAGGTGCATATCCATCAAAGCTGAGGTGGGCTGACAGCAACCTAAGAATCTGTACAATCCAGTGTTGCCACAGTGGAAGAACCAAAAAGTTTTATATCGCACGAATCATGAGCTAGCTTTCTTAACCGGTTAGTGCATCATATACTTTTTTATTGGCTGAAGTATTTAATGAATTCTATTTATAGCTGCATATGTTGTCATTTGCATCATCTAGCTTTGTTTAAACTGGAGGAATTGCCCTCAAGTTTTCATTTGTTGATGGTGTCAACCATGGCTCAGTGTTAGCACCCTAGCCACCAAGTCAAAGTCGTGGGTTCAAGTCCCACTCCAGAGACTTGCGCATAAAATCTAGGCTGACACTCGTGCAGTGCTGAGGGAGTGCTCTACCGTCTGAGGTGCTGTCTTTTAGATCAGATATTAAACCGAGGCCCCGTCTGCCCTCGGGTGGACTTAAAAGATCTCATGACACTATTTTGAAGAGCAGTCGAGTTCTGCCCAGTGTCCTGGCCAATATTTATCCCTTAACCAACATCACTAAAAAACAGATTATCTGGTCATTATCACATTGCTGTTTGTGGGACCTTGCTGTGCGCAAAATTGGCTGCCAGGTTTCTGTACATTACAACAGTGACTACACTTCAAAAGTACATATTAGCTGTAAAGTGCTATGGGATGTCCTAAAGTCGTACAAGGCACTACAGAAATGCAAATTCTTCATCTTTAAATTTGATGGTCATTGCCTGGCACTTATGTAGACATCAGTAGTAGGGAAAATGCTAGAATCTATTATTACGGACGTGGTAACCGGGCACTTAGAAAATAATAATAGGATTGGGTAGAGTCAGCACAGATTTATGAAAGGGAAATAGTGTTTGACAAATCTGTTGGAGTTTTTTGAGGTTGTAACTAGCAGAATAGATAATGGGGAACCAATGGATGTGTTTTTGGATTTTCAAAAGGCATTCGATAATATGCCACACGAGGTTATTAAACAAAATTAGGGCTCATGGTAAAAGGTAAATCATGCTTGACTAATCTACTGGAATTTTTTGAGGATGTAACTGGTAAAATAGATGAGGGAGAACCAGTGGATGTGGTGTATTGGGACTTCCAAAAGGCTTTTGATAAGGTCCCGCATTTGAGATTAGCGTGTAAAGTTAAGGCACATGGGATTGGGGGCAAGGTATTGACTTGGATAGCGAACTGGTTGGCAGACAGAAAGCAAAGAGTTGGAATAAACGGGTCTTTTTCTGAGTGGCAGGCAGTGACTAGTGGGGTACCGCAGGGATCGGTTCTTGGACCCCAGCTATTCACTATATATTAATGATCTAGACAAGGGAACTAGATGTAATATCTCCAAGTTTGCAGACAACACAAAACTGGGTGGGCGTGTGTGCTACAAGGAGGATGCCGAGAAACTCCAGGATGATTTGGACAGGTTGGGTGATTGGGCAGAAGCGTGGCAGATGCAATATAACGTGGATAAATGCGAGGTTATCCACTTTGGTGTCAAAAACAGAAAGGCAGATTATTATCTGAATGGCAATAGATTGGGAGAAGGGGAAGTGCAACGAGACCTGGGTGTCCTTGTGCACCAGTCGCTGAAGGTAAGCATGCAGGTGCAGCAGGTGGTTAAAAAGGCAACTGGTATGTTGGCCTTCATAGCGAGAGGGTTTGAGTACAGTAACAAGGATGTCTTGCTGCAGTTGTACAGGGCCTTGGTGAGACCACACCTTGAGTACTGTGTGCAGTTTTGGTCGCCTTATCTGAGGAAGGATGTTCTTGCCATGGAAGGAGTTCAGCGAAGATTCACAAGGCTGATACCTGGGATGGCAGGAATGACGTATGAAGAAAGATTGGGTCGATTGGGCTTATACTCGCTGGAGTTTAGAAGAATGAGAGGGGATCTCATTGAAACTTATAAAATTCTGACAGGACAGGACAAACTAGATGCAGGAAGGATGTTCCCGATGGTCGGGGAGTCCAGAACCATGGGTCACAGTCTAAGGATAAAGGGTAAGCCATTTAGGACAGAAATGAGGAGGAATTTCTTCACCTAGAGGGTGGTGAACCTGTGGAATTCTCTACCACAGAAGGCAGTAGAGACCAATTCATTAAATAGATTCAAGAAGGAGTTGGATATATTTCTTAAGGCTAAAGGGATCAAGGGATATGGGGAGAAAGCAGGGACAGGGTACTGAATTTGGATGATCAGCCATGATCGCATTGAATGGCGGAGCAGGCTAGAGGGGCCGAATGGCCTACTGCTCCTATCTTCTATGATTCTATGGGATTGGGGGTAATATACTAGCATGGATTGAGGATTGGTTAACGGACAGAAAACAGAGAGTAGGAATAAACGGGTAATTTTTGGGTTGGCAGGCTGTAACTAGTGGGGTACCGCAATGATCAGTGCTTGGGCCTCAGCTATTCACAATCTACATCAATGATTTGGATGAGGGGACCAAATGTAATATATCCAAGTTTGCTGATGATACAAAGCTGGGTGGGAATGTAAGTTGTGAGGAGGATGCAAGGAGGCTTCAAGGGGATATAGACAGGCTAAGTAAGTAGGCAAGAATATGGCAAATGGAATATAATGTGGAGAAATGTGAAGTTATCCACTTTGGTAGGAAAAATAGAAAAGCCGAGTATGTTTTAAATGGTGAGAGATTGAGAAATGTTGGTGTTCAGAGAGACTTGGGTGTCCTTGTACACGAATCACTGAAAGTTAACATACAGGTATAGCAAGCAATTAGGAAAGCAAATGGCATGTTGGACTTTATTACAAGAGGATTTGAGTATAAGAGTAAAGATGTCTTACTGCAATTATATAGGGCCCTGGTGAGGCCACACCTGGAGTATTGTGTACAGTTTTGGTCTCCTTACCGAAGGAAGAATATAATTGCCATAGAAGGGAGTGTAACGAAGGTTCGCCAGACTGGTTCCTGGGATGGGGGGGGATTGTCCTATGAGGAAAAATTGTGTAGACTAGGCCTATATTCTCTCAAGTTTAGAAGAATGAGAGGTGATCTCATTGAAACATACAAAATTCTTACAGGGCTTGACAGGGTAGATGCAGGGAGGATGTTTCCCCTGGCTAGGGAGTCTAGAACCAGGGGTCACAGTCTCAGAATAAGGGGTCCACCATTTAGGACTGAGATGAGCAGAAATTTCTTCACTCAGAGGGTGGTGAATCTTTGGAATTCTCTATCCCAGAGGGCTGTGGAGGCTCAGTTGTTGAGTATATTCAAGACAGAGATTGATTTTTTGAATATTAAGGAAATCAAGGGATATGGGGATAGTGCAGGAAAGTGGAGATGAGGTAGAAGATCAGCCATGATCTTATTGAATGGCAGAGCAAGCTTGAAGGGCCAAATGGCCTACTCCTGCTCCTATTTCTTATGTTCTTTTGTGGCGCGAATGTTACATTGCCACTTATCAGCCCAAGCCTGGCTGTTGCCCAGGTCTTGCTGCATGCGGGCACAAACTGCTTTGTTATCAGTGGAATTACGAAGGAACTGAATACTGTGCAATCATTAGTGAACATCCCTGCTTCTGACCTTGTGATGGTGGGAAGGTAATTGAAGCAGCTGAAGATGGTTGGGCTGAGGACACTGCCCTGGGGAACCCCTGCAGTGATATCCTAGGGCTGAGATGATTAGCCTCCAACAACCACAACCATCTTCCTTTGTGCTAGGTATGACTCCAGCCAGTGGAGAGTTTGCCCCCTGATCCCCATTGACTTCAGTTTTACTGGGGCTCCTTGGTGCCGCACTCAGTCAAATGCTGCCTTGATGTCGAGGGCAGTCACTCTCACCTCACCTCTGGAATTCGGCTCTCTTGTCCATGTTTGGACCAAGGCTGTGATGAGGTCTGGAGCAGAGTGGTCCTGCCGGAACCCAAACTGAGCATTGGTAAGTGCTGCTTGATAGCACTGTCGATGATACTGTCCATCACTTTGCTTATGATTGAGAGTAGGCTGATGGAGCGGTAATTGACTGCATTGTATTTGTCTTGCTTTTTGTGAACAGGATACACCTGGGCAATTTTCCCCTTTGTCAGGTAGATGCCAGTGTTGTATCTGTACTGGAACTGCTTGGCTAGAGGTGCGGCTAGTTATGGAGCACAGGTCTTCAGCGCTACAGCTGAGATTTTCAGGACCCATAGGCTTTGCTGTATCTAGTGTGCTCAGCCATTTCTTGATTTCACATGGAGTGAATTGAGTTGGCTGAAGACTGGCATCTGTGATGGTGGGGATCTCGGGAGAAGGCAGAGATGGATCATCCACTTGGCACTTCTAGCTGAAGATGGTTGTGAACACCTTGCCTTTTGCACTCACTTGCTGGGCTCTGCCATTGTTGAGGAAGGAGATTTTCATGGTTTTCCCCCTCCCCCCCCCCTGGCATGCACTTCTACACTCCTCATTGAACCAGGGTTGGTCCCCTGGCTTGATAGTAATAGTAGAGTGAGGGATATGCTGGGCCATGAGGTTGCAGGTTGTGGTGGAATGCAATTCTACTGCTGGTGATGGCCCACAGCGCCTCATGGGAGAGTCTGACATCAAGGAGCGCGAGTAAAACTGGTCAATGGGAATCGGGGAAAACGCTCCACTGGCTGGACTCATACCTAGCACAAAGGAAGATGGTTGTGGTGGTTGAAGGTCAATCATCACAGCCCCAGGACATCGCTGCAGGAGTTCCTCGGGCACTGTCCTAGGCCCAACCATCTTCAGCTGCTTCATCAATGACCTTCCCTCCAACATAAGGTCAGAAATGGGGATGTTTGCTGATGACTGCACAGTGTTCAGCGCCATTCGCAACTCCACAGATAATGAAGCAGTCCATGCCCGCATGCAGCAAGACCTGGACGACGTTCAGGCTTGAGCTGATAAGTGGCAGGTAACACTTGCGCCACAGAAGTGCCAGACAATGACTATCTCCAACAAGCGAGAGTCTAACCACCTCCCCTTGACATTCAATGGCATTACCATCGCCGAATCCCCCACTATCAACATCCTGGGGGTCACCATTAACCAAAGCTTAACTGGACCAGCCACATAAATACTGTGATAACAAGAGCAGGTCAGAGGCTAGGTATTCTGCGGTGAGTGTCTCTCCTCCTGACTCCCCAAAGCCTTTCCACCATCTACAAGGCACAAGTAAGGAGTGTGTTGGAATACTCTCCACTTGCCTGGATGAGTGCAGCTCCAACAATACTCAAGAAGCTCGACACCATGCAGGACAAAGCAGCCCGCTTGATTGGCACCCCATCCACCACCTTAAACATTCACTCCCTCCACCACCGGCGTACCATGGCTGCAGTGTGTACCATCTACAAGATGCACTGCAGCAACTCGCCAAGGCTTCTTCAGCAGCACCTCCCAAACCTGTGACCTCTTCCACCTAGAAGGACAAGGGCAGCAGGCGCATGGGAACACCACCACCTCCAAGTCTCACACCATCCTGACTTAGAAGTATATCGCCGGTCCTTCATCGTCGCTGGGTCAAAATCCTGGAACTCCCTCCCTAACAGCACTATGGGAGTACCTTCACCACACGGACTGCAGCGGTTCAAGAAGGCGGCTCACCACCACCTTCTCGAGGGCAACTAGGGATGGGCAATAAATGCTGGCATTGCCAGCGACGCCCTGATCCCATAAACAAATTTAAAAAATTTTTTTTAATGGCTGCCCAGTTTTGAGATGCTGGATCTGTTAATCTATCCCATTTTGCACGATGGAGCGTATCCTCAGTGTGAAGATGGGACTTCGTCTCCAAGAACTGTATGGTGGTCACTGCTACCAATAAAATCATGGACAGATTCATCTGCAACAGGAAGATTGAGGAGGACGCGGTCAAGTAGGTTTTTCCCCTCAAGTTGGTTCTCTCTCCACCTTCCCCAAGCCCAGTCTGGGAGCTATGTCCTTCAGGACTCGGCCAGCTCGGTCAGTGGTGGTCCTTTAGGGAAGGAAATTTGCTGTCCTTACCCAGTCTGGCCTATGTGACTCCAGACCCACAGCAATGTGGTTGACTCTTAACTGCCCTCTGCGGTTTAAGACGGCGGCTCACCACCACCTTCGAGGGCAATTAGGGATGGGCAATAAATGCTGGCCTTGCCAGCAACGCCCACATCCCATGAACGAATAAAAAAAAAACTACCGAGTCACTCTTGTTGATGGACATTTAAATCTCTCACCCAATGTATATTTTTGTATGCACATTTGTGTATACTAGTAGATCTCCTGTAATGTTACTTGTTAAGTGACATGTTTTATAATGACAGGATTGAATTCCATGTACTGTACTATGTTTTCTTCAGTTTAGGTGGAGGTCTCTTTGAAGCCACAAACTCTAATTGGTCCAAGCCAGTGTTTACTTAACAATCAGTTTGTTTCATCAGGGAATTTGTAGATTGTAAAGTAGTTTGCAGGTTTCTGGCTCCAGGTCAATGAGTGATTTCTTTTTGGTGCATCTAAGTAAGTTTGACGTGTGACAGACATGAGCTAGGTATATTATATCTAGATAGGTGGTTGACTCTTAACTGCCCTCTGAAGTGGCCTAGCAAGCCACTCAGTTGTATCAAGCCCCTCTCTGGGCACCAAATGCTGGCCTCACCAGTGAGCCCACATCCTAAGAATGAATTAAAAAAAAAAAGTGAATATTGACACCACTGTCAGCCAATGAGTTGGAGACGGGACAGGACTTGTTTTAATTTACAGTGTCTCTGAACTTGTGACCGAAACTGCAGCAGAGTCTTCTGAGTACAGCAGGATTCTTTCTCCAGCAAAATGCAGTGAGTGCAGGATAGTTACATAATACAAATTATGTGTGTTACATCAATCCCAGTTACTTTCAGAAGTGCGGTCTCTGGCGTGATTGACGGAGGAATTAGCCAGTCATCTCCTTTGTGACTGGGACTTGTGTCACTATGTACAGCCTTAAAAAAAACATACTTAATCTTGCAACCATTTTCTATGCCCTCCTAAATCTCCCAGGCTAAATCTAACCCGTGTGAACATTTACAGCTCAAGATTCATTTAATTATTCAGCAGATCCAGTGGACCTGACACACAGTTAATTATTAAACTACTCAATATGCAAATCTAATTTTTCAGTTTAGATGTTTCGACTTGTACATTAGCATCTGCAGTATAACCAGTCTTCCACCCAAGTGTGATATGAGGTTAACTATCGTTATTGCGTGCACATATTTTAAAAGTCTGTTTTTGGCTTTTGGTATCTTGATAGATACATTCTGGACTTCTGAACCGAGGACATTGTGCACAAGGGCTCAATATAATTAATATCAAGAGCAACAAAATGAAAGACAATCCAGAGTTATATGATAACTCATCAGAAAAATGTGAACTTTAAAGGTTGTATATTTGATTAGTCCGCTTTCTTCAAGTTTGTGTTGGGTAGTTTTTTGTACCATCTCCATTTTGATTATCCCTTTATACCCCCGTTCCTTCAAGCACCTACCTAACTTATTAAACATTGACGAGGTCTCTGCTTCAATTACTAACATTCCACTGTCTCATAACCCTCTATGGGGTGGAATTCCTCCTGCTCTGACCTAAATCTCTCAATCTCATTTTGTATATGTCCTCTCTCTCTCTCTCGTCCTCCGAACCACTGGAAACAGTCTATTTCTATCTACTCTGTCCCATCCCTTCATAATTTTGAACACCTATCAAATCAATATGTATCAAATCAATATGTATCACCTTACATTTACTAATACTGGATTTCAGCTGCCACTATTTTGCCCATTCCTTCATATCAATATCTCCTTGCAGCTTCCTTTAGTTTTCAGTATAGTTTACTATGCCTCCTATTTTAGTATTGTCTGCATATTTGGATACCGCTCTCTCACTGCATATCCAAATCATTTATGTACAGAGTGAACAGAAGTGGTCTCTGAACTGAACACTGTGGGACCCTGCTACCCATTTTCAACCAATCTGAGAAGCTACCCTTAACGCTTATTCTGTTTCCTCCATTCTAACTAATTTTAATCCACGTTTCCTAATTCCATACCCCTTAATCATCTCCAGTAATCTGTGTGGTACCTTGTTAAACTTTCTGAAAGTCCACGCACTGCATTTCTCCCATTTACCATATCTGTCGCCTGCCCAGAATTACCTAAAGCAAAAAGCTGATTCCATAAGCAAGCCTGTGCTGCAAATGAGATGTAGTGTGCCTCAGGACTAACAGTCTATCTTTTACTATTGAGTTACACCAGATATAGTGTGGATTGCCCACTATTTACTCCTGATCTATCTGACAGAAAAACATCGTACTGCCAGGTCATGCATTGAATCGCTTACTGAGAGAGAAATATACACAGAAGTAAGCTATATTAGCAAAGTTAGGAATATAATGCTTCTGTTGGTACATTGATTTATGTTGGACTTAAAATAATTGATTGAGATTTTTATTCATTTAAATGGAATCTTTTGATCTTTTAAGTAAGCACACATTTTGGTGCTCAGAGTTCTGTCTCACTGCAGTGACTTGGAAAGATGATAGATCTGAGTGAACGAACGAACTGACCAGCAACTTGTATTTATCACGGCCTTCGAGCACATAGATGTCAATCAAACCAGTTTCTTGAATATGGCCCCATTTAACTGAGGAAACACTTCACACTTTGTGCAGGCCTTGCAAACTCAATTAATACTTGATTCTCAGTTCACAGTTCTCTGAGGAGCATTCTTGCACCTGACTGATTTGCAAATGAAGCACTTGGTCTCTGTCCTACAAAGTTAAAAAGAAAGACTTGCTTTTCACGACCACTCGATGTCCCAAAGCGCTTTACAGCCATTGAGGTACTTTTTGAATGTTGTAATGTAGGAAACCCGGCAGCCAAGTTGTGCACATCGAGCTCCCACAAATCTGACTCCAAGGCAAGGGTGCTACCAACTGAGGCGCGGCTGACACAGTTGTTTTATATGGTCCAGCTATTAAAGTTGAGATTGCATCTGCAAGCTGTCATTCTCCTGATACCCCTCTATTTGGACCTAGAAAATAAAATAATCAAGGGCTACAAAGGATCCATAATTTGATTGACCCAATGACTTTTGAAACTGTAGTTAAATTTTTTTTAAATTTCTAGCCAGGAGAGAATTTCTGTTTTCCCCATGTTCAGTGACCCCCCCAGATAGAATTGTGTATTTTCACTCAAAGCAGCCTCCTTCCCCCACCACACCAAAATTTAAAAATTCTTGCTGAGTCTACTATTTTACTCTAAAATGGGGGACTAGTTAGGACCAGTTCTGAGGCAGAGGGGACCTGTTCAAAGTGGACGGGTTGCACCTCAACAGAGCTGGGACTAATGTCTTCACGGGAAGGTTAACTAGTACTGTGGGGGAGGATTTAAACTAATTTAGCAGGGGGTGACCACCAGGATGAAACATTAGAGAGGAGAAGCAAGGCGCACAGAAGACTAGGAGAAACAAATAGCACTAGAGTAAAGAATAGTTCAGAAATAGGAGAGATTAGATGGGGCAAACGAAGCAGTCTCAGATGGGCTTGGAATGCATGTACGTAAATGCATGGTGCACGGTAAATAAGTTTGGTGAGCTGCAGGCACAAGTCACCACATGGGACGATGATATGGTGCCAATAAGACACCTGGCTCAAAGAGGAGGAGGATTGGGAACTCCGTATTCCTGGCTACAAGGTATTCAGGAAAGATAGGGAAGGAAAAAAAAGGAGGAGGGGTAGCAGTATTGATCAAAGAAACTATTATAGCACCAAAGAGAGATGATGTAGTTGAGGGGCCAAATAGAGTGTCTATTTGGTTAGAATTAAGGGACAATAGAGGAGCTATCATGCTACTGAGTGTACACTATAGGCCACCAAATAGTGGGACGAAGTTAGAGGAGCAAATTTGCAGGCAACTTACAGAAAGATGCAAGAACTACAGATAATGGGGAACTTCAATTATCCTAATATAGAGTGGGATAGTACCAGTGTAAAGGGCAAAGAGCAGGTGGAATTCAAGAAATGTGTACAAGGTAACTTTCTTGATCAGTTTGTTTCCAGCCCACGAGGAAGGAAGCCGTGCTGGACATAATTCTGAGGAATGAAGTGCGGCAAAGAGAGCATGATTCAGTGGGAGAGCATTTGGGGGACAGTGATCATAATATCAAGTTTAGAATAGTTATGGAAAAGGACAAGGTACAATCAAGCGTAAAAATAATTAACTGGAGGAGGGCTACAGTGAGATGACGAGGGGTCTGGGTCAGGTCGATTGGAATCAAAAATTGGACCATGGGAGAACATAGAATTAGGAGCAGGAGTAGTCCGTACGGCCCATCGAGCCTGCTCTGCCATTCAATAAGATCATGGCTGATCTTCGACCTCAACTCCCACTTTCCCGCTCGATCCCCATATCCTTCGATACCCCTCGAGTCCAAAAATCTATCTATCTCAGCCTTGAGTATATTCAATGGCTCAGCATCCACAGCCCTTTGGGGTAGAGAATTCCAAAGGCTCACAACCCTCTAAGTAAATAAATTCCTCCTCATCTCAGTCTTAAATGGCCAACCCCTTATCCTGAAACTATGCCCCCCCTAGTTCTAGACTCTTCAGACAGGGTAAACAACCTCTCGGCACCTACCCTGTCTATCACCGCTCGGCATCCAATGAGATCACCTCTCACTCTTCTAAATTCCAGAGAGTATAGGCCCAATCTATTCAATCTCTCCTCATAGGACAACCCTCTCATCCCAGGGATCAATCTAGTGAACCTTCGTTGCACTGCCTCTAAGGCATGTATGTCCTTTCTCAGATAAGGAGACCAAAACTCTACACAGTACTCCAGGTGTGATCTCACCAAAGCCCTGTACAATTGTAGCAAGACTTCCTTACTCTTATACTCCAACCTCCTTGTAATAAAGGCCAACATGCCATTTGCCTTCCTAATTGCTTGCTGTACCTGCATGCTAACTTTGTGTTTCCTGTACGAGGACAGCTAAATCTCTCTGAACACCAACGTTTAATAGTTTCTCACCATTTAAAAAAAAAAATGTTTTTCTATTCTTCCTACCAAAGTGAATAACCTCACATTAAACTCGCATCTGCCAACTTATTGCCCACTCGCTTAACGTGTCTATATCCCTTTGCAGGCTGTGTCCTCACAACTTACTTTCCCACCTAGCTTTGTATTGTTAGAAAACTTGGATACATTGCACTCTGTCCCTTCATCCAAGTCATTAATATAGATTGTAAATAGCTGTGGCCCAAGCACTGATCCTTTCAGCTAACTGGCCTGTTGTTCCCGGTTTTCTCTCTTCCTCCTTTCTTGAAAGCGGGGTTACATGTGCTACCTTCCAATCCGCTGGGACCATTCTAGAATCTAGGGAATTTTGGAAGATCACAACCATTGTATCCACTATCTCTGCAGCCACCTCTTTTAGAACCCTAGGATGTAGGCCATCAAGTCCAGGGGATTTGTCGGCTTTTAGTCCCATTAGTTTCTCAAGTACTTTTTCTCTACTGATATTTACTTTAAGTTCCTCACTCTTATTAGCCCCTTGGTTCCCCACTATTTTAGTATGCTTTTTGTGTCTTCTATTGTGAAGACAGATACAGAATATTTGTTTAAAATATTTCCTTATTCCCCATTAGAATTTCACCTGCCTCGGCCTCTAAGGGACCAACGCTTTTGTTACACTCTTCGTTTTTACATACTTGTAGCAGCTCTTCCAATCTGTTTTTACCTTGCTAGTTTATGCTCATATTCTCATTTACTCCCTTTTCATCAATTTTTTGGTCATACTTTGCTGGTTTCTAAAGTTCTTCCAATCCTCAGGCTTACTACTATTCTTTGCAACATTATAAGCCTCTTCATTTAATACTTCAAAGTAGGAGGCCTTCAAAGAGGAGATGGTTTGGATACAGAGTAGACACATTCCTATGAGGGGAAAAGGAAAGGCAGTCAAATCTAGAGCTCCCTGGAAAACTAAAGATATAGAGGTTAAAATGAGACAGAAAAAGGATGCTTATGACAATTGTAAGGTTCATAATACAGTAGAGAACCAAGGTGAATATAGAAAGTACAGAGGAGATCTTAAAAAAAGGAATGAGGGGTAAAGAGAGAGTGGAGACTAGATTAGCAGCTCGCGTAAAAGGGAACACCAATCCTCCTTCGACATGGGGTTGGTTCCAGAGGGCTAATGTTGCACCCCTTAAAAGGGGAGAGGGATAAACCCAGCAACTATAGGCCAGTCAGCCTAACATCGATGGTGGGGAAACTTTTAGAAACAATAATCCAGGACAAAATTAATTGGCATTTGGAAAAGTATGGGCTAAAAAATTAAAGTCAGCATGGGTTTGTTAAAGGCAAATGGTGTTTGGCTAACTTGATTGATTTCTTTGAAGTAACGGAGAGGGTTAATGAAGGTAGTGTGTCTGATGTGTATATTCAGTAGTAACATTCAAAAGAGAACTGGATAAATACTTGAAGGGAAAAGATTTACAGGGCTATGGGGAAAGAGCAGGGGTGATTAATTGGGTAGCTTTACCAAAGAGCTGGCACAGGCACGATAGGCCAAATAGCCTCCTGTGCTGTTTCATTCTCTGATTCTACATTGAACAAAAGGTACTCTACCCCATCCTTCCCCTCTAAGCTACTGTAACTGGTTTTAGCTAAAATTACAACATTGCTGACATTGCATGACTTTAAAACTTACAATCTATAGAACTGGGAAAGCAGATTTATTAAACACAGCAATCCTATTTCATTAGACAAAATCATGAGCCGTCTATGAATCTTTCAGGTTCTATAGTACTTTTTAAGAAGATCGTCGGAGTTCACTAAATTCCAAAACTGATAACCCAATGATCACCATTATGATGCCTGCTGCTGATCAGACATTCCTGTTCAAGTCTGATGTGGACGATGGACTTTGTAAGTCTATCAGGGTTATAGTGAAAAGTTAGAGGAAGAATAACAATTTATGAGAAGGAATTACTACAATAATGAGTAAATAATGAAAGTGGGAAAGGAAAAGGTAAAACTAGATGGAAGATGAAGAAATTAGAATTAAGATTTTCCTACAGGTGTTTAAACTTGTGTTGCAATACATAGATTTGAACACTGCATGATTTTTTTTTTAGTCCTACTTTATTCTAATCAAAGTGGTGTGAGAAGCATTTATCCAGAAGTGCATTGGCCAAGCTGTTCTTGCCCTTAAAGCTGAGAAAGAAGAATTATGATGGGAGCCAAACATCAGAAGACTGAGGTGCAGAAAGCAGTAATGGGAGAATAATTTTTGCTCCAAAGATTAATGGTATTGCTTGTCTTTTGGTGAAACTGCACTTCATAATAATAGAGAAAAGAAAGAACTTGCATTTATGTAGTGGCTTTCATGTCCTTAGGAAGTCCCAGAGCATTCAAAGCCAATGAAGTATTTTTGAAGTGTTGTAATGTAGGCACACAATCTTGTAATAATGTGTTTAACGTGCTAAGTGTAGGTATACTTGAGGTGACCAGCACTTGAAAGCCTCACATAACCTCTTCCGCATGCCTTCAATTCTGTCCAGTCTCTTTGAGAGTAACCCTGACTAATACCACTGATACAGGACATGCAGAATAGCCTAACAATTTGTAAGCAGTGTCATATGCTTAATTATAAAGTAAGGCATGTCCAGAATGTACGCAACCAATATCTTGCTATATCAGTACAGTACAACAGTAAATTTAAAGCAGCATGTAACTTGATGGTACAATGTGTTAGACACTGACCTTTCATCGCTGGGACCTTGGTTCAAATCAAGACCAGTCTGATGGGATGAAAGTCTCTGCTGGACTTAAGGTTCTTGTGAAGTGAGGCTGAGCCGCCTCAAGTTAATTCCTAGTGTGTGTGGACCTTTAGCACAAAACTGTCCCTAGTTTAGCACTAATTGGTCATTTCATTCAGACAAGCCACAAGATGGATGGTATGAGAAATGGAAAAAAATCACACTGGTGTAATAGGAGATGCTCTTCTGATGAAGGGGCAGAGTTGTGGGAGCTTTACTGTGCATGTGGCTATGCTATACCTGACTTGGAGTGCTTGATGGCAACACTGAGTGCCTGAAATGGGAAGAATTCCATTTCCCAACATTAACATCCCTCATCCTGATGAGCATTATTTTTTTTTTAATGCCTGGATCAACCTATTCAAGTCATGAATTTGTACTAAGTCATGTTCATGGTGCCACACAACAGTTTAGGGTTGCCTCAGGAGGATATACTTTTTTTTAAATATGCGTGTTATCAACGAGGAAATGTTATAGGAAGTAAATGTGACACTCAAAGTAAAACAAATAGATTGTTAAGGCATTAAGACAGATGCAGTATCATTGGCTGACTAAATGCTACTGATGCAAACTGTGGACATTGAACATACTCACTGCAGGGTCCTCTGAGTGAAACTATCAAATCGAAGCCCACGCTATTGGGAGGCGCTCAGGCCTGGGTTGATGTGGGTGTCTAATAAATCAGTTCTGCAGTACTTTAGATTTTCAAAATCTGAATTTGTAATCTGAATGAGTTTCTTCAAGACTCTAAAGCTTTACCTCTGAGCTGGAGTACTTGGATACTGCATCTTAAGCTTAGTTTATTAATACTCCTCAACGGTAAGGTTTGTGTAATTCTGTGTCCCCTTGCTTGCTCACCAACTAGAGTTTGTCTCCATTTTGCAGAGGGAGGCTTTTTAAAGAAAATTATTCAATATCAAAAAGCTGTTCGCTTCCATAGGTGAATTTCATGTTTGGTTTATTCACTAATTAAAACTTCAGGACAGATATGACCTGTTTTGCGGTGTCCAAGAATCTGCTGGGGATTGTTTTTATTTAAAATAGCATTTTCATTGAGGTTTCTTACCTTTTTGTTTTTAATGGTACTTGCTGTGCAAGAACATGCTCTTCAGAATTACATGTAGCTTGATCTCCACTTCACATGAGTTACTTAAATATTTTTTCAATAGTAAATGCATTTATTGGAGCACTTAGCCCAAGTTTGCAGAACACATTTGTTGAATTTTAGTTTATAGGATTGACCTGAAATCCTTAATGAAATTGTTTCATTTCAATCGGATACATAAAATAATTTATTAGACAACTGTTATTAGGCTTGTTTAGAACTGCAAGAACTATTTTTTTTTAATTATATATAACTTTCTTTTCTTCCCTCTTCCTCACCTAAAGACATTGCTTCCTCCTGTAGACATTGGCTTCTGCCGAGGTATGGTTATCACCCTCCAGTACCTCGCCCAAGTAACCATCAGCATAGATCTGGAATTTAACCTGTGACCTTTTTGAACCTGTATGGTTTAATGCTACATTCTGTAGTGCCTTTACTCCCTAGGCCATTGAGGAGCTCAGTTATGAAAATCTGTAATTCTTTTCGTTGAAGTTTCTTCAGTTGGTTGCATGTCCTCATTAAAACATTCCCTGACACTGACCTCCACTTTGAGACAGCTTCTTTCCCTATGATTAGTGAGAAATAGTATGAAAAGGAGCTCATTAAGCCACTCTATTTTCATCCTGATATGTAATACTAGTTAACATACAAGTTATTCATATTTTTAGAACACAATAGTTTTCTCTGAATGCTGACTTTTTTAATGTATTACAGTACTTTGTTTCTGTCCTCTCATGAAACTGCTCTCCTACTACCTCAGTTAACATTCAAACTGCTTATTATCAAGCAGGTGGAGAATGAGGACAACAGCGATCACCATTTTAGTGTCAGAGAATATTGTCTCCTTTTTACTTAAGAGCTGGCCTCAAATATTTGTGCCTTTGCATACATGGGAACATGAGTCTTTCTCTCTATCATTGGTGCTACCGATGAGCTGGGCATATTCCTTTGCTGAAGCAGTCGGTCAGTAATTGCAGCTGTCTCCTGAGAATAACCTCAGTATTGAAGGTTAACGCCATATGTTCTTTGAAATTCTACTTGTGATGTTTGAAATTCTACTTGTACCATGCATGGTTCATGGCAAGAGAGTACTACATCAGGGGTTCCCTGCAGATAGCTTCAGTGAATCACATCGTTGTCTTGGACCTCCCCAAAAAATTTCTGACAGCCTCTAGCACTGTGCACTTCTATGCCAGCTATCATATGGTCCCCAATCATGGCTATCTGATCTTCTCCAAATATGTATCGTAGCTAGAATTCATGGTTCATCTGCTTTGTCTGTTAGCCTGTGGATTCTCCAGGGTCCTCTCTCCCATTCCATTGCTTCTTTGTATCAATGACCTTGTTCACTCATCATCCAAATGTAACCATTCTTGCTGATGAGTCATAAGATTCCTTTAGATTGTGCACACTGTACTTGCAACCTCCAGTCCTATTGAAGTGCAGTGGCTGAATCATTACATCTACATCATCTCCATATCCTTCAATAGGACTATAGATTTTTTTTAATTTCATTATTGCTTGAGAATCTAGCCAGCCGCTACCATCTCTTTTGAGGGCTCTGCCTTTTGTGCTTTTTCTATCAACATTCTTTTCCATACTATTTTCTCTAACTTTAAACAGCACCCCACATCTACATTGCTAAGTTTTCTCCAAGAAACTTGATCCTCATTCGTGCCAAACTTCTTCAACTCAAGTTGAATAGTTAAATATTGCTCCCTCTTCCTCAGCAAATTCTATGAGGTTCACTGTTTCTCAACTTTTCTCTTGTTCCTTCTCAGCTCTGAATCGTTGTCATACTTTGTATCTTCTCATCACATTATCATATACCCTTCTCTCCACATTGCCACTGTATTGAGGTCAACTAATTACAGTTTCCTATGCTAATTCTTTCTCTGGACCTCAGCTGTGGAGCCTTTTGCTCCCCTCAGTCTTTCCTTCCACCTACAATCCCTAAGCTTTTAGAAAATAAACTTGGCATTTATAATTACTACTTCCTGATTTTCCTTGACATAGTTTACTCTCCAAGGATGCTTTGGCCCTTCAGCTTCCTTTCTGAATGTCTTCTAGGGCTGTCTTTAGTCCAAGTTTGACTTGGAATAGTTTTGCTTTCTATTTCAGAAGTCATCTGAAAAATGCAAGCCAATAAGGAATGGACAGTTTGTATTGTATAATAAGTTTGTAATGTTCTATAGTATGCATGTTGAGTAATGTATGGAGCAGTTTTTTTACTGCACTTTTGGTCAACGATCTGTAGATAAATGTCTTTAAAGTACATTTTCTCACTAAATATTTGGTAATATTTTATCTTTTACTTTAAGATATTATATTAGGGCTGTAGTCAAGTTTATTTGAAGGAAAAACAAATTTGTTTTTGCAGCAGTTTTGGTCAAGAAATAATTTCTAGTTGTACATTTTGCATAATGCAGGATCAGTTCTTGCAGTAATGACACTGCTTGAAAATGTCTAAAGTAACTTCAATCTTTCAAAATTATTTATCATGCACAAAATTAATTGAATGCGTCATACACATTCCAAATCTAGTTACAAATTATTGAAAAATAAAAAATATCGACTGTCATCCTATCTTGATAGTAACCACTGGTAACTAGTATTTTTTTACTGTTTGCCATAATTTGTCTGCAGTAATGAGGCGGTCAGCAAACCAAGATAAATTCTGTTCCTTTTCCAGGATCGAACTAGATTATATGACACTTTAAACATGCATTCACTGGAGAGTTCACTGATTGACATCATGAGAGCTGAACAGGACCCACTAAAAGGTAAATGCAAGCCTCAAAAGGAGTGTTGTAAAGCTTTTAAGTCAGATATTCAACTTTTAATAAATTGAAGTTTTGGCCATAGCAATAGGAAAAATGTTTTTGTGGTTACAGAATGCCTATTTTTCCACAAATATTGTTAAAGGAAACAAGAATAATATGATTTTGGATGAAGCATAACAATGCTAAAGTTTACAAAAAAATTTAGTTTGAAAACTTAATTAAATATCCTTCTGCGACCACAGTCTAAAAGTAGTTTTCTACCTTTTCTCAATGTGCCACACACTATTCCTAGCCCGAGAGCAGGTTTAGGGCTTCTACCAATGTGAAGTTGGCAATAGCAATCTGGAGTTACATTTCCCTCTTCTTTTTTTTTTCCTTTTTGCCCCCCCCCCCCCCCCCCCCCCTTTCCTAACCCACTTGTTGGAAAGGGCTTTGCGCCTGCCCATGGTAGCATAGCTGAAGTCAAAAATTCAATGGTTTGTGACCTAATATGGGGAAATGTGAGGTTATTCACTTTGGTCGGAAGAATAGAAAAACAGAATATTTTTTAAATGGTGAGAAACTTTTAAATGTTGGTGTTCAGAGAGATTTGGGTGTCCTAGTACAAGAAACACAAAGTTGGCATGCAGGTACAGCAAGCAATTAGGAAGGCAAATGGCATGTTGGCCTTTATTGCAAGGGGGCTGGAGTACAAGAGTAAGGAAGTCTTGCTACAATTGTACAGGGCTTTGGTGAGACCACACCTGGAGTACTGTGCACAATTTTGGTCTCCTTATCTAAGGAAGGATATACTTGGCTTGGAGGCGGTAAAACGAAGGTTCACTAGATTGATTCTTGGAATGAGAGGGTTGTCCTGAGGAGAGATTGTGTAGATTGGGCCTATACTGTCTAGAATTTAGAAGAATGAGAGGTACTCTCATTGAAACATATAAGATTCTGAAGGGGATTGACAGGGCAGACGCTGAGAGGTTGTTTCCCCTGGCTGGAGAGTCTAGAACTAGGGGACATAGTCTCAGGATAAGGGGTAGGCCATTTAAGACTGAGATGAGGGGGATTTTCTTCACTGAGGTTGTGAATCTTTGGAATTCTCTACCCCAAAGAGCTATGGATGCTGGGTCATTGAGTATATTCAGGGCTGAGATAGATAGATTTTTGGATTCTAGGGGAATCGAAGGATATGGGGATCAGGCAGGAAAGTGGAGTTGAGGTTGAAGATCAACCATGATCTTATTGAATGGTGGAGCAGGCTCGAGGGGCCGTATGGCCTACTTTTGCTCCTATTTCTTATGTTCTTATGAATCCCTTAATGACTGTTACTGAGATAATTAGCATTTAAATTGGCAGGTTTTAATTTGGGGGGGAAACCAAATTGGGTTGTGGTCTATAACAATGATTTGGATCTCTAGACCGGTTAAGTGGTATGTGTGTGACTGTCCAAAGCATTCAAAACAAAATTGGAGAATGAGAAAAATTAACTTTAGTGATATGATTATAGAAGCTATACTAAGGGGTAGATTTTCAACTTGCTGCCTGGGCACAAGACTAGTGTTGCAGATCAGCTGCCTGTTTTCTCATTTCCATTGAAACCAATGGAAATTATTTAGTTTTTAATAACGGGGGCTGATTTGCAACTTCAGCTTTACGCCTGGCAGCAAGCTCATGGTGTAAGTTTGAATATTCCTGATTACAACGTTTTCGGGGTGGTGGGGAGGGGGTGGTGTTGTCGGATGGTAGTGTTAATTAACATTTCTATCAGCATGCTGGAATGTAAGGATGACCTAAGGGTTGAATTAAGGCAGAATCCATATGGATAGAATTACAAAATAGGAAGGGAAATAGTACAATTCTTGGTGTGCATTACAGGCCACCAGTGGAGAGGAGAGACAGGTGGCGATCTGTAGACAGTTCAGATAACTTATGCAAGAACAATGAGGCAATAATATTGGGTGATTTTTAACTATCCAAAGATGTAACGGAATAAAAGTAATACATGGGGTCAAAGTAGGGAGTGCATTTTGGCATGCATCCAGGACTGCTGCTAGTCTTAAATCAAGCAATGCTTCTTTGTTTGTTATTTCTGGGAAGTTGAGGAGGACAAATAACTATTGAGACGAGGGGAACGGTTGGGAAATAGTGACCATCACACAGTTACGTTCGATGGAAGAATAGAAAAGGATAATGAAAAATCAAAGATGAGGGTGCTGGATGGAAACGTGCAAATTTCAGCGAGCTAAAAGGGGATCTCATCCAAATTAACTGGGCAGATAAGTTAGTAATCAGATTAAAAGATCAGTGAGAAAGTGACAAATATCCTGCAGAACTCGAGGTGGGTAACTCGTGTTAGGTGCATGTTTTTGGAGCCAATTGAAGTACAACCTGAGCATGCTGGGGAGCTAAATATTCCAGGCTATACGATCTTTAGGAAGGACATGAAAATTGGGTAAGGGAGTAGGAGTAGCAATATTGATAAGACACCATTACCACAGTAGAAAGAAGGGATTTCAGTAAGTACAGGTACAATGGGTTGAATAGTGCTAAACTTCAAATGTTCTGAAAAATGGTGGAGGTGGCCTTATTAACTAATGACATGATTACAGCCACAGAAAGGAACATTTTAATTGGTGTTGAGATGGCATCTATTTAGATAGTTAAGACATATTAATGGTTCTGTTATCATTTTAGGAGTACATTATAGATCACGGACTAGTACAAAAGAAGTCAAGGATGAGATTTATTGGTTTGCAATGTTGTAATTATGGGAACAAGCCTAAAGTGGACTGGAATAAAAAATATGGTCAAAATGTGGATTGGTTCTCCAAATGCATCAAGGACAGTATTCTTAATCAGTATGTTGCATGTCCAGCAAAAAGAGAGAGTGCAGAATCTTGTTTTGGGTAATGAAGCCAGGCAAGTTAGTTACCTAAAGGTAGGAGAATATCTTGGGGAAATAATGCCTAGAAAATAACATTCACATTAAAAACAAATGAAGGAGGAGTACGTGATAGAGGTGTTGGCTCATTTCAGTGAGATGAAAAGAACCTATTTCAGATGAACTAACAGATGAAACAGCAGATTATTTGTCTTGTCCTCCTCACTGGCCTCCTATCCATCATAAACTCCCAACTGGTTCAATAATGCAACTGCCCGTATCTTGTCATCGCCCCAGTCCTCCCAATTGCCCAGTGGATTATATTTTAAATCCTCATCCTTGTTTTCAAATCGCTCTGCAGCCGTGTATATCCTTTCTCTTCCAACTTTAACTCCTACACTCTTCACTCCTCCAAATCTGGCCTTTTATTGCAAGGAACATAGAAATCTAGAGGTACAGAAAGTTTAAAAGTGGGAGTACAAGTAGAAGAAATAAGCCATAAAAAAGGGAAATGGGATTCTCAGTTTTATACATGTGGCACCAAATATAAAAGCAAGAAAGTGCTGTTGAACTTGTACAAAATATTGGTTAGGCTGCAATTGGATATTGCATGCAGGCGTAAGCACCTCATTATGGGAAGGGCATTAGAGCCAATAAAAAGATACAAAAGATTTCAGAACTCAAGTTATAGCTAATGAAGGAAGGCTTCAAAACTGGGATTTTTTTTTACTAGGTTAAGAGGGAACCTAATACACATTTTCAAGATTATGAAAAGTTTTGAGAGGATAAATAATGAAACATCCTTTCTACTGGTTGTTTCCACCAGTTGGCAGATCAGTAATGAAGGGGCATAGCCTTGAGATTACCACTAGAAGGAGGAAGGGAAAAGTTAGATGAAATTAATTCATACAAAGGGTTATTAGAATAGGGAGTGCTTTAGCACAAATAGATATTGAGGCAGAGCCTTATAACATCATTTAAGTGGGAGCTGGATAGTATTTGAACAAGAATAAAACTAGATGTAGGGAAAGGGATTAGAGTAGACGGCTCCACTTGAAAAGCGAGGACAGCCACGATGGGCCAAATGACCACCTCCTTTCCAGCAAGTTCTATAGCACTGCAGGTGCAAGCAGTTGATGGGCTTATTATGTAACTTGTTTCACTCTGCTACATTAAAGCAACATTTACCTTTTTTTTTATTCGTTCATGGGATGTGGGCGTCGCTGGCAAGGCCAGCATTTATTGCCCATCTTTAATTGCCCTTGAGAAGGTGGTGGTGAGCCGCCGCCTTGAACCGCTGCAGTCCGTGTGGTGAAGGTACTCCCAGTACCTATCGTATTCAAGACTGGCGTATGAATTTTTTTAATATCCTCTATTCTGCCATGCTGGAAAGTGCATGTGTATGGATATCAGGTGAGGCCTGGATCAGGATCTGCTGTGATATTCCCCCATGATCAAATAGTATTCTGCAGCTTGTCATCTGGGCTCACACATTGAGAATGGGCACTTGGACTACGTACAAGAAGTGGAACTGTACCCCAGTATGAGCCAGCACCTTCAGGAAAGGAGGAAAGAATTTCAGCAGGGCCGGGTACAGGAAGGAGGAATAATGCCTTCGCAATATTCAGACTAGATAGTACTTTTACTGTTAAAAGGAAGAAAAATGCCACTCTACTATTGAGATGTTCACTGGCCTTTATATGAATAGCTCTTTGGTTTGAGAACTGTTATCACGCATGCATGTTTTGTTGAATTATCCTAGATTGTTTTGAAACAATCTATTGAATGTTTTATTCAGGGGTTTGCTGAGTGAACTAGTTTTTTTTTTATAATTGACTTGAACTGCTCTAACAATGTGATTTTAAATATAATTTTTGGAGTTTTTTTTTAAACTCTTCCTACAGTATTACTTTTTAAAGCAAATTTAATTAAACCTGGCAACTTAAGTTTATTGTAAGAATTGACCAAAATTACAGTTCTGCTTGCTTTTCCTCTACTATGTCCCACTAACAGCATTTTAGTGCTTCGGAATGTGAACCAAGAATATGCTAGTTACTGAATACCCATTTGAAGCATAATAGCTTTTCTCTTGGGAGTTTATTGGAAATTTACATAATTTTAATGTAAATTTATGGGGTGGAGGAGGTGGGCAGGGATAAGAGAAGTAACTAATCCTATACAACTTTGCTTTCATGGACCTATGCTGTGAACTTTAGACTTTTTCTTTGTTTTCAATTTTCTCCCCTCCCCTCTCCTTTCCCAAAGGTGTTGATTTCCTCACTGGAATGTGATTCCATGGGCTGCAGTCACCCTCTGGTACTTCGCCCAAGTAACTGCTATTCACTTGTGAGCTGTGATGGTTAGTGCCAGTAGGCTATTCAAGAGGCATTGCAGCTGAGTTCTATTCTGTTGTCATCTGATGTCCAGGCATGCGCTTTTCCAGCAGGAGTGACTGGATAAGTTAGCAAGAACTTAGCTTTCCCTCCCTAACTGTGGCTAATTATACCACCTTGATTGCTACACTGGTTGCCAGCAATTAAATCTGGGACCTTTTCTGGATCGAGATCTTGCCTCTGAACTATTGGTATAGCCCACTGACTCTTTTTTTGATATAAAGAAATGTTTTTCAACCAGCCATTTTTGGTAGGTAGTGTATAATGAGAATATGAATCAGCATTTCAAAGTGGAGCAGTGGGTGATTGTTCCTGTGTCTATTGTGAAAAGTATAAAATTTGTACTACAAATGGATATGTCCATTTTCCCTCATCTCCCCGTCCGCCCAACCAACCCCAGTTATGCTGATCTGAGCATAAACCTAATAGACGCGTGTATTCTAAAATGAGATCAACAGGCTCTGGAGACCTGGAAGGGTGATTAGTTTTTATTTTAGTAAAAAAAAAACTAACCTGAATAAATGGCTATAAATACTATTTTCTACCTGAAAGAAGAACCCCACAATTGCTCCTGTTATGTTTTCATACTAGGCTATGAACAGTAAACTAGATATTTATAGATGAAGATGCTAGCTGTACAGGAATACTTTAGTAAAAGGCTGATCAGGAGTTAGGATTTTAACCTAAATCCAGCGCAACAGATAAGTCCAAATGCAAATGTATAACAATCTGCCACATAATAACAGCAGTATATAATCAAGATGGATCAGAGTTTTACTATCCGGTTTAATTCTAGCCTATTCTAGAGTGAAACTGATAACCGCTCCACAAAAAATGTTAGTCCATGAAGACTTTAATATGCTGAAAACAATTTACAAGTAACTTTGTACCAGTGTTGTAGAACTCAATGGATTGTACAGCTGCCAGTTAAGAACACAATCACAATGTTTAGGATCTTTGATGTTGCATTGATGATGAAAGATATTTTGCTGAAAAGGTGACCAAAAACCAGCTTGTCAGTTCATAGCTTTCTATAACACTTATTTTATTTTCATATAGGTCGTCTAAACTACGCGCATCCAGGATCAGACAGTCCTCTTCCTATTAATGGTAAGTATTTGTCATTATGGTCAAACAGTGTCGTTCCCTAATGCTGAGATTGGGAACTTGCCATTTGAAGACTTGCAGGCATAACCAGCATCATGTTACTGTGGCGCAACACACTCGAAATTCAATGTGCCCTTCTTCCAAACAGTGGATATCTGTCGAATAGGTTTCTGTTCTGAGGATAACTGGGAATACAGTCCTTCATTTTCTGTAAGCATTAATTTAGGATCTGTGCTATCGGAACCTACTTGCCTACTCATGTATGATCTCGTTTTTTTTATTTATATGATATAAATATGTATAAAATATTAAAATTTCACAACCTTAAGGACCCTCTGTAGAGAGAATCTGAATAATTAGAACAAACAGCATCTATATTTTAAAAAGGGAACAAATCTGACACTGGTAGCCTTGCATCATTATCAAATAATGAAAACTATACCAAGGCATATAGTGGAGTACCTATATGTATAAAAGCTGCAAGTCAGCATCAAATAACATAGATTCTATTAAAATTCAAAATCTTGTCAGTATTGGAACTATAACTGAAGAATTTCTTCACATTCAGTATATACATTGATCAACAAGCAGTGAGAGGGAGGTTCATGTCGTGATTAAATAATCATACACATACTCTGTTTGATGGACTATTTGACCTTTTCTCATTCTGGATTTTCTTATTGTCTTGTACCCAATCAAGAAGAAAATAAATTAAAACCACATAGTACACAGCACAACAAATCAGTTTAATGGTTAAGGCTATAAATCAATCTTAGTATTCATAAAGCATTCATGATACATTCTTGAGGTCTTTCATCAAACCTCAGTTAAGTTAGTTTTGTAGTTTACTGCCAGCTATCAGTTGCTCTAAATATATTATACGTTGTAGGTAATATAATCCATTTTTCAAAATTTCCTGCGGTATAGCCTAAGTATTTCTGAATTAAATTCAGAATGTCCCATTGTAGTTGGTAAGATTTTATATCACAAAGATGGAATTGTCAAAACTATTCCTGAAGGCTAAAGTTATTTTCCTGCTTGTAATGTCTTGTGACTTTGTCACAACAGACAAATGTCTTTTTGAGGGCTGGGTAGGAATAAAGCAGACTAACAAAGCACCTTTGTGAATGAACTCTATTGAGTTTTAATTTCCATTACACTGGACACCTTGGTACACCATCAAGAATTCTGTTGAAACACTGCTGAGGTATATTGACACAAGTGGGTCATTTTTTTTTAGTCAGCCGGATGTCTAACACACTTGGGCTCTGAATAACTTTCAAGCACTGCAGGCATGAATTATGTTGGTAGTTTACACATTGCGCATACACATTTCATATTTCTAGCTTGATATATTGCTAATGTGGTCTATGATAACTCTGAATGTTGGAAGTTTATATATGCCTTTTGTGCTGGAGAGAATGCCAGAATACGGAAGATAAACTGGACAAGTGATTGTAAAGTAAAACCTGCTAGAAGTGGGAAACATAATGATCAAGGAATCACTGAATGCAGCAAAGTAGTGATAATAGGTCATTTAAAAGAAAATGAAAGGGAAAGATAAACTGAAATTAACTGGTGTATATGCTCTGGGTGGTAATTGGTTGCAATGGGGTGCATCTTTCTAAAGTAGTTAGAGCAATGGTGCTGCAGATTAATGATTTATTAAGCATGAGTCATTGCAAGGAATGTTACTCAATTTACATTAATTACCAATCCTCCTGTTATTGAGTTGATAGTATTTTTTGCAATATTTAAACCATAACAGTGGACCCTTCCTAATAGGTGAGTAGCCTCTACTCAAGGTAGCTTTATGGATGCAGAAGATTTAGTCCCATTCTTAATACTGGTAAATGTCTGAGGAGGAAATATTTCTTAACTTTACATATCTTGATCAAATTTGATTTCCCTAATGATTCACTATCAAACATCTTCAGAAAACTTCTGCTCATATCTTCAATTTGAATAACCATATAACTTCAATTACCCAAAATATGAGCCCTGAGTTCGCAGTCGGTATGACGGCATACTCTCGGGCGTCAGACCGCCTTTGAAATTGACCAAGTTCGGGATTTCCAAGCGCATACAACCTGTCAAGTTCCGACTGCCATCGGCTATGCTGCACGTTTCACCTCATTCAAAAACGTGCTGGCAAAAGGTTGGGCTAATTGCCCACCGACTGCGCACTAATTACTCAAAGTTTTTACGTCTGTTGCAAACAGGCACAGGAGCCTGTTGCACATCCTCAGGGGAGGGGGGGATGAGAAAATTGTATTAGTTTATGCTACAGCCCATAACAGTGAGGCACTGGTTCATGTCTAAGTGGATACAAACTTTGAAAGAAACTTTCATTTGTTCGAGTTTGAAAACAGGGCCTTTTTGTGTCACTGTCTTTGCTGCCCAAAAGCCTTTTGTAGTTTCGGTTTAATTTCCCAATTAAATTCACTTTGGGATTTAATTCACTTTCATGATTTCCTCATATCATACATTTAAACTCTTGATTTTAGATTATTTAAATTAATCAAAAGTTAGTTAGTCTAATTTAGGAGAAACGAATTCGATGGGACGATAAGACTGTAATTATAGGTTTATGTTGTCATGGCCCAGAATTAAAGGGCCGATTGTTAATTCAGCTGCAGGCTTTGTATAAAATTCATCCTAATTGAGTTTTGTGGTTTTAAGGACACCTTCAGTGAAAAGTGTCTCAAGACTTTTCAGTGTTTGATCAAATTCTATTAATGTTGAAATCTTGATTTTTGTATTAAATACTATTGCAGTGATTTGTAATTTATTAATAAAATAGCATTTCTGGCTGCTAAATTATTTTAAATGAGTTGTGGGCACATCAGCAATCTCCTCTGTTTCCTGATTTGCTAAGAGCCAGGAAGTGAAAGGAGCACCACCCCACGTGATCTCAGGTTCGCATATGCACTACGGTGCGCCCCTAGAATCCGTGGCGAGTGGAATGGTTACAGCACAGGAGGCCGCCATTTGGCCCGTCGAGCCGGTGCCGGCTCTCTGCAAGAGCGCTTCGGCTAGTCCCACTCCCCTGCCCTTTCCCTGTAGCCCTGCAAATTTTTTTCCTTCAGGTACTTATCCAATTCCCTTTTGAAAGCCACAATTGAGTCTGCCTCCACCACCCTTTCAGGCAGTGCATTCCAGATCCTAACCACTCGCTGTGTAAACTTTTCTTCATGTCACCTTTGGTTCTCTTGCCAATCACCTTAAATCTGTGTCCTCTGGTTCTCGATCCTTCTGCCAATGGGAACAGTTTCTCTCTATCTACTCTGTCTAGACCCCTGATGATTTTGAACACCTCTATCAACTCTCCTCTCAACCTTCTCTGCTCTAAGGAGAACAACCCCAGCTTCTCTAGTCTATCCACATAACTGAAGTCCCTCATCCCTGGAATCATTCTTGTAAATCTTTTCTGCACCCTCTCTAAGGCCTTCACATCCTTCTTAAAGTGCGGTGCCCAGAATTGGGGACACTATTCCAGTTGAGGCTGACCCAGTGTTTCATAAAGGTTCATTATAACGTCCTTGCTTTTGTACTCTATGCCTCTATTTATGAAGCCCAGGATCCTGTATGTTTTTTTAACTGCTTGCTCAACCTGCCCTGCCACCGTCAATGATTTGTGCACATATACCCCTAGGTCTCTCTGTTCATGCACCCCCTTAAGGATTGTACCCTTCAGTTTATATTGCCTTTCCTCATTCTTCCTACCAAAATGTATCACTTTGCACCTTTCTGTTAAATTTCATCTGCCACGTGTCTGTCATTTCACCAGCCTGTCTATGTCCTCTTGAAGTCTATCACTATCCTCCTCACTGTTCACTATACTTCCGTTTTGTCATCTGCAAATTTTGAAATTGTGCCCTGTGCACCCAAGTCCAAGTCATTAATATATATCAAGAAAAGCAGTGGTCCTAGTACCGACCCCTGGGGAACACCACTGTATACCTTCCTCCAGTCTGAAAAACAACCGTTCACCACTACTCTATTTCCTGTCACTTAGCCAATTTCTTATCCATGCTGCCACTATCCCTTTTATTCCATGGGCTTCAACTTTACTGGCAAGCCTCTTATGTGGCACTTTATCAAACGCCTTTTGGAAGTCCATGTACCCCACGTCAACCGCATTGCCCTCATCAACCCTCTCTGTTACCTCATCAAAAAACTCAATCAAGTTAGTTAAACACAATTTGCCTTTAACAAATCCATGCTGGCTTTGCTTAACTAATCCACACTTGTCCAAGTGACTGTTAATTTTGTCCCTGATTATTGTTTCTAAAAGCTTCCCCACTACCGAGGTTAAACTGACTGGTCTGTAGTTGCTGGGTTTATTCTTGCGCCCTTTTTTGAACAAGGGTGTAACATTTGCAATTCTCCAGTCCTCTGGCACCCCCCCTCCCCCCCCTAGTATCTAAGGAGGATTGGAAGATTATGGCCAGTACCTCTGTGATGTCCTCCTCAACTTCCCTCAGCATCCTAGAATGCATCCCATCTGGTCCTGGTGACTTATCAACTTTAAGTACAGCCAGCCTTTCTATACCTCCTATCAATTTTTATCCCATCCAGTATCTCAACTACCTCCTTTCACTGACTTTGGCAGCATCTTTCTTGGTGAAGACAGATGCAAAGTACTCATTTAGTACCTCAGCCATGTCCTCTGCCTCCATACGTAGGTCTCCCTTTTTGATCCCTAATCTGCCCCACCCCTCCTGTTACTACCCGTTTACTATTTATATGCCTATAGACCTTTGAAATCCCTTTTCTGTTAGCTGCCAATCTATTCTCATACTCTCTCTTTGCCCCTCTTATTTTCTTTTTCACTTCCCCTCTGAATTTTCTATATTCAGCCTGATTCTCAGATGTATTCTCAACCTGACATCTGCCATACGTGCTCTTTTTCTGCTTCATCTTACTCTTTATCTCTTTCATCATCCAGCTCTGGCTTTAGTTGCCCTACCTTCCCCCCCCCCCCCCCCCCCCTTGTGGGAATGTACCTCGATTGTACCCGAACCATCTCCTCTTTTTTTAAAGGCAGCCCATTGTTCGATTACAGTTTTGCCTGCCAATCTTTGAATCCAATTTACCCGGGCCAGATCTATTCTCAACCCACTGAAATTGGCCTTCCTCCAATCAAATATTTTTACTCTCGATTGCTCCCTGTCCTTTTCCATAGCTAATCTAAACCTCATGATACTATGGTCACTGTTCCCTAAATATTCGCCTATTGACACTAGTTCCACTTGACCCACCTCATTCCCCAGAACCAGATCCAGCTATGCCTCCTTCCTCGTTGGGCTGGATACGTACTGATCAAGAAAGTTCTCATGGACACACTTCAGAAATTCTTCCCCCACTCTGCCCTTTACACTATTCCGCTCCCAGTCTATATTTGGATAATTGAAGTCCCCCATTATCACTACTCTATAGTTCTTGCACCTCTCTGTAATTTCCCTGCAAATTTGCTCCTCTATCTTTCCCACTAGTTTGTGGCCTATAGAATATACCTTCTTGTATTCTTAGTCGGACCCCACCTAATACCTTACTATTTCTTACTCTAGTGCTATCTGTCTCCCAATCATTTGCGCACTTTGTTTCTCCTTTCTAATGCTACATCCTGGTGCCCATCCCCCTGCCAAATTAGTTTAAACCCTCCCCAACAGCACTAGCTAACACCCCTATCTCGTGAGGACATTGGTTCCAGCTCTGTTGAGGTGCAACCCGTCCGGCCTGTACAGGTCCCAGCTCCCCCAGAACCGGTCCCATGTCCCAAGAATCTGAAGTCCTCCCTCCTGCACCATCTCTCCAGCTACGCTTTCATATGCTCTATCCTCCTATTTCTATACTCACTAGCCCGTGGCACTGGAAGTAATCCAGAGATTACTACCTTTGAGATCCTGCTTTTTAATCTCTTTCCTAGCTCCCTAAAATTTGCCTGCAGGACCTCGTGTCTCTTTTTACCTATGTCGTTGATACCAACATGGACCACACATTCTGGCTGTTCACACCCCTCAGAATGTTCTGCAGCCGTTCGGTGACATCCTTGACCCTGGCACCAGGGAGGCAACATACCATCCTGGAATCACATCCTGTGGCCACAGAAACGCTCTGTTCCCCTAACTATCAAATCCCCTACCACTATTGCTTTCCTGATCTTGCTCCTCTTTTTTTCTCTTCTCCCCCCCCCGCCCCCCGTACAGCTGAGTCACCCGTGGTGCCATGTACTTTGCTCTGGCTGTACTCCCCAGAGGAACCATCACCCTCACCAGAATTCAGTCTGTTTGGAGAGCGAGATGCACTCGGGACTCCTGCACTACCTGCCTGGTCCTTGTCTGTCTGGCGGTCACCCATTTCTTCTTTGCCTGCACACCCTTACACCGCGGGGTGACCACCTCCTGAAACGTGCTATCCACGTAGCTCTCAGCCTCACGGATGTACCTCAGTGACGCCAACTGCTGCTCAAGCTCCAAAACCTGGAGCTTTAGCTCCTCCAGCCAACGACACTTCCTGCACACGTGGTTGTCGAGGACACTGGAAGCGTCCTGGAGTTCCAACATGGAACAAGATGTACCTTCCACGGGACTGATGTGTCCTGCCATGCCACTACTTAATAGATTATTAACTAACAACAGAAATAAACTCAAAAAAAGAACAATCACCAGCTACTCACCAATTTGTTTTTTTTCCCTCTTCAACTCCTTCCCTTGTGCTGACTTCACTTACCTCGCTCCCTGATGCTCGCACTGCCTCCGGGCTCTCGGGCCTACCTTTATCTCTGGCCACTCCTCTCGCTCTCTCCTCCTTCCCTCTCTGTTCCAAATTCCCAATTTAGCACTCTGTCTAGAAGCACTCAGTTTAGGATCACTCTGTGCATCAGCAGATACTCTTTACTTTTATGCACTTTAGATCCACACCCAAGTTCCAAGTGCTGTCTCGGCTCTCTGCTCTCAGTAATTAGCACCTATTCAAGACAAACACTTACAGCTGACTGACGGTTATCTGCCACCAGCAGGCAGTTTCTGTTAAGAGCACTATGCTGCGAACAACTCTGCAATATTTGAAAGCAACTTTTCGAAGAGGGGTTCGCACGAGGAAAGTGCGGATTTTGTTCGGATGTCGGCGGCGTACTCCTTAGCTACATCGCCAGTCGTAAATTCAGGGCCATTATACATTTGTAGGTACTTGATTGTCCATCATAGAGGCCAGGCATTCACACTAAACCTTAGATGCCTGGTTAATCAAAACTCAGTCACTGGATGCACTCTTCAGCTCATAATTTTTAATTTGCAGATTAAGGGTCATAAGCAACATTGAAAAGAACTGCTTGCTTTTGATGGATGTATATAATGATCTATTTCCACAGCAGAACACGGCATTGTTTTTTTTCTTTAAATAAATCATTTCATGCTGTGACCTGAATAGAAGCTCATCTAAGTTGGGGTTGTCTACTGCAAGGAATGAGTTATTAATTTTAGTGTTTCATAATGAAGCGATATCTAATATTTTCTCTAACATCTAAGAATTTTAATGTTAGATAGAAACCTTTTAGTATATTGTGTTCCACTTAAGTAGTGGACTTAACCCAATCTGACCTATTAACGGACTGGAGAATTTTAAACAGTCTGTAACCTTATTAACTTTTTAAACCTGTCTGGTAAGTTCAAGCTTAAGCATGTTAAAATCTCCTAATGTTGGAATGTTTACATTTAGTACTAGCTCTCTTGGTTTCCAACAAGGAAATAAAGCTCGGTTTCAGCACAGAATCCAAGTATCTGGAATGTTTCTTCTTGATCAGTGAGCTTTCTGGTAGCATAATCCATCATTGCCTTGTGGTATTTTCCCATGTAAGGTTGAAAAATGGTTAGTGGTAGTTTTTACCTATTCTGACACTACAATCTGCTTGAAGCTAGTCAACCTGCTCATAGTAGAGCAGTCATATTTACGTCTTTTGTGTTCAGAAATCCCTAGTAAAACAAGGAATTAGTGTTGGGTCCACTTTTGTTCTTGAGCATAGGAGCACAATTTCAAAATTTGTTGACTACATAAAAGCAGGGAAGCTTTGACAGACAGTAAGGAGGACTGTAAAAGACTTGACTTAGACATAGACAGATTAACAGAATAGGCAGATAGGGCAAAGATGCTAGTTAATGTAAGTAAGTGTGCAGTAATACATTTTGAGAGTAAAACGAGAAGTTTGAGTATACAACTCTGGAAAGATGCTAAAAGCTATGGATGAACGGAGAGATCGAAGAGTTCAAATATGTAACTTCCTGATAAGTACGTGCAGATAGTCATAAAGGCCAATAGCCTTTTGGGTTTTGTAAATAGGGATATGGAGGGCAAGACTAAAGAGGTAATGACGAGGCACAAGGCAGTGGTTGAGCCACATTTAGTTGGATTGTATGCAGTTATGAATACCCCATTACATAAAGGCTATGGAGAGTCTAGGAACAGGAGTAGGCCATTTAGCCCCTCGAGCCTGTTCCGCCATTCAATGAGATCATGCTGTCCTGCGACCTAATTCCATATACTGTACCTGCCTTTGTCCCATATGCCTTAATACCCTTGGTTAGCAGAAATCTATCAATCTCCGCTTTAAAATTAGCAATTGACCCAGCATCAACTGCCGTTTGCAGAAGAGAGTTCCAAACTTCTACCCCCCTTCACATGTAGAAATGTTTCCTAACTTCACTCCTGAAAGGCCTGGCTCTAATTTTTAGGCTATGTCCCCTGTCCTAGATTTCCCAGCCAGTGGAAATAGTTTGTGTCTATCTACTCTCAGTTCCCCTTAATATCTTACACTTTGATCAAATCACCCCTTAACCTTTTTAAATTCCAGGGAATACAACCCTAGTCTGTGTAATCTTGCCTCGTAATTTAACCCTTGGAGTCCAGGTATCGTTCTGGTAAACCTACGCTGCACTCCCTTCAAAGCCAAAATATCCTTCCTAAAGTGTGGTGCCCAGAATTGCTCACTACTCCAGATGTGGCCTAACCAGGGCTTTGTATAGCTGTAGCATGGCTTCTAACTCCTTGTATTCTAGTGTGCTAGTGATTTTTTTTTGTCTATGACATTTTAATGATCTATCTACAAGGACCCCCCCAAGTCTCTTTGGACCGCCACCGCTTCTAGCTTTTCACAATTTAGAAAGTACTCTGATCTATCCTTTTTTGGTCCAAAGTGGATGACCTCACACTTGCTGATATTGAAATCCATTTGCCACAGTTTTGCCCATTCAATTAAATCTATTAATATAGCTTTGTAATTATATGCTTCCATCTACACTACTTACAATGCCGCCTAGCTTTGTGTCGTCGGCAAACTTGTATATGTGGTTCTCTATCCCATCGTCTAAATCGTTAATAAATACAGTGAATAGTTGAGGCCCCAACACAGATCCCTGTGGGATGCCACCAGTCACATCCTGCCAATTAGAGTACCTACCCATTATCCCTACTCTGTCTCCTACTGCTCAGCCAATCTTCTAACCAGGTCAGTAATTTGCCCTCAATTCCATGAGCTTCAACTTTAGCTAACCGTCTCTTATGAAATGCCTTCTGGAAGTCTATATAAATAACATCCATAGACATTCCCCTGTCCCCTACTTTAGTCACCTCTTCAAAAAATTCAATCAGGTTTGTCTAGCAAGACATACCCTTTACAAATCCATGCAGGCTCTCTCTGCTCAGCTGAAAATTTAAGGTATTCAGTCACTCCATCCTTAATTATAGACTCTAGTAATATATTGACAACAAATGTTAGGGTAACCGGTCTGTAATTCCCTCTCTATTCTTAAATAGCAGAGTGACATGTGCAATTTTCCAATCTAAAGGAATGGTTCCTGAATTAAGAGAACTTCGGCAGATCATAAATAAAAACAGAAAATGCTGGAGATACTCAGTAGGTCAGGCAGCATCTGTGAAGAGAGAAACAGAGTTAACGTTTCAGGTCGATGACCTTTTGTCAGAACTGGAAAAAAGCAGGAAATGGAACAGATTTTTAAGCAAGTGTAGGGGCTGGGAAAGGGCGGGGGGATGAAAGAACAAAAGGGAAGGTCTGTGATAGGATAGAAGGCAGGAGAGGTTAAGAGACATGAAGAGATATTCAAGGCAAAAGGAGATGGTAATGGGACAGGTTAAGAAACAAAGGATGGCTCCAGATGAAGTGTAAATTGCGCTGGCAGAATGAAAGACAGCTGCCACGTGAGAGAGAAGAAAAGACAAACAAAATATATATATGATAGGGGCCGAGGTTATGATCTGAAATTGTTGAACTCTGTTGAGTCCAGAAGGCTGTAAAGTGCCTAATTGAAAGATGAGGTGCTGTTCCTCGAGCTTACGCTGAGCTTCAGTGGAACAATGCAAGAGGCTGAGGACGGTGAGGTGAGTGGAGTGGAACGGAGAATTAAAGTGACAGGCGACCAGAAGCTCGGGGTCCCCCTTGCGGACTGAACGGAGGTGTTCCGCAAAGCGGTCACCCAATCTGCGTTTGGTCTCCCCAATGTAGAGGAGACCGCATCGTGAGCAGCGAATACAGTATACTAAATTGCAAGAAGTACAAGTAAATCGCTGTTTCACCTGGAAGGGGTGTTTGGGGCCCTGGACAGTGGAAAGGGAGGTGGTATAAGGGCATGTGTTGCATCTCCTGCGCTTGCGGGGGAAGGGGTGTTGGGGGTGATAGAGGAGTGGACCAGGGTGTCGCGGAGGGAGCGGTCCCTTCGGAATGCTGAAAGGGGAGGTGAGGGGAAGATGTGTTTGGTGGTGGGATCACGCTGGAGATGGCGGAGGATGATCCGTTGAATATGGAGGCTGGTGGGGTGAAAGGTGAGGACAAGGGGAACTCTGTCGTGGTTCCGGGAGGGAGGGGCAGGGGTGAGGGCAGAAGGGCGGGAGATAGAACGGACACGGTCAAGGGCCATGTCAACCACAGTAGAGGGGAATCCTCGGTTCAGGAAAAAGGAAGACCTGTCAGAAGCACTGGTATGGAAGGTGGCATCGTCAGAGCAGATGTGGCGGAGACGGAGAAACTGGGAGAATGGAATAGAGTCCTTACAGGAAGCGGGGTGGGAGGAAGTGTAGTCCAGGTAGCTGTGGGAGTCAGTGGGCTTGTAGTGAATATTTGTCAATAACCTATCCCCAGAGATGGAGACGGAGAAGTCGAGGAAGGGAAGAGTCGGAGATGGACCGGGCGAGGGAAGGATGGAAATTGGAAGCAAAGTGGATGAAATTATCTAGTTCTGGGCGAGAGCAGGAAACGGCACCAATACAGTCATCAATGTACCGGAAAAAGAGGTGAAGGAGAGGACCTGCGTAGGACTGGAACAGTGTTCCACATATCCCACGAAAAGGCAGGCATAGCTAGGACCCATGCGGGTTCCCATAGCAACACCTTTGATTTGGAGGAAGTGAGTGGAGTCAATGGAGAAGTTGTTCAATGTGAGAACAAGTTCAGCCAGGCGGAGGAGGGTGGTGGTGGATGGGGACTGGTTGGGCCTCTGTTCAAGGAAGAAGCGGAGCGCCCTCAGGCCATCCTGGTGGGGAATGGAGGTGTAGAGGGATTGTACGTCCATAGTGAAAAGGAGGCGGTTGGGGCCAGGAAACTGTTAAAGTGGCGGAGGATGTCGGAAGAGTCGCGGATGTAGGTGGGAAGAGACTGGACAAGGGGAAAAAATAGTGTTGAGATAGGAAGAGATAAGTTCTGTGGGGCAAGAACAGGCTGAAATGATGGGTCTACCAGGGCAGTCCTGTTTGTGGATCTTGGGAAGGAGGTAGAAGCGGGCTGTGTGGGGTTGGGGAACTGAGGTTGGCGGCTATGGGGGGTAGATCTCCAGAGGAGATGAGGTCAGTTACAGTCTTGGAAACGGTGGCTTGATGTTTGGTAGTGGGGTCATGGTCCAGGCGGAGGTAGGAGGTTTTTTTTTTTGAACACCTCCCACTAATCTTCTGTTGATGGGTAAAATGACAGATTTGTCCAGTTTGGCAGATCATAGTTAGGGCATCTGCAATGTTCTTGCCTACTTGCTTTAAAACCCTGGGATGAAAACCATCTGGCCCTGGGGATTTGTCACTCTTTAGAGCCATTATTTTCTTAATTACTGTTAATTTACTTACGTTAATTTTGGTGAGTCCCTGTCCCTGATTCGTTTCCTTGGGCTGTCGGCATGCTATCCTCCTCCTCTACTGTAAATACTGACGCAAAATAATTTAACATGTCCACCATTTCCTTATTTTCATATCACCATTGTCAAGTTTTAAGGGGCCCACATTGCTCTTAACCACCTTCTCTTTCCTAATAAAATTGTAAAGTTTTTTGTGTTGGTTTTGATATCTCTTGCAAGTTTCTTTTCATACTCCCTTTTTGTAGCTCTTACCATTTGTTTTGTTGCCCTTTCCTGTTCTTTATATCTCACATTTGCCAGGATCTATGCTATTTTTTTTTCATTCTCGTATGCTTTTTCTTTTAGTTTTATGTTGTCCCTTACCTCTTTAGTCATCTATGGCCTTTTTTTGGCAAGTAGAGCTCTTGCTCCTTAGGGGTATAAACTGGTTCTGTATCATGTTTAAAAAAAATTTTTTTAACACCTCGCACTAATCTTTTGTTAATGGGTAAAATGACAGATTTGTCCAGTTTACTGTGGACAGTCTCTCTCAACCTGTTGAAGTCAGCCTTGCCTAAATCTAGAACCTTAGTAAGCTAAATCTTAGCTGTTTCGCATTTCTCCCTTTCAAACACAACATTGAACTGAATCATATTATGGTCGTTATTAGATAAATGTTCACGCACCATTAGGCTGTTAACTAAATATGGCTCTTTGCTCATTATTTATTCTAATATGGCCTGCCCCCTTGTTGGTTGTAGGACATATTGTTGCAGAAAACTATCCTAAACACACTCAATAAATTCACTACCTTTCTGACATGAGCTTGTCTGCTTATCCCAATCTCTATGGAAGTTAAAATCCCCCATTAAAAAACACTCTGACTTTACTACATGCCTGTCTAATCTCTGCATTAATACCCTATAATTAGGGGGACAGATAGCATCCTTTGTAAGCAGGATTCAGAGTCCCACATGGTATGTTGCCTACCTGGGTTATGCTGATGGATTTAGATGAGGAAAGATGGGAGGAGGCGCGTGTGGAGCATAAACACCAGCATGGACCATTTGGGCCGAATGGCCTGTTTCTGTGCTGTATTTCCTGTGTAATGTAATTCTGCCACTGCACCGCTGCTACCAGGGGGCCAACACACCACTCCCAATACAGTCTTAAATAATTTTCTATTTCTTAGTTCTACCCATAAAGTCTCCACTGCTTGCTTACCTCTCGTTATATCATCTCTTATATAAGTCATTTCATCGTTGATCACTAATGCAGGTCCTCTCTCACCAACAGTCTCTGAGACTAGGCAGTCAGCAATGATGACATCATCAGAGGCAACTTTCAGACTGAAACCACTAATTGGTTCATGGGTTCCCACATGCTGGAACTCAATTGCCCAATTAAGTGAAAATTGCATCATTCATCCACATTAATCTGGAGTCGGGGGGGGAAACACGAAATGCAGATTACACGACCCCAACCCGACCCCAAGACAAAATCCAGCCCAAAAACCTAGTATATTTGGTTCCCAGTCCTGACCGGCTTGCAGCCATGTCTCTAACTGCTACCATGTCATACCCTGCAAGTTGAATTTGCGCCTGCAATTCATTCAATTTGTGCCTTATACTTCATGCATTTGTATAAAGAACACTTATTTGGGCCACACACCCTAGCCTGTCCTTCTGCTTTAATGTTTTTCTCACATTTCATATTTCTCTCTCCTGATTTAATTATTTAACATCTTTTAGTTTCCCTCTACCTGTAGTGCCTAATGCACAATTTCTGACTTGCTCTACTCTCTTCCCTTTCATTCGGTTTAGAATTATTATTTATACTACCTTTTCCACCTGCGCACCACTCCTCTCTGCTACTCTGAACAGGACCTCTTGCCTACTCTTTCCTATATTGTTGGTCCCAACATGGACCATAATGACTGGATCCTGCCCCTCCCTCTCCAATATCCTTTCAAGCTGGTTCGAGTGGTCCCTCATCCCGGCACCAGCTAGGCAACATACCGTGTGGGACTCTGGATCCTGCTTAAAAGGATGCTATCTGTCCCCCAATTATAGATTCCCCAACAACTACCACGTTACGCTTTTCTTTTTCCCCCCCCCCTCCCCCCTCAAACCTTTGGACAGCCTCCTACTCCAAGGTGCCATGATCAGCATTCTGGCTGTCCTTCCAACAGTCTTCATCCTTATCCTCACAAGTAGCTCGTACATTGTGCATGTTGGATAGGATTAGTTTCTGTGGATCCTCGTTCTCTATCTCACCTGGGTTCCCCTTACTCTGTACACTATCTGCCACAGCAACCCTGTTCTGATCGTGCACCTCTCTGAGATGTGACTGAGGTCTGGAGCAAGCTGTCCAGATAATCCTCCCCCCTCCCTTATGTGTCGGAGTGTCTCCAACTCACACTTCGCTCAATGACTCTGAGCCAGAGAGATTTGAGGTGGAGACATCTACTGTGGACGTGCTCGCATGGGACAGTCTCGCTGTCCACAAATCCCACATTCTGCAGACCAGACACACAACCTGCTCTGCCGTCTTAGTTTATATTTATTTATAGATATTTATTTAGTTTTTTTAACTTTAAGGCTATTTAACTGTTTAGCTAACGCCAAAATGCAAACACTAACCTCTAAACATAATGGCCCAGATATTCCGATCCCTACAGGTGGGTACGCGCTGTGTACGCTCCCTTAGGGACATCGGAAATGGCGGTTTCAGGCATGCACTGCGCATGCGCTGAAAACCGGCATTTCTGATCTGTCAAGAATGGTCTTGACAGATCGGACGCCTGCCCTGGAGAAGGGCCTCTGCAGGCGGATAGTTCTGCTTTTTGGAGACTCTCCACCCGCAGAAAACCCTTACAATTCTTATGCCTGGTAAAAGCAGGCGTAAGGCCTGCTTTTTACCAGGATAAGAGTTTGAAAAAAAGTTTTAAAAAAAAATTTCACTGATTTTACCATTTAAAAATACTTTTTTTAAAAAAAAAAGGTAAGTTTATTTTTAGCCCTGTAAAGAACTTTAATTTTTTTCAAAAAATTTAAATTTTGTTTAAAATACTTAATTTATTGTAATTTCAAGTCATTTTAAAAATGTGATTTTTTTTTTTAATTTATTTAAAGTTTTACTATGTTTTTGGGGTGATCTCCATTCATATGTTTGACAGGTCTTCCTGTCAAATGTATGAAGGAAGATTCCCTTGTGATTGGCTCCCCATGGCCCACGTGATCCCAGGGACGCTGCGAACTACATGCGCCCCTGGGATACGTGGGCCCTGCTCACTTCAAGTTTGGAGAGGCCCAGGAGCGGAAGCGTGTGCGTCCCGGGAGCCCTCAGGTAAGGGTATAGATTTTTCCAGATCGCAGGCCTTTGCCCGCGGGAGGCCTGCGATCGGAAAATACGGGCCAATACTTATCTGTTACTTACCCACGCGGCTCCACACTCTGCGCTGACTATAACGTTACTTTGAGTTTTTCCCCTCTGTTTGTCTGGTGTCTGCAGCTCTTACCACCTGATAGGCTCGCCTGCTGCCGGCTCTCGTGTGCTGTTTAAATCTGCTGCTCTACTTACTGCCTCAAGCTTGCACAAACCACTACAAGTGTTAAAGGCAAATAGAATCAGCTCCTTTCCCCTCTGCACCAATTTCCTACTCTCTCCAAATTCTAAACTTTCCACTTTGTTCACGATGCACTCAGTTAACCTTGAGATCTGTCGTTATGCTCTATGCCTTAGCAGAAATCTTCTACTTTAAAACACCTTTTGAGCCACACCCAAGTTACAACTGCTCAGTCAGCTTCCAGCTCACAGTAATTGCCCCCTATCCAGGCAAGAACTTACAGCTACAACAAAAGCAAAATACTGCAGATGCTGGAAATCTGAAAAAAACCCAGAAAATACTGGAAATACTCAGCAGGTCAGGCAGCATCTGTGGAGAGAGAAACAGTTAACGTTTCAGGTCGATGACCCTTCAAAAGAACTTACAGCTGATTGACTGTTAACTGCTAACTGTTAACTGCCTTGCAGTTTTTAAAGTTCTCAGTTAAATTCTAAATGTCAAGACTAAATTTCAGTCTTGCCCACTCACCCACGACTTACAAATTCTAAACTTCCCACTCTGCTCACGGTGCACTCAGTTAACGTAGATTTATCAGAATGATACCAGCGATGGGAAGCTATAGTTAAGAGGAAAGACTCAAGATACTGGGACTTTTTTCACTGGAGCAAAAAGGCTTAAGAGATTTATGAAAGGTTGTAATAGTCAATATGGAAAGACTATTTCCTATGATTCAGAAGTCAGTGATGAGGGACCATTAATTTAAAATTTATGTGAGGAGCGAGGTTAGGAGAAAATTCTTCATGCAGGGGCATGGAGTGCTCTGCCACAGGGAATGGTTGAGGGAGACCATTTGTATCTTCTAAGGGAACATTGGATCAATATTTGAAGCAGAGGACAATACAGGCCTATAGGAAGAGCGCAGGTCAGTGGGTTTAGTTTTGGATTGCTCTAGCAAAGAACCAACACAGACACGATGAATTGAATCATTATCTGTTCTGTAAACCTCTGATTCTATAGGAAGTCCTTTTGATCTATCTTTCTAGGAGCCTTAACCCTTTAATTTTTCTAATTATTGGAGGGGCAGCTTTCATATTTTTCTGCCAATGAAGGTGAGTTACTATTGGGAATGTTTTTCCCCTACAAAGCCTTTTCTCAAACAAAACCACTTCCTTTACTCAATCGTATCTGGCCTATTCCTGCATGGAAATGAGATGTATAGATATCTTTTTTTAACCAACTATTCCAAAGTTTGACAAGTAAAAATTCTGCCCTAATTTTATTTGAATATCAAGTTATGTAGCAGACCAATAATACACTTTTTAGTTTTCTCAAATCAGTTCTCTGGTAATTTATTTTGAGTTTTAAGTTATCAATATTTGAAACATACAATAACCTGAAATTTTATGCAAATTGAAAGCTATCCACTCCATCTTGCAATTTACAAATAATTAGCCTGGAAGGATAGTACTAAAATCAAAGATGTATAAATTTGTAGTATATGTGTACTTAACCACTTGTTGTTACAGGACAGGATCGGCTTTAACCTGAATTATTGCATCAAACAAATTTATGAGCTGAGGTCTTAAATACCCCATCCTTTTTACACCAGCACTCCTTTCCCTTGTGCAGCTTTGGTATATTTTTTAAACTTTTTTTCCCCCCTAAAATGTCAAATTTTCTATGAGCCGTTAATTTTACTCCCAAGAAACAGCATTGTTAATTGGAAGTCCTCATGCAGCTGACAGTCTGATGTAACCTCTTTTGCTGTACTGCTTTTAAATCCTCAGGAGATTAATTGAGATCTCCTATATGAACATAAGCATAGCTGAAATTAGGTACAATACATACTGTACAGTGTGCACAGTCAAGGGCATGAACATGTTCAAGACTGATTGACTAGTTGGCAGTTTTTAGAGCCTTTCAGGTCAATATTTAAAATATAATAATGCACAGCATGAATTAGACATGCTTGTGCTCTCTGCTTTTGGGCCAAGCTTATGTATATAAATTCTGTGGCTAGTAGAGCAGGCCTGAGTATTCTGTGGCTATTGGCTCACCTCCTGACTCCCCTTGTCTCTCCACACCCTACAAGGCACAGGTAAGGAGTGTGATGGGATACTGTACTCTCCACTTGCCTGGATGGGTGCAGCTGCAACACTCAAGAAACGTAACACTATCCAGGACAAAGCAGTCAACTTGATCGGCACCCCATCCACGGTCTTAAATATCCATTCCATCTGCCACCGGCTTACTGTGGCTGGCTGCAGTGTATACTATCTACATGATGCACTGCAGCAACTCACCGAGATTTCTTCAGCACTACCTCCCAAACCCACGACCTCCACCAGCTAGAAGGAAAAGGGCAGCAGGTGCATTGGAACAACATCGCTTCCATGTTTTGCTCCAGGTCACACATCCTGATTTGGACATACATCGATGTTCCTTCGTCATTGTGCCAAAATCCTGGAACTCTCTACCTAACAACATTGAGGGAGCATCTTCACCACACGGACTGCAGCAGTCCATCTCCACCTTCTCAGGGCAATTTGCGACGCCCTATCCTAGAATCTTTTTTAAAAGTACTGTAAATTTCAGCAAATGGGTTACTGATTCATGCTGTGTTTTACGATTTGCTAACTAGGGCTGAGACTTGGGCACTGGTTTAATTTAGATGACCAGTATGAGAATTGTAACTTTAACAGCTAGTAGACTAATGTGCTGTTTTTCACACCAACTCAAAACAGCAAGGAGGGATTTGCTGTAGTTAATTGCTCATAAGTCATCTTTTACTTTATCAACTGTACACTTTTTACCTGTCTTCCTTTGTTCCTCCCTCTTTATAAACTATTTTTTCAAGAATGGTTGTCTAGTAACTATACGATTGAAGAAGTTGTTGGTAATTTGGCATTACATCCTTGCCAACACCACAATAGATGGCTGATGTTGGGGGTTTTCTGTATTAACATTGGGTATTTTTTTCACTAAAGTGATAGCCATTTAAATTGCACCCTTTCCTTTGAAGACACAGGTTGAAACTAATTTTAATTGTGTGTTTCCATGACATTATAAACCACAGTCTCTGCATTGCTTTTTCTACATGGGTGTGATAAAGGAAATAAATTTATCTCCTATCATTGAAAAGTGTTTTCTTTCTGTTTACATGCAGCAAGGACATATGGGCGAAGGCGAGGTAAAACTATGAAAAATTACTACAATGTATTCATAGTATAGTACTTCAGCACAATGACTGGGCCAGTAATTTAGTCATGTTACATTTTTTATACACAAGTCACAGCACTTCAAAACAGAAAGTAATTCCTTATGTGAAGTACTTTGAGAAGGTTCGACATGAAATGCCTATGTAACTGCAAGTATATTTTATTTAGACTTTTATATTTAATTGCATATCATGCTTTTATTGTACATTATAATATTTCATTCTAGACCTCTGCTTTTTATTTTTTGAGATGCACAAAGCTGGCTTCACATTTTCCTCAGTCTATTGACTACAGAATGATCATATTTAATAAATGTTGGATTATGATTCAGCTTGATAATCATACAGGAGAGGCATTTGAGGCACACTTTCTGATTGGGAAAAACCATTTAAAGCAATCCTTGCTACCCAGTTCCAGCTTGGTTTGTTCAGGAGCCTACTGAGCTACTTCCAATTAAACATTGAAAAGTTGCCCTTCAACTGGTGCTCACACCAAACTTAATGTGGTTTTAATTTTTTAACAATTTTTGGATCCCTATTGGGCATGTTTAACCATTCAACTATAATAGATGGCTTTCACTTGATTTAATGTTCTAATAAACTGCCCCGCTACTTCATGGATGTTACTTTTTGTTGTGTATCATTAATTAATCACTTTCAGTGATATTTTGCAGACAGTTATCCTCATTAACATTTCACTAACTGTCCCTACTACATGTGGGGCTGTGACCAATATGGTGAAAAAATCTCACCTCTGTGGTTGTTCATCTCCACATGAAAACATCTTCTGTCGCAAATACTTCATCCTTTGGGGCTGGTTTTTAAAATTGCCATTCCTTGAAATAACTTTGCTTAGATGATAACTTCCTTCATGATCTCTTCTGCTGATGGCTCATTTCACAAAGTAAACTACCCTTGTTACAAGAACAAAGGCAAACCAAGTTGTCCTCATCTCTACATGAATAGCCAACATTTGTGTTCTGCAAATGTATAGTAGTTTATTAAAATCTCATGTTTCAACACTTGGAAAATATTTTTCCATTGTATCTGCAACATTGTAAGGAAAATGTAGACCAAATATTTTCATATATATATATATATATTCTCTTTAAAGGAGCAGGCATTCACTACCAGCAGTATAATTGCCATTCAAAGCACTTTTTCATAACCTGTGTGAAGTCATTGAAGTGAAAAGCAAGAAAATATTTTTTTTTTGCTGGCAGCAAGATATTCATTAATTATCTCCATGCCATTGCAACAACAGCATCCATGCCAAATAAATTTTGCATTCAAAAATTCCTAATGCATATAATTACTCTAGGTGAATTCGGTAATTAATCTTGACTTCTAGAAGCAGGTTTTGTGTTGGTCTCTACCAGAAAATGCGGAGTCTACGTTTAATCAGCTGTGATGTTCTTGATAAATTTAGGGATTGTCATAATCCTTCTATCCATTGTCATCCATCAAGAATGCCCAGTGATGGCAACAGCTGCTGGCAAAAAATATGCAATAAAATCAATCTCCACGATAATATGCTTTTAAAAATGACGCCAAAGAATAATCAGAAGCTGTAAATTTAATTTCTGTTTTAATGACTGGCGTGTACCAAGACCATCACTCCTGTGGTTTGACTTTCTATGAACACCTTTATTTGAAGATGGTAATCAATCCCTGGTATCCATTGATCTTTGTAATTCACTGAGATATCCTTTATCATTTTTCAAACTCAAAATAAGGCCACTAACTCACTGCTGTTATTGCAGCATCCTATATTTTAGGTGTATAAATGGGCATTTCTCTGCCTGTTGGGTAAGGAGAATAAAATTAACTTTTATATCTGTACAATGCAAATGAACACCAGCAGTAAATTCTCCTTGATTTAAAATTTCCAATAGAAGCTGTATTTGTAAGAGGGTAACCAAAATGGTATAACCTAAAAAGGTTGCCTAGCCACCTCATTCTGGCTGTGTAGGCCATGGTTCACTTCCCAACAGAATCTACTGGGCCTTCCTATTTCAAACTGAGATGTGAAATTTTTAGAAAAAAGTAGTTCCTAAAGACTCCCCACTTACAATGATGGTACATCAAGCTATTCACTATCTCTTCTTCATGGGCCCAGATTGCTGTCAAATTCTAGAATTCTACAGTGCATGTAGTCAAACAAGTACATCATAATTCAAGGTGCACGATGGCCAGGAGGAAATGGATGCGAGAAAGTAACCTTTATATACACCTCCATTTTCTATAATTTCTCTAATTTTAAGATTATGCCCCCTTTTCTGGATTCCCCACCAGAGGAAATAGTTTCTCTGTCTCTACCCTATCAAATCCCTTACTCATTTTAAAGACCTCAATTTGATTACCCCTTAACCTTCTACAGTCAAGGGAATATAAGAACATAAGACATAGGAGCAGGAGTAGGTCATTTGGCCCCTCGAGCCTGCTCTGCCATTCAGTAAGAACATGGCTGATCTGATCTTGACCTCAACTCCACTTCTCTGCCCGCTCCCCATAACCCTTCACTCCCTTACCATTCAAAAATCTGTCTATCTCCACCTTAAATATATTCAATGACCCAGCCTCCACAGCTTTCTGGGGAAGAGAATTCCGAAGATTCACGACCCTCAGAAGAAATTTCTCCTCATTTCCGTTTTAAATGGGTGCCCCCTTATTCTGAAATTATGCTCCCTAGTTCGAGATTCCCCCACGAGGGGAAACATCCTCTCTGCATCTACCCTGTCAAGCCCCTTCAGAATCTTATGTTTCAATAAGATCCCCTCTCATTCTTCTAAACTCCAGTGAGTATAGGCTCAATCTTTATTCCTAAGATAACCCCTTCATCTCCAGAATCAACCTCGTGAACCTTCTTTGAACTGCCTCTAATGCAAGTATATCCTTCCTTTAAATAAGGAGACCAAAACTGTACGCAGTACTCCAAGTGTGGTCTCGCCAATGCCCTGTACCAGTTGTAACAGGACTTCCCTACTTTTATACTCCATTCCCTTTGCAATAAAGGCCAACATTCGATTTGCCTTCCTAATTACTTGCTGTACCTGCATGCTAACTTTGTGATTCATGTACAAGGACCCCCAGATCCCCCTCTACCTCAGCATTTTGTAATCTCTCATTTAAATAATTAGCTTTTTTATTTTTCCTACCAAAGTGGATAATCTCACATTTTCCCACATTATACTCCATCTGCTAGATTTTTGTCCACTCACTTAGCCTACCTATATCCCTACGGAGTTTCTTTGCGTCCTCCACACAATTTGCTTTCCGACCTATCTTTGTATCATCAGCAAATTTGGCTACATTACATTCGGTCCCTTCATCTAAGTCATTAATATAAATTGTAAATAGTTGAGGTCCCAGCACTGATCCCTACGGCACATCACGAGTTACAGTTTGCCAACCTGAAAATGACCCATTTATCCTGACTCTCTGTTTTCTGTTGATTAGCCAATCCTCTATCCATGCTAATATATTACCCCCAACCCCGTGAGCTCTTATCTTGTGCAGTAACCTTTTATGTGGCACCTTATCAAATGCCTTCTGGAAATCCAAATACACGACATCTACTGGTTCCCCTTTATCCACCCTGCTCATTACATCCTCAAAGAACTCCAGCAAATTTGTCAAACATGATTTCCCTTTCATAAAACCATGCTGACTCTGCTTGACTATATTATGATTTTCTAAATGTCCTGCTACCATTTCCTTAATGATGGACTCCAGTATTTTCCCAATGACAGATGTTAGGCTAGCTGGTCTATAGTTGCCTGTTTTCTGTCTCCCTCCTTTCTTAAATAGGGGCGTTATATTTGCAGTTTTCCAGTCCGCTGGGACCTCTCCAGAATCCAGGGACTTTTGGTAGATTACAACCCATGCATCCACTAGCTCTGCAGCCACCTCTTTTAAGACTCTAGGATGCAGGCCATCGGGTCCAGGGGACTTGTCCACCTTTAGTCCCATTAGTTTGCCTAGTACTATTTCTCTAATGATGGTGATTGTTTTAAGTTCCCCAGTTTATGCAATCTGCCCTCATAATTCAACCCTTTCAGCTCTGATATTCTGGCAAACCTACGCAGCACCCCTTCCAAGGCAAATATATCTGATGAAAGGTCATCGACCTGAAACGTTAACTCTCTTTCTCTCTCCACGGATGCTGCCTGGCCTGCTGAGTTTTTCCAGCGTTTTCTGTTGTTATTTCGGATTTCCAGCATCCGCAGTATTTTGCTATCGTATCTTTCCTGAGGTTCAGTGCCCAAAACTGAACACAGTATTCTAAATAGAGTCTGACCCATGCTCTGTACAACTGAATTGTCTCTTCCTCACATTTGTATTCCGGCCTCCTTGAGATAAAGGCCAACATTCCATTAGCTAGTGCACAGGTGAAAAAAGTAATCAAACAATATAGTGGAATGTTGGTCTTTATCTCAAGGGGGGCTGGAATACAAAGGGATGGAAGTTGAGCTTCAATTGGTCAACCCCATCTGAAGTATCGTTCACTTTTGAGCACCCAATCTCAGGAAGGATATATTGGTCATCGAGGGGATACAGTGCAGATTCCCCATAATTATACCAGGGCTTAAATTAAGTTATGAGGACAGGTTGTATAAACTTGCCTTGTATTCTCTTGAGTTTAGAAGGTTGTGGGATGATCTAATTCAGGTGTTTAAAATGATAAAGGGATTTGATAGTTTCTCTCTCTACCTTTATTTCCACTGGTGGGGGAATTCAGAACCAGGGGGTGCAATCCTAAAATTAGAGCGAAGTCGTTTCCGAGGGCAATGAGGAAGCACTTTCAGCCAAAGAGTAGTGGCAATTTGGAATTCCCTCCCCCAGAAGGCTGAGATTGACAGATTTGTTTTTGGGTAAGGATATCAAGGGATATGAATAGAAGGTGGGTAAATGAACTTGAGGTACAGATCAGTCTAAGCTAATTGAATGGTGGAATGGGCTTAAGGAGCTGAATGGCCTACTATGGCTAGGGCTGCTTCAGCACAGTAGTAAGGGTAGCAACCTGATTGAAGAAATTTAACCAAGCAGTTGCAGGAGAGATGGGTATGGATTTGGGAGAGGAAAAGGAGGTTAGAAGAATATGGGGATCAAAAGTTGTTTATTTGGGGCAGGGAGGAGTAATGATGGCAGTTTTGAAATGGATGGGGACAGTACCTGAAAAGAGGGAACCATTTACAATCAGCTATCAAGGTGGGGCAAGAAGGAAAGATGGTGGTCAAGGGAGCAGGAGGTGAGTCTTATGGAGAGAAGAGGGTATAAGGGGAGATGGGAGAGAAAGATGTGGACTTAAGACTGGGAGAGGTTTGGCTTTGGGAGCAAGGAGACTGGTGGGGGGAAGCAGCAGAGGCAGCTGAATAGATGGTCTCAATCATAGTGATAAAGAAATAGATGAGCTCTTCGCACTTGTTGGAGGTGAGGGTGGAGAGACCAGGGAAGAGAGGTTTAAGCAGACAGTTGGTAGTAGACAAAAGAAGTGGTGGGTTATCGTTCCTCTCCAGGACGATCCTGGAGTAGTGGATGGTTTTGGTAGAGGAGAGTACGGCCTGAAAGCACTTGATGTGGGTCAGCCAAATGTGATGATGGATGGCTAAACCAGTTGTGTGCAAGATATGCTCACATCTGCTCCCCTTACTCGGTATTCTCCTTGTCCATCTTAACAAATTGGTAAGTTTACTTAGGGGTTGCAACTGTGTGAAAGAAAGGCTTTGTATAATATGAACGCAACTTAATGTTCAAAATAAAATTTATAATATAAATAATCTATTGGACACTGTGATATTAGTTGGGAACCCCATTCTATATTTTTTTGGGTGCTAATATTTGTTAACTTAAACTCTTGAAGTTTGCACAAGTCAAACACATCCCAATAATTCAGATTAGCCAACAGCAATATTTCCTGAAGATAATACCTTTTCTGATTTCATTTCATGTATCCTGATGTTTCCAGATAGCAAAGAAATAGTGCTATTCGTGGTGCTTTCAAATTGAGAAGTGTCTTGGGGAAATATACTCTCTCCTTTCTTCTCCTCCCACCCTCGCCCCCCCAAAGGAATTGAATGTCCCAAGCAAGAGGATGACTAATGTTATCAACTATGTTAATTACCTCCGTTGTCTTGTAGCAAAGAGACTAATCCTGTCTTGAAGGGAAAAATGTTTTGAAAGGCCAAAAAGTTCATTATGGTTAAGTATTAATAAACAAACTGTTAAGTGGTAGAATCGTTCAGCGCTTTCACTGGCAAAACTGTTCTAGGGAGAATTTTGCCAAGACGACAATGCGGTACATACTTTAAGCAGATATGGTGATGTTTGGACCTGTTTTGTGTATCCCACAAGGATATGAACTATATAAAGGCAGTCCCATAATAGATTTGAATCCCGAGGATATAATCTCCTCTAAGTCTAAATCATTGCTATTGTATTCAGCAGCTATGAGCATTAAGAATATTGTATTCTGTTATTAAAACCTGTAAGCCACTTCTATTTCAAGACATTAACACTATGAAGTGAGATTCCTATTGAAAGCTTTTTCAGAAAGCCATATAAAAACCCTTCTGACGAAGAGTTCGACCCAAAACGTTAACTGTTTCTCTCTCCTAGATGCTGCCTGACCTGCTGAGTGTTTCCAGCACTTTGTTATTTTATATAAAAACAATAACTTTCATATAGAACCGTTGATCTAGAAAAACATCCCAAGGTGCTTCACAGCGGTGTAAGTAAAACAGAAGACGAACCAAAAAAGAGATTAGAAGCAGTGACCAAATGTTTGGCCGAAGGAGGCGAGGGAGTTGAAGAGAAGATGGTTTTACGGAGGGTTGTTTTTATTAGAACAGGGGAGATTATTGGGTGGTTTGATAGAGGTGTATAAAATATTGGAGATGGGACAGAGTAGATAGAAACAGACTGTTTCCAGCAGATGAGATGTCTAAAATGAGGAGACATAAAAGATTAAATGTAAGATTTAGGACAGAGCAGGAGCTATTATTTTTACACGGAGGGTTGTGAGACTGGAATGCACTACTGGTATTAGTGATTTAAACAGAAGTCAGGTCAACATTTGTGAGATAAATGGTTGAAGAAAAGAGAATAAAGGTATATGGGAACAAGGTGGGCATGTGGGATCAGGACTACTGCACCTGTGGAGGATAAATGCCAACAAGGACTGGTTGGGCTAAACGACCTGTTTTCATGTTCTACTTTCTGTGTAATTCGAGGTAGTATGTAATGTAATTCCGGAGGGTGGGACCTACGCAGCTGAAGGCACAGCTGCTAATTGTGGAGTATAATGGAAGGGAGGAGGTATGCACAAGAGGTCAAAGTAAGAGGAACAGAGTGTGGGAATTGCAGGTTTGTAGGGCTGGAGGAAGTTACAGAGGTGGGGTGTGGCAAGGCTATGGAAGGGTTTAAACAGAAGGGTGAGAATTTTAAACTAGAGGCTTTGGGGAACCAATGTAGGTCAGCAGGATGAGGGTGATGGACACGTGGGACTTTGTGATGTATGAGATACAAGCAGCAGAATTTTGGTTTAGCTGACCTTTATGGAGACTGAAGAATGGGAGGCAGGCCAGCAAAGCATTGGAGTAATCAAGTCTGGAGGTGATGAAGGGATGTATGAGGGTTTCAGTGGCAGATGGCTGAGGTAAGGGCAACAGGTGATGTTACTAAAGTGAAATTTGGCAGTCTTGATGATGGAGTGAACATGGAGTCTGAAGCTCCGCTCTGGCTCAAAGAGGATTACCAGGTTGCATGGGTGGAGTCTAGTTCAGCCTTAGTGGCCAGGGAGGGGCTGAGGTCACTGGTGAAGGTAGGGAATTTGTAGCGAGAGCCGCAAGCAATGACCTTGGTCCTCAGAATTTTAAAAAAAAAAATTATTCGTTCATGAGATGTGGGCGTCGCTGGCAAGGCCAGCATTTATTACCCATCCTTAATTGCCCTTGAGAAGGTGGTGGCTCACCACCTTCATGAACTGCTGCAATCCGTGTGGTGAAGGTGCTCCCACAGTGCTGTTCGGGAGGGAGTTCCAGGATTTTGACCCAGCGACGATGAAGGAACGCCGATATACTTCCAAGTCAGGATGGTGTGTGACTTGGAAGGGAACTTGGAGCTGGTGGTGTTCCCATGCGCCTGCTGCCCTTGTCCTTCAAGGGGGTAGAGGTCACGGGTTTGGGAGGAGCTGCCGAAGAAGCCTTGGCGAGTTGCTGCAGTGCATCTTGTAGATGGTACACACTGCAGCCACGGTACGCTGGTGGTGGAGGGAGTGAATGTTTAAGGTGGTGGATGGGGTGCCAATCAAGCGGGCTGCTTTGTCCTGGATGGTGTCGAGCTTCTTGAGTGTTGTTGGAGCTGCACTCATCCAGGCAAGTAGAGAGTATTCCATCACACTCCTTACTTGTGCCTTGTAGATGCTGGAAAGGCTTTGGGGAGTCAGGAGGTGAGACACACCGCAGAATACTTAGCCTCTGACCTGCTCTTGTTGCCAGCAGTATTTATGTGGCTGGTCCAGTTAAGTTTCTGGTCAATGGTGACACCCAGGATGTTGATGGTGGGGGATTCGGCAATGGTAATGCCATTGAATGTCAAGGGGCGGTGGTTAGACTTTCGTTTGTTGGAGATAGTCTTTGCCTGGCATTTGTGTGGCGCAAATGTTACCTGCCACTTATCAGCCCAAGCCTGAATGTCGTCCAGGTCTTGTTGCATGTGGGCATGGACTACTTCATTATCTGAGGAGTCGCAAATGGCACTGAACACTGTGCAGTCATCGGCAAACATCCCCATTTCTGACCTTGTGTTGGAGGGAAGGTCATTGATGAAGCAGCTGAAGATGGTTGGGTCTAGGACACTGCCCTGAGGAACTCATGCAGCGATGTCCTGGGGCTGTGATGATTGACCTCCAACCACCACAACCATCTTCCTTTGTGCTAGGTATGACTCCAGCCAGTTGAGCGTTTTCCCCCCGATTCCCATTGACTTCAGTTTTACTGGGGCTCCTTAATGCCACACTCGGTCAAATGCTGCCTTGATGTCAAGGGCAGTCACTCTCACCTCACCTCTGGAATTCAGCTTCTTTGTCCATGTTTGGACCGAGGCTGTAATGAGGTCTGGAGCTGAGTGGTCCTGGCTGGGCATCAGTGAGCAGGCCACTGGTGAGCAAATGCCGCTTTATAGCACTGTCGACGACACCTTCCATCACATTGCTGATGATTGAGAGTAGACTGATGGGGCGGTAATTGGCCGGATGGGATTTTTCCTGCTTTTTGTGGACAGGACATACCTGGGCAGTTTTCCACATTGTTGGATAGATACCAGTGTTGTAGCTGTACTGGAACAGCTTGGCTAGAGGCGCGGCTAGTTCTGGAGCGCAAGCCTTCAGCACGACAGTCAGGATATTGTCGGGGCCCATAGCCTTTGCTGTAGCCAATGCTCTCAGCCGTTTCTTGATATCACGTGGAGTGAATCGAATTGGCTGAAGACTGTCTTCTGTGGTGGTGGGGACCTCAGGAGGAGGCCGATATGGATCATCCACTCGGCACTTCTGGCTGAAGATGGTTGTAAACACATCAGCCTTGTCTTTTGCACTCACATGCTGGACTCCACCATCATTGAGGATGGGGATATTCATGGAGCCTTCTCCTCCCGTTAGTTGTTTAATGGTCCACCACCATTCACGACTAGCTTAGCTGGAGGAAGTTGCCCAAAATCCAATATGCAAATCAATTATTTTGTGGTTGCTGTTAATTGTGATTTTTTTTCTATATTGCATACTTTCAAGGCAGAAAGAAAAGTAAATACAACTTTTGAAAAGTAAATACATGGCAAATACATATGTAATGACTTCTGTAAATACTATCAAACCCTGTCCTCAAAGATTTCTTGAAGTTTGGTCAAATTTGGGTAACTTACAATCAACTTACATCAATTTTACATCTCAGCATTATTTGAGTTATTCATCAATGCATGTAAACTTAAGTCTGTATGGTACTGTAGTGGCTATAGTACTGGACTAATAACCCATATGTTCTGAGTACAATATAGACACATTTTTGAAATTTATAGAATCCATTTTTTTAATTTCCTGCAGCAAAATTTAAGTATTTCTGAATTTAAATCAGAACACGTAATGGTAAGATTTTGTAATACTGTACTGAAGATGGAATTGTCTAAAGTATTCTTTTCTTGCTTATAATGACTGCCATTAAATCATTTTTGGAGGCAAGGGAGATGAGGAAGAAAGAAAGAGAAGCACTTTCACAAATGATCTGTAGTGTAGTGGTTATGTTACTCAATTAGCAACCCAAAAATCCTGCAATTAAATTCCCACCACAATAAATTCAAGGAGCCCCACCGCCACCTTCTTGGGGCTAGTAAATGTGATCTTGTCAGCATGGCCCACAAAAAAAAAATTTAAGTGGTAAATATAATGGTATGTTGTGTACAGCCTTGAATCCTAAACAAGTAAAAAATGATCAAAACCTAAACTGAGTATTGCAGTTCATCCATATTTTACCAACCTGTAATGGCAATATGACCAAACTAATTTCAACTGATTGTCTACATCAAGCTTTTCCCTAGCATTAGGAAAGTGCATTCTCTTTAAAAAAAAATATATATATATACTTTCAGGAAATTTTCAGCCCTTCAAAAATATCTTCACAATATAGAATCATAGAATGATACAGCACAGAAGGAAGCTATTTGGCCTATCATGCCTGTGCTGGCTCTTTGGTAGAGCTATCCAATTCGTCCCACTCCCCTGCTCTTTTCCCATAGACCTGTAAATCTTTTCCCTTCAAGTATTTATCCAATTCTCTCTTGAATGTTACTATTGAATCTGCTTCCACCTCCCTTTCAGGCAGTGCATTCCAGATCCCAATAACTCGCTGTTTAAAAAAAAAAAAATGTTTCCTCTTGTCGTCTCTGGTTCTTTTGCCAATCACCTTAAATCTGTGTCCTCTGGTTACCCACCCTTCTGCCACTTGAAACAGATTCTCCTTATTTACTCTTATCAAAGCCATTCATGATTTTGCACAGCTCTATCAATTCTCCTCTTAACCTTCTCTGCTCTAAGTAGAAGAATCCCAGCTTCTCCAGTCTCTCCACATAACTGAAATCCTGCATCCCTGGTACCATTCTAGTAAATCTCTTCTGCACCCTCTCCAAGGCCTCGACATCCTTACTAAGGTGTGGTGCCCAGAATTGAACACAATACTCTAGCTGAGGCCTAACCAGTGTTTTATAAAGGTTTAGCATAAGTTCCTTGCTTTTGTACTCTATTCCTCTATTAATAAAGCCAAGGATCCCATATACTTTTTTAGCAGCCGCCTCAACATTCAAAGATTTGTGTACATACACTCCCCCAAGTTTCTCTGTTCCTGCAACCCCTTTAAAATTATACCATTTAGTTCACATTGCCTCCCCTCATTCTTCCTACCAAAATGTATCACTTCACACTTCACTGCATTAAATTTCATCTGCCATGTATCTTCCCATTTCACCAGTCAGTCTATGTCCTCCTGAAGTCTTTTACTATCCTCCTTATTGTTTACTACATTTCCAAGTTTCGTATCATCTGCAAACTTTTGAAATTATGCCCTGTATACCCAAGTCCAGGTCATATCAAAAAGAGCAATGGTCCTAATACTGACTGCTGGGGAACACCACTGTACACTTCCCTCCAGTCTGGAAAAACAACCATTCACCACTGCCCTCTGCTTTCTGTCCCTTAGCCAATTTTGTATCCATGCTGCCACTGTCCCTTTAATCCCATGGGCTTTAATTTTGCTAACAAGTCTATTATGTGGTACTTTGTCAAACGCCTTTTGAATGTCCATATACGCAACATGAACCACAGTACCCTCATCAACCCTCTGTTATTTCATCAAAGAACTCGATCAAGTTTGTCAAACACCATTTGCCTTTAACAAATCCATGCTGACTTTTATTTATTAGCCCATACTTTTCCAAATGCCAATTAATTTATTGTCTCTAAAAGTTTCCCCACCACCGATGTTAGGCTGACTGGCTTGTAGTTGCCAGGTTTATCCCTTTCCCCTTTTTTTAAGCAGGGGTGTAACAATTTCCAGCCTTACTTTCCTTAGTAACTTAGGATGCATCCCATCCAGACTAGGTGACTTTTCTACTTTGAGGACTGCCAAACTTTTAACTACATCTATTTTTATCCTACTGCCTCCTCCTTTACTACTACGTTTGCAGCATCCTCTTTAGTGAAGACAGATGCAAAGTACTGATTTAGTACATCTGCCATGCCCTCTACCTCCACAAGAAGATCTCCTTTCTGGTCTCTAATTGGCCCCAACCTTCCTTTGACTATCCTTTTACTATTTGTGTTTATAAAAGACTTTTGGGTTCCCTTTTTTGTTAGCCGCTAATCTACCCTCATGCTCTCTCTTTGCTCCTCATTCCCTTTTTTTAGATCTCCACTGTACTTTCTATATTCAGCTTGGTTCTCTACTGTATTATGAACCTTACAATTGTCAAAAGCCTCCTTTTTCTGTCTCATTTTAACCTCGATGTCTTTAGTCATCCAGGGAGCTCTAGCTTTGAATGCCCTTCCTTTCCCCCTCATGGGAATGTGTCTACTCTGTACTCGAACCATCACCTCTTTGAAGGCCTCCCATTGTTAAATTACTGTTTTGCCTACCAATTTTGATTCCAATCCATCTGGGCCAGATCCCTTTCTAACTGACTGAAGTTAGCCCTCCGTCAGTTAAGTATTTTTACGCTTGATTGTACCTTTTTCTTTTCCAAAACTATTCTAAACATACTTTTTTTAAAATATATAAAAATGGTTAAGTTATTGTCCTGTGTAATGAAACTATAAACCAAATGGCCCATAAATCATTTGATTTGACGCAACAAAACTCAAAAAATATGGGTTCTGGCAAATCTTTACCAGAAACTTCACAAGGCTGATACCTGGGATGGCAGGAATGACATATGAGGAGAGATTGGGTCGATTGGGCATATACTCGCTGGAGTATAGAAGAATGAGAGGGGATCTCATCGAAACATATAAAATTCTGATAGGTCTGGACAAACTAGATGCAGGAAGAATGTTCCCGATGGTCGGAGAGTCCAGAACCAGGGGTCATAATCTATGGATAAGGGGTAAGCCATTTAGGACAGAAATGAGGAGGAATTTCTTCACCCAGAGAGTGGTGAACCTGTGGAATTCTCTACCACAGAAGGTAGTTGAGGCCAAGTCATTAAATATATTCAAGAATGAGTTAGATATATTTCTTAAAGCTAAAGGTATCAAGGGATATGGGGAGAAGGCAGGTACAGGGTACTAAGTTTCGATGATCAGCCATGATCTCATCGAATGGCGAAGCAGGCTCGAGGGGCCAAATGGCCTACTCCTGCTCCTATCTTCTATGTTTCTATATGTTTCTATGTTAAACATTAACCGATTTAGTTTTTATCTGTTTAGGTGCAGACAGACTTGCAATGTCAGTGAATATTTTCTATTTTTATTCCATAATCCTTCTCCGTTTGCTTAATTTATGTACTTGCAAACCTGTACAAGTTCTGTTCCATCAAGTTTCAGTGTGAACCAAGTGCAAAAAAATTTGCAAATTTCAATATACAGTACTATGCACAACAAGATACAGTATTGCAAACTGGTACAATAAAAACAGCCATAGATTAACATGCATCCATTTTAAAAAAGACAGGTAACTGAACGATAGGAAACAAATTTTATAGCACAAAGGCTTCCCTGAAAAGAAACAAAACAGTTGTGTATTTTTTTTATTATTATTTGTGTTTCTTCTAGGTCATTCATCCTTGTTCCCTGTTGAAGATGGTTTCCTTGATGATGGACGTGGCGATCAAACTCTTCATAGTGGCTTAAGTTCTCCTCATTGTTTTCCTCATCAAAATGGCGAACGAGTAGAACGATATTCTCGTAAAGTATTTGTTGGTGGCCTGCCACCTGATATTGATGAAGGTAGTGGTACTATTTTTAAAATTAGTTTATTGTTCAAAGCATAAAATTATTTTGTATATAAATATGAAAAATTAATATTTGGACAAACCAGTTTATTTACTTGAAACATTAAATGCAGTAACATTCAGCTGATCACCTACAATGCCCATATTTACCCAAGCTGTGTTATATTGCGTAATGAAATGTAAGGGACATTGTGCATACATGTCAACATTAGGTAGCGGTCTCTAGGTCAAGAAACTGAGTCTGTTTTTATTGTAATTTATTCTCTTCCATGTTCACAGATGTAGAATATATTTTATATGTGCCATGTAGAAAAGTGATCCATGTAGCCAGCAGAGACTGAGCATATTTTTGTTAAAACAGATGAAATCACAGCTAGCTTTCGTCGTTTTGGTTCTCTGGTTGTTGACTGGCCTCACAAAGCAGAAAGCAAGTCATATTTTCCACCAAAAGGTAAGCCAAATTAGCATTGACATCTGACTTTACTTTTGGTGTGATGCTAATATGTGACATGATTGAGAAAGAAATTCTCAAATTTCAACAATACTGTCTTAAACTTCCTTTTCTGTAAAAATGCACAGTGGATTTTTGTTTAAACATTTATTATGTGTAATGGAAAGGAGCCGATGATTATCAAAATAAGATTTTCGTCTTAACCAACATACTTGAGTCAGTTTTGAAGTCTAAATATTGCCAAAATTACTTGAGTGCTTTAAGGTAACAGAAAAAACTATGATAACATCTTGTTACAGGTCAGTAGTTTCAACTTGAAAGAATATTTTGTATGAAATATTGCTTGCAGTCTGAGGATGAGGAGGCAGGCTGTGTGCTTATTGGGGCTAGCTCTAAGCTTGAAAGTGAGAGTGGGCACCTGGTTGAGGTATTGAATGTGTAGATAGAGGGGGTAAATATTGGTGATGAGAGTTAATTCACAAAAGAAAGAAAATTAAATACAATTATAGTAAAACCCACAAGGGAAGCATGGCTGGTTGTGGGTGCACAGTAGCACAGGCATCTCTGCATCATTTCGATGCAAATGGAGTTTCAAGTTTGTACAAATTTATTCCTAGGAGCATAAAATAATCCACTTATCTCAGAATTAACAAGATTTAAAGCAACGCTTTTACCAAAAGTTTTCCTTTTAACCTGAGCCTGGTTGGGGTGCGTCATGATGACCATATCTTAGATAAATCCAAAGATATGGGGGTAGAAATTGATGTGCGTTGCACCTGATTTTTGGGCATAAAATGGGTGCAATGACAACCTATTTAGCAGTAGGATGGCCTCTGCCCAATCTGCACATGCATTTGGGTCTGCTAAATTCGTGGGGAATTTAGGCATCCCTGGCAGCCATTTAAAACAGGCATTAGACCCCTTGAATATAACAATGAGGGCCTAACGCTTGCTTTCGGACCCCTGTACCAAATTGGGCTGCCCTGAGTGGAGAAGGCGCCGGGTCTGTTCCCCTCAGGTTTTCTTTACGTGGATGCAGCCTAGTAACCGGCTGCCACCAGAAGGTAAGTTACATTTTTTTTCAGGTTTGATGTGGAGCCACGTGGAGCAGGAATGCTCTTCCTGGCTCCACAGCAATACCGAGGGTTCCCTTGAGAACTTAACTGAGCGCAGGCAAGTGGCGCGAAATTCATCTTGTTGAATTGGGCCAGCTGTCGCTGGAGGTGCGACATAAACAATTTCACATCCAGCTGTAGCTCTTCACCACCTCTCATACCTTCATTTCCTCTGTATTGTCAAATTGCTTGTCCGACTCTCCTCCAGGATGAGCTGTAATTTCCTGCATTTAAACATTGGGAAGACAAAAGCTATTATCTTCACCCACTGCCACAAACGTGATATGCTCGCCACCAATTTGCGCCACACAAGCGCAAGGCAATGACCATCTCCAACAAGAGAGAGTCTAACCACCTCCCCTTGACATTCAACGGCATTACCATTGTTGAATCCCCCACCATCAACATCCTGGCGGTCACCATTGACCAGAAACTTAACTGGACCAGCTAGATAAATACTGTGGCTACAAGAGCAGGTCAGAGGCTCAGTATTCTGTTGCGAGTGACTCACCTCCTGACCAATGTTCCCTCTAATTTTTTTTTCCTGCGTGGGCCCTTTAAATTTGCTGTGGCGGCTGTGCATGCACGGTATCCCTTCCAGCGGCAGCAACTGGTGAGCGGTCTGCGCGGGACCTCGCGATTGATGCGCGGCCGCGCACCTTAGGAGGAACATTGCTCCTGACTCCCCAAAGCCTTTCCACCATCTACAAGGCACAAGTCAGGAGTGTGATGGAATACTCTCCACTTGCCTGGATGAGTGCAGCTCCAACAACACTCGAAGCTCCAACACCATCCAGGACAAAGCAGCCCACTTGATTGGCACCCCATCCACCACCTTAAACATTCACTCCCTCCACCACCGGCGTACCGTGGCTGCAGTGTGTACCATCTACAAAATGCACTGCAGCAACTCGCCAAAGTTTCTTCCCAAACCCACGACCTCTACCACCTACAAGGACAAGGGCAGCAGGTGCATGGGAACACCACCAACTCCAAGTCACACACCACCCTGACTTGGAAATATATCGCTGTTCCTTCATTGTCACTGGGTCAATATCCTGGAACTCCCTCCCTAACAGCACTGTGGGAGTATCTTCACCACACGGACTGCAGCAGTTCAAGAAGGCGGCTCATCACCACCTTCTCAAGGGCAACTAGGGATGGGCAATAAATGCTGGCCTTGCTAGCCACGCCAATATCCTGTGAATGAATTTTTTAAAATTCCATCACCCCTCCCCAGCCACACACAAACTGAACCAGAATGTTCGCAACCTCGCCATCCTATTTGATCCCAAGCTGAATTTCCAATCCAATATCTCGGATTTAAATCTGAAGATGAGAATTTTAAATTTGAGGCATTGGGAGAATGGGAGCCAATGTAGGTCAGCGAGCCCAGGGGTGATGGGTGAGCAGGACTTCGTGCAGGATAGTATACGGGTAACAGCTTTTTATTGAGCTGAAGTTTATGCTGGGTGGAAGATGGGAGGCCAGCTAGGAAAGCATTAGAATAGTCGAATCTGGAGGTGGCACAGCATGGTTGAGGATTTCAGCAGCAGATGGGCTGAGAGAGGATCATTCCCCACTCCCTTTGCCCCACCATTGGTGGCCATGCCTTCAGCCATCCAGTACCTACACTCTAGAATTCCCTCCATAAGCCACTCCACCTCCCTCTTCCTCTCTACCTCCCTCTCCCTCTCCTCCTTTAAGACCCACCTTAAAACCTACTTATTTGATCAAGCTTGTGGTCACCCCTCCTAATAACTCCTTCTCAGCATCCATTTTTGTCTGATTATGATTCTGAGGTGTTTTGGGATATTTTTCCATGTTAAAGGTGCTATATAAGTGCAAGTTGTTATAAATATTTTTTGCTGCAGTGCGCTTGGTTAGTTTTCTTCTGCTGCAATATAATTGGATAACTTTTTATTTTCATGGAATGAGACTGGGGAGAAAGATTTTTCATAATCTATTGAGTAATATGTAAATATAAAAGCCAATTAGAAAGGAGAAAAATAGATACTTAACCAGTGAGGGAAATTGAGAGAATTGACGGTAACAACAGTGATGGCAAACACACAAAATATTATAAAGGTTTATAATTTCATAGAATGCTGTAGATTCTCAATATATATATATATATGTGAATATTAATACAGTACAAAAAAGTGTACTGGCTGATTTGCTGAGCTCCAGCCTTGTAATTGAGTTAGAATTGCCTTCAGCTCAGTCAGAAAAATATGAAGATTTTCCTCACATCAAAAGCGTGCTCAATTTTTCAAACAGGAATTTAAATACAAGTTCTTTACTTAGTGTGCTGGTACACTACTTCAACATTTGCACGAAAAACATTGCTTTCAGTGCCACCGTGTACACATTTCATCAGCTGTTGACTATTATCAATAAAATATTAATGCTGTTAAATGCCATTATTTAAAACTATTTTAACTTATTCTTTAATGTTCCAAAATTCCATTTCACAAGCAACCTTTTTATTTAACTATCATCTGGCATGATGTTTTGAAAAATATGCTTTTAAGATTATACCAAAACTTACTTTCTTTATTTGCTTGTTATCACATATTTATAAAGTGTCATTGTCATCTTTGTAAAATTCACAGCAACCTGTTCCTTTCTGACTTTCAAATAGCAGTGGCCACCCACCCATGCCTTCTACAAGTAAAAGATGACAGAAATTTCCATTATCATATTTTTTTTACTACTTATTTTGTAGTATTTTAAAAATCTAATTTTGTCTTGAACTCGCATTGAATTAGGTATGGGTCATATCACCAGTACTGGAGCATCTTGTTGTTTTCCAGAACAGCACTCTGTCTGAATCACTGTTTAATTTTTGACTCATGGCCTCAGTATACTTGATCTTCTGTCCATTCTGCCTTGAGACCATTTCAGGTACAGATAACTGTGGAGTTTTGCCTTCATTGTTTTTCCAACAGGCAAAATTTCAAGGATCAGGAAGATTGTGCCATGTCCTTCTGGTGAGGTAGAGGTAGATTATCTTTGAAGGCAGGGTAGCTTTGCTTCACACACAGCCATGATGTACCAGTAGTGATTCTCCAAAGAGTTCCCATTCACATAAGTCTTTCATCAGCAGGAGCAGTCTAAGTCAAGGAGGGAATCATCAAATAAATCTAGAGAACATCCAAATAGATCTCAGTACCAAACTAATCACCAGGCTGTGCTGAGACAAGTTTTGAAATGCCTTGTTTAGCTGGTTCAAGGCTTTCAGGCTCTTCTGCAACTTGTCAGTCCTATACCAGCCCATCCAGTTCCATCATCATGCCTCAATATCAAGACATCTCTGGTTTCTTGGGGTTCTGAGTAGCTTTGCAGTCTTCCAACTGTATTGACCGTCAGAACTACTCAACTGACACGTGGATCTGGAAACGCCTTCCCCAATATCCTTACTTCCAACTTACTAATCAAGGTTATACCTGCTCCAGTTAAAACCCATGGGAGCAAGACAACACACTGGCATCCATCAGACACTGTTTCAATGTAAGCTAATATACACTTATTGCAGGTTGTTGTTAATATTGTTATCACAGGTAGTTAATATTGAAGTTGTTTTGGTCAACACCATATTTTTCCATGAAAAATGTGATGTGATATGATCTTACCTGGCTTCAAGGTATTTAAGTTTTCTGTCTCTAAAGAGAACTGGGAAAGTTTCACAGGCTTTCAATTCTAATATGTCCTTGAACAAAGCCTGAATCCTTTTTACATTCTTTTACAATGCAGGGATTTACTCTCATGTTAGCATTTTTTGAAGATTTAGCTTCACAAATCTTTATTCTATCCCAGAAACTGATACTTGTATGTCTTCTGTACTAACCTCTGCTTTGGTCAGTACTAATCAGTTTTGGCTACCTCAACAACCAACTTCAGTCTGAATGTAACTTTTAAATTATCAAAATTAGATGGGGAATTAAGGTAAGCCTTAGAGCATTGACCAATCTATAAAATCTTCTGTGACAAGTTTAATGCTGATACTGCATCTGTCTTAGGTGTAGATGCCCCTTTGACCTTGCTGTGTAGTCTGACTCAAGTTTGGAGTTATTCACATCTCACATTATGCAGGTTTCCAGGATTTCCTCTCTCAAACGCGTTATATAGTCTTCATAATTTTGACTTAGAAAAGTATAAGCCAAGAAAATTTAGCTTCATAACCTCCACTGAAGAGTTTTTAAAAAATATTTCTACTGTGAGTTCCCTGTAATGTGCCTCATGTGGATGCAGTTTGGAAAGATTGTGCTCTTTGAAAACAAGTCCACGTGTTTAAAGGAAGATGGTTGTGGTGATTAAAGGTCAGTCATCACAGCCCCAGGACGTCGCTGCAGGAGTTCCTCAGGGCAGTGTCCTAGGCCCAACCATCTTCAGCTGCTTCATCAATGACCTTCCCTTCAACATAAGGTCAGAAATGGGGATGTTCGCTGATGACTGCACAGTGTTCAGCGCCATTCACAACTCCTCAGATAATGAAGCAGTCCACGCCCGCATGCAACAAGACCTGGACAACGTTCAGGCTTGGGCTGATAAGTGGCAGGTAACATTCGCGCCACAGAAGTGCCAGGCAATGACTATCTCCAACAAGCGAGAGTCTAACAACCTCCCCTTGACATTCAATGGTATTACCATCGCCGAATCCCCCATCATCAACATCCTGGGGGTCACCATTGACCAGAAACTTTACTGGACCAGCCACATAAATACTGTGGCAACAAGAGCAGGTCAGAGGCTAGGTATTCTGTGGCGAGTGTCTCACCTCCTGACTCCCAAAGCCTTTCCACCATCTACAAGGCACAAGTCAGGAGTGTGATGGAATACTCTCCACTTGCCTGGATGAGTGCAGCTCCAACAACACTCAAGAAGCTCGACTCCATCCAGGACAAAGCAGCCCGCTTGATTGGCACCCCATCCACCACCTCAAACATTCACTCCCTCCACCACCGGTGTACTGTGGCTGCAGTGTGTACAATCTACAAGATGCACTGCAGCAACTCGCCAAGGCTTCTTCAGCAGCACCTCCCAAAGCCAAGACCTCTACCGCCTAGAAGGACAAGGGCAGCAGGCGCATGGGAACACCACCACCTCCAAGTTCCCCTCCAAGTCACACACCATCCTGACTTAGAAGTATATCGCCGATCCTTCATCGCCGCTGGGTCAAAATCCTGGAACTCCCTCCCTAACAGCACTGTGGGAGTACCTTCACCACACGGATTGCAGCGGTTCAAGAATGCGGCTCACCACCACCTTCTCGAGGGCAATTAGGGATGGGCAATAAATGTTGGCCTTGCCAGCGACGCCCACATCCCATATACGAATAAAAAATTTTTATAGGGAGTGAAGGTTTGCTCCGAGGGAACCCTTGAAATGAAAATAGCACTGTAACAGACAATTGGTGAAATTTATGGACTGGAAAGTGTTACTGGTCTAAATTGAGGCCAGAGATTCCAAGGCTCCTTTGAGGAACATGCACTTGTTTGGTGAATATATCAATACAAATACAAGTTATATAAATACAAGGTGTTGTTGTTGAATAATACTTTGCAGATTGCAAAGTTGCTACAGCAATGTACTGATGCTTTTCATGTGCTCATAAAGAGCTAAAGATCAAACTGGAAAGGTGACTAAAATCACTGATGAATTTGAGTGAGATGGGGAAGGTGAGGGTTCTGTGAGCTGATGAATGGATACATGTGAAATGGACTCAACCTGCCTGTACCCACAACAGTTACCTTTTAACCCTATTTTTGCTAGGGTGCAAAGGGCTTTGTTCATGTACATATAGTGAAACCCTGAGTTTTGTATGGTTGGAATCAGAACTGGTTTATATCAGTGAAGGTTTATCAAATGTAAATATGCTTTGCTGGAACAAAATCAATGCTTTCTGCATCAGAAAGGTGATAATGCAAATCTAAAATATCTCAAAATACAAATGGATTATTGTATAAGGATTCATTAGAAATGGTGGCACAAAAGAAACTGGAATGCAATAATCATAAAGGGCCTTCCAATAACTGATGTTCTCACAAAGCTTGGCGGCGAGTTCCAGATTTTAACTAGTCCTGTCTTCTCCCTGGAGGAGATAGAAACCAGAGCAGAAGTCAACACATGCCACTTTCATGTAATTTATAGCAGTCCCAAATGGAATGGCAATGGCAGGTTCTCTGACCAGCTGCATTTTGAAGAATACCATAGTATGTGACACAGGAGACCTAAAAGTGATAACAACAACCCTTAAATATTGAAACAAATGATTTATGTCAAACCTTTGTTTCAAAATTTGCTGCAAACTCAGGCTGATGTTTTCCGCAATTTGTGTCTGGTGCCTATCCACTGATCACAATTTTGCATCATGAAGTTTGTCTGCAAATTCTTTAACCAAGAGATTTCAGCCCATTAAACCAATTAAATGCAAGCTATAGGAAGGAACAGTTCTTCCTAAGTGCCGGAAAAGTAGTCCATGGCAGGGGCACCCAGAAAGCATTATGAAGAAAATGTGTCAGTTATGCATCGACCAAAATCCTTGTTTTTTTCAAGATCCAGGTTTACAACGGTATTGATCTCTTTGACATTTCTGATGGCACTGGGTGAGTATTTTCAATTCTGCAAGGAAACATCCAGGTCACAGTACACCTAACAATTGAACTGGGGCAGTATCCATGAAAGTGTTGAGCAAAGCAGTTGTCAAGATATTGATGCAGCTCAACCTTATACTTTCATTGATGCAGATTCTTATAGTCGTGCATAACAATTTTTTCTCTGAGTAAAGAGGGTGCTACATTGCTAGCTTCCTTTTCTCTTTGTCCAGAAGTGTGACATCTTAAAATGCCCTTATTTAAAATTAAAGAATTAAATTTACAGTGCATTCCTTGACCCAAAATAAGGTATGTTGCTGCAGGGAGTCACAAAGCCAGGATGAATCTCAGCTCCATGATAGTTTCCATTATAAATGTGGACGTAGAAATTTATAACGGAAAACGTTGACTGGAAGTGCACACAGATGGAAGATTTTCAATATATTATAGATGTTTATGTCTTGATTGTTAATAGTTAAATATTTGCTTTCCAATTTGGATTTGATGATTGGTTTTATGAAATAAAGTTTATTTAAAAATAATTCATAGCTGATTCAATAAGTAATGATGAACCATTAAATAATATTGGTCACCCAAATCCTCATGATGCTTCTTTTCATGTGATGAGACTGAAAGTGGGGGTAGCTAGCATTACCATCATGTCGAAGGGATTTGTTTTTGCAGTGAGAGTGGCATCTGTGTTTACACAATGGCAGGCAGTGCAAGGACTCCAAAAGGTTTCCAGTTTTAATCAATATCAGTTCAATTTCTGTAGCTTTGCATATTACCTCGTAATGTGCCATGGACATATTTACTTGTCTGGCCGCATTCTTTTTGGGATCACCAGCTGAAATATACTAGTCTGTCAGCAACCCCATCCTCTTTGACATGGGGAAATGCATCAACAGTTGGCATGGACATCATGTTAATATTCAGTTCTTAGGCTACAAAACTGGCCTTTAAAGCCAGTTTATTAATCAATTTTCTTCAAAGTTGTTCCCAACTCCAATGTGGACAATGGGAGTAAGGAGGCAGGAGAAATGAGGTAAATTCAAAATTTTAAACTTAAAGTGAAGGGAAAAAAAAGGATACGGTATGTATTACAGGAAACTCTTTATTAACCGGCACCGACGGGACCGGCGTGGTGCCGGTTAATCAAACAGTCCGGATAATGGAGAGTTATATCTCCCAACGTACGAGAGCCCCGTACACACTGACATGCGCCTGCATTCGGAGCTCCGTCTCCCCGGGGACCACCAGCTGACCATCTGTCGTGTCCGCTGCCTACCCGGGCTGCACATTCCCCTCCCAATCTACATGCTCCGATACAAGGCAAACGCCTCGGGGTTTTTTTTTAAAGTTATTTTTAAAGGAGAGATGAAGGAAAACCCCGGTTACCTACTCAAGAATTTTGCCGGTTAAGAGAGATTTCCGGTTATTTGGGTGCCGGTTAAAAGAGAGTTTCCTGTAGTTAGTAAAAGACTAGAGTAAAATTAAGGCTAAAGTATATTAAAAAAAAGAGAGAATAGGAGAGATAAAGTAACTTCATGCTAATCATATACTTTAGTAGTTTAGGGTTAATGCAGTAATACTGTAAAGCTATTCTCAATATATAGCTTTATTACTATAGTAATATTTTGTTTCAGCATGTAAACCTTACAGAACCATTTGGCACAAGGGAGACAGCAGTTTCCTGGACCTGCCAGCAGTCTTAGAACTAGAAACAGCCACTGATGACTGTCCAATTTTCAGATCCCTATGTAGTTTCCTGGAGTATCCCTTTAATAACTTGCTAGAATTGTTGGAGCATTTTTATTCTTTCAAGATGTAGCGTAGTATATAAGCTCTTATTAAAAAGTTAGAACTATTGTTGGCATTAAAAATTATACCATTTCATATTTGTGCTCCCAAAAATTGCATTCTAATAATTATAAATGCAAGACCGTAGATGGATGGACAACAATACTAGTTGAGTTGAATAAATTAACTTATCCTTTGTCTTATTTTGCAGGTTATGCATTTCTGCTGTTTCAGGAGGAAGGTTCTGTGCAAGCTTTAATTGATGCTTGTATTGAAGAGGATGGAAAGCTGTATCTCTGTGTGTCAAGTCCAACCATCAAGGATAAACCAGTGAGTAGATACACATTTCATATAAGAACAGTCAAAACGTAATAAAGTTGATAACAGTTAGTAGAGACTAAGATTGTGTTGTATTTTAAGGCTCCTGGTAGGATAGGAACTGTGGCTTTAATGCTGCACAAATGCAGCTTTGAGTCCCTTTTAAAACACTAGTTATTTTTCAATTGTGCTTTTGGGCGAATCTTTTTTGCCTTTGGTCAGAAAACTATCACTACTTCCTACACCATAAAAGTTCACCACCTATTTATTTTGGTTCTATAATAGCATTGCATTAAAATTACAAAGTACAGAGGAAGGAAAACAAAGCAAAAATGACATTGCTGTAGTTAGAATAATCACTTTATTAAAAATATAAAAAAGCTGAATTCTAGCCATAGTATTGGACTGCCAATTGGAGAGTTTGCTCAAATTCCAACACTTCAGTGGACTATTAAGATTTATCAAGAGAGCAGTATTCATGGTCGCCATAGTGAAATGCAACAGCAGTGAAGACCGCATTACTGGGAACAAAAGTAGATTATCATAAATTAATGAATGGATCCATATAAGCATTGAATCATTATCATCATTTTTGAAATTCAAGGAGTCCCAAATTTACCTACTTTTAAACACAGGTTCAAATACGGCCATGGAATCTCAATGACAGTGATTTTGTGATGGATGGTTCTCAGCCACTTGACCCACGGAAGACTATTTTTGTAGGTGGTGTTCCCAGACCTCTGAGAGCTGGTAAGCCAAAAGATCAATAAAATACTCTCATTGTATAAAGTTTGTTTTGCATTATTATTTAGAACTCATCAATCTCCCATGGCGTTCCATTTGTGGAATTGAGTTAGAGAGTGGGGGATATTTGGACCAGGGTACGCAGATGTATTTCATTCTCTTTTTAAAGAGGAGGGGATAATTACAGCATGACAAGTTTACATAGACAGTTTCTGTTATAAATGTGGACAGAGGAATTTATAATGAATAGGTTGAGAGGACGTGCAAGCAAACATTAGACTTTAATATATTAGATATAAAATGTGTATATATGAAATGTAAAATAAATTTTGTTCAACCTCATTTGCACAGTTTAGTTCTGAGGACTGAAATGGGATTACACTATTTCCTCAGTCTTGTAACTATCACACTCACAGCTCCAAAAATATATTTTAGAAATTTGTCACAAGGCTACTTTGAAGGATAAGGTTAGTGTGAACAGAAGTGATTTCAGTCTGTAAAAATTGAGGCTAGAATTTTCCTGTGTTAATAAAGTAACAAAGTGCCCAGTTTCTTTGTACTTTATGACTTAATAAAATCGCAGAATGAACATTTCCTGAGACTGCAATTTCATTAGTAAAATAACAGCCATTGGCTATCATGGCACACCTTTAATAATGCTTTAACATTTCCAAGGAGCTAATGAGACACTTAGGCTGCGATTTTGCTCAGCGGACGGAATGGGTAGCGGGTCAGCTGTGAAATTTTAAATGATTGACAGCGGGTCGGGAACCCGCTGTCAAAACATGCACACCTGCATTTCCCGATGTTGGATCTGTCAGCACTGAGCAGACCCGACAGCCAGCGGCGGGGGACCCAATTCAAATCATTAGTGGCTTGTTTACAGCCACTTAACAATGCTTTTTTTCCCCAGCTTTTTAACTTTACAGGTCTCCCACCGGTTTCCCGTTGTGCCTAGACCTCGTTAGTGAAGCTGAGGCGGGAGGTCAGTGGCCATTGAATCAGTTGACGAGTTGACAGCTTCAAATGCCAACTCAAAGCTCCCAGCTGATTCAGATATCTTCCCTTAAGCACTAGCATCTCTAATATGCATTTCCACAACAGATTCAGGATGCTGCAAGTCTTTACACAAGTCTCCATGCAGTCTGACCTCATTACCTCTCCCACCATTGATAGATCACTTCTGTCATTTCTACTTCACCTGCCATCTATTCCATCAGCATGGGTGCCCTTTATACTCTCTCACCTTGGTCCTCAGAATCTGACCACGATCAGCCCCAACACCAGGCACACCAGCAGCACCAACAACCACACCAACCTTCTCCGTAATCACCTGATGCTACACAGGGCATCAGCACCCAACCACATTGCTGCCATGGCCACATGTACTTCACTTGACGCTGCACACCCTGGCTGCCACATGATGCGCTAGGTTGGCACCACCCCACACCAACAACATAAAGCATCCCTACAAAGCCCAAGCCATTCCTTTCACACTTATCAGCATTGCGGAGGGTACCGTTATGCCTCACCATTCACTGCAACTCACCAAGCCACTTCCAAAGGTGCAGACAAATCTGTCCAAGAAAGCAAAGTGTTGAAAATAAAGATTTCACTGTTTGACAGCACATTAACAGAAACTTCACATGAACATTGGCTAAAACACGCACGTGCCTACCCTTGTGTGTTGTTAGTTGATATGCTTGCGGTAGGATGAGGGTGAGTGTGAGGGTGGCTAGTGAGATGGGGAAGTGATAACGCAGATAGAGAGGGATGGGTGGAGGTGCAAGGTAAGTTGGTGTGAATAAGGATGTGCAGGAGTAGGGTAGGGAAGGCAGAGTGATAGGGATGTGATGAGTGGCACAGCAGGATGAGGTTGAGTGTGGCTTTGCAGTAACATTTCGTGATCTACTGAGATAATTGAAAGGTTTGCGCCACTGCAGCCTGGTCCTCCTGACGACATCCCTGCTTGTGCCCTCCTGTGCGATGTGCAACCAGGCTGCGTTGGTCTCCTGGGGAGGTCTCTTCCGCCCATTGGAAGGGAAGAGGACCTCCCTGCGTGCTGTGACCCCCTCCATAAGCATATGGAGGGAGTCATGGGAGAGCCTGGGTGCAGTCGTGCACCTCTGTGCAGTGCTCATCAGTGTTTGCAGCACCTCAATGCTGTAGAACACTGACAGCACAAATGTCAAAATAAATTTGCGCGTGGTCCCTTTAAGGAAACCGGCTGATGACGTGTCATCAAATGACATCATCAGACCTGCTTCCTTCAATTGGCTGGGAAACCCGCTGGGCAGGCTTAACAAGCCCAATCAGGGAAAAGTCATGTCGGAGGCCGGGATGGAGCCACCGGGGAGTCGGGACCTACCACCGAGGTAGGGAAAGATGCGGCCTTAATTGCTGTACATGTAGAAATGTTTGTTAATCTAGTTGTGGAATGCGCAATATGAGATGAAAATAGCTCAGTGAATTTTACAAAAAGCCCAATTTAGTGGCTAAACCCTTGAATATTTAATTAACTTTGTTCTGGATAAACTTGAGCATGATGAGATAGAACACTCCCCAGATATGTAAAGGAAGCAACAAGCATGTCAGTATGTGACTGAAAGTCGATGTGGTGTCAACAACTTGGAAATCCTGGTGGGATGTCCTCAAGAAGTTGCATGTCATCTGAAGAGCGCAAAGGTAAGGCCTAAATATTAATGCTAAGTAACTGCATAGAACACGTAGACATAAAGGAAAGTGGTAACTGTTAAATTTGTATACAAAAAAAATACTGCACTAACATAGAGAAATTATAACAAAGATGGTCCAGCTAAGGAAGTAGAAGAGAAAAATTGCAAAGTTATGCAAATTATATTATACATACCATGATGGGAAAGTGAATGTATTACAGAAAGAAATTTCTATGGACCCAATCACCACATCTCAATCCCTATCACTCTTTTATGTTTAAAGGCTTGCATATAATCTGAGATGGCAGCCTGGAATAGGTAATGGATTCCACCCAGATATTAAACGGCTCATCCCTTATGAACAAACTATTATGCATCTATTTGGGAGGGAGAGCTTGGTAGATTGGAGGAGAGTACCCATGGTATTTTTTACCATTTAGATATCCTATGATTTGCATGATATGTTACATAAACATACCTACATACAGTGATTGTGCATAATAGTGCATCTAATGACAATACCTAAATTGATAAATGTGTTTATTTACTCACTATGTACCGTCTGCTGTCTTTACAGAGCCCAATTATACTCTGGCTGAACCTGAAGAGTACCACTCACCAGCGAATCAAACTTCAGCAGCCCCACTTGAAGCAGTTAACAGCACAGATATACGCCCTGTCGGGGAAGCACAATTGTAGTTATAGAGCAGTGGTCTAAAAGCCTCCAGCTGGTAAAGAGCAGAAGCCCAATTACTGAGTGGCCCTTCTAACTTGTACGGGGTACAATTTTTAGTTCTGCTTTCCACGCAAGCTGGTATAGCAACTGGATTATTGAGCAATTGCTTATATCTTTGCACATTATATTGGAAGGTTGTGCAGGGGAGTTTTTTTTTAATTGAATCTCGGGATGTGGGCATCGCTGACAAGACCAGCAATTATTGCCCATCCCTAGTTGCCCTTGAGAAGGTGGTGGTGAACCTTCTTATTGAACCGCTACAGTCCATGTGGTGAAGACATCCACTAAAGAGACCTCACCCACATCGGCCATAGGAGCATCTGTTATGAATGCTCCTACTGTGACTGGAAACTTTGCAGCCTAGACTCCAAGCTACTTTCATGGCCAGCTTCAGCTCACTTGGAGAATGGATACATGCAACCACAAGGGACGTATTCCAAGACCTCATAGATACCCACTGTTCTATGTCTTATGGGAAGTTGCCCTCCAGCAGTGAAGTTCATGGAGTATCACGGGAGCACCTGGTTGGCACTCATTACGACAGTTCTGTGCCATCATGTAGTCTTACACCTGACAGTAGGAGCTATCTCTAGCTCAACAGTTATAACTGCTTGAAGTAGGAGACTGCTTAGTAGGGCACTTGCACAAACAACACAGAGAAGCTTGTGATAAAGAAAAGGCAAATGCACCTGCAAAACACATGACATAATTGAATTAAAAAAAAATCACTTTTACCAAATCTTGCAGTCTGAGGTTCTTTCATTGTGCAAAAAAGAAAACCTTGTTCTCCAAATGGAATGTTTGAGATGTCCACTGTGAATGCCTGGATGGGCACAGTGGCAGCAAAGCTGAGAGCGGTAATGACCTTCAATACTACTGGTAATGCATTGCGGATGCTGAGTGCTTATTGGTCTTGCAGACCAAGTGGCACATCTCAGTCATAGCCTCCCTAGTGAGCTTGAGCCTCCTCATGCAAATGGAAAAACATAGCTGTTAAGGGGTGATTTCTATGGAACTTTGCCTGCCAAAGCGCATATTTAACAATTGCTGGGGTGTTCCCCCAGATCTTCCGTTCATTAATTTAAATGAATGGAAAATTGTGAGGTTAACTGGAAATTGCTGTTATGTGCTCCCAGCAGACAAAGCTCTGTGTTGGGAGCACACAGTAGGAAAATCGACCCTGGAGTCTCTTATATCTCCAGAGTTTTAAAATATTTTCTACTACATAAATATGAAACAGAGAAAGAAACGGTGATGACAAATAAGAGGATTGAACAACAACAACTTGCATTTATATACCACATTTAAAATAGAAAAACATACCAAGGCTCTTCACAGATGGTAATCGGACAAAAAAAATTATGCCAAGCCAAAGAAGGAGATATCAGGAGAGGTGATTAAAAGCTTGGTCAAAGAGGTAAATTTTAAGGAGGATCTTGAATTGAGAGAGATGGAAAGGTTTAGGGAGGAAATTCTAGAGTAGAAGACCGAATGCATGGCCGCCAATGGTGAGGGGGAAGTGAGTAAGGAAAGCACGAGGCCAGAGACAGAAAAGCACAAGAGTTCTGGGAGGGTTGAAGGGCGAGGCCTTGACCGGATTTAAACACGAGAATTAAAATGTTCAATTTGAGGCATTGGGGGCCGATGTAGGTCATTAAGGATATGGGTGACTTGATGTGTGATATTATATGGGCAGCAGACTTTTTTAATGAGCTGAAGTTTATAGAGAGTGGAGGATGGGAGGTTGGCCAAGAAAGCATTGGAATGGTCGAACCTGTAGGTGACAAAGGCATGGATGAGGATTTCAGCAGCAGATGGGTTGAGACACAGTGCATTCTCCACTCCCTCTGCCTCATCATTGGCCGCCATGCTTTCAGCCATCTAGGCCCTACACTCTGCAATTCTCTCCCTAAACCACTTCCACCTCTCTCTTCCTCTCCACCTCTCTCTCCTCCTTTAGGACACTCCTTAAAACCTACCTCTTTGAGCAAGCTTTTTATCATCCCTCAATATCTCCTTTTGCTCGGCATCCATTTTTGTCTGATGTCTCAGTGAATCACCTTGGCTCATTTTTCTGTGTTAAAGGTTCTGTATAAATGCAATTTGTCGCTAGCACACTAGTTTATTCCTTCTGATTCAGCATCCTCCACACAGAGTAGCCCAGGTGATAACCAAGTGAATCACAAGAACACAGTCCTTCTATGCTACATTTGACATCAATGTGGCATCCGTAACTCTTCTATCCTCTATCAAATAAATGCACACCTGTCCCTGGTTGCTATATATATAGTTCTTGTCTATAGCTAAGAGTGAGGTACTCGCACTCTGTGGCTGAAGAATCCTTTTCTTGTTCCATATTTATTTGAGAAAAGCTACATTTTGTTACTGATTACCTTTCTTGTGCATTGTCATTTACCATTACTATGTTATGTACCTAGCTACCAAACACATAGGCCCGTATTTTCCAATCCCTACGGGTGTGTACGGGCTGTGTACACACCCGTAGGGACATCGGAAATGCCGGTTTCAGGCATGCGAAGCGCATGTGCTGAAAACCGGTATTTCCGATCTGTCAAGAATGCTCTTGACAGATCGGACGCCTGCCCTAGAGAAGGGCCTCTGCGGGCGGATAGTTCCGCTTTCTGGAGAACCTCTGTCCGCAGAAAACCCTTAGAAATCTTACGCCTGGTAAAAGCAGGCGTAAGGCCTGCTTTTACCAGCATAAGAGTTGAAAAAAGTTTTTTTTTAAATGTCACTCATTTATAATTTAAAATACTTTTAAAAAAGTAAGTTTATTTTTAGCCCTGTAAAATTAAATAAATTTTGTCTAAAATATTTAATTTATTGTAATTTTAACTCATTTTAAAAACATGATGTTTTTTTTTAAATTTGTTTAATGTTTTACTGTGTTTTTGGGGTGATCTCCATTCATATATTTGACAGGTCTATCTGTCAAAAGTATGAAGGGCGATTCCCTTCTGCTATTGGCTGGCCTGGCCCACGTGATCCCAGGGACGCTTGCGAACTGCATGTGCCTCTGGGATACGTGGGCCCTGCGCATTTCGAGTTTGGAGAGGCCCAGGTTCAGAAGTGTACGCACCTCGGGAGCCCTCGGGTAAGTTTGCAGATTTTTTTCCGATAGGCATCCGCACGCAGGAAGCCTCCTATCGGAAATTACAGGCCATTATGAGCTGGTTTCAATTCTGCCTTAGTGTTTTGATGCATACGTGTCAGGACTGGCTTTATTTATAAGGATGTCATGCTCCAAGACTATGGCATTCCCACTAGAAAAACAAAGAATGGGGATATAAGCTTAATGGAAAGATTATGTGGATAAATAAAGAGGCCCACGGATTCAAATACATAATTCCTTGAAAGGTGCAAGTATAGTGAAGACATTATAAAACTTGCAGACTGGGCAGTTAAGTGGCAAATGAACTTTAACATGGATAAATGTGAGGTGATGGACATTGGTAGGGAAAACAGAACCATCACCTGCACCTTAGAAAATAAGAAACAGCATGGGGTAGAAGAGCAAAGGAATCTAGGGATACAGGTGAACAAATCAATAAAAGTAGCTTCGCAGGTCAGCAAAGCAATTAAAAATGCTAACAAAGCACTGGGATTTATTTCTAGAGGTATAGAATTCAAAGTAATGAAGTTATATTAAACTTGTATAAGACCCTGATCAGGCCGTACTGTGCACAGTTTTGATCTCCATACTATAAAAAGGACATAGAAGCACTGGAGAAAGTGCAAAAAGATTTACAAGGATGGTACCAGAACTGAGGGATTACAGCTATCGGGAAAGATTGAACAGGTTGAGACTTTTTTCTTTAGAAAAGAGAAGGCATGGAGGAGACCTGATAGAGGTCTTTAAAATTATGAATGGGTTGGACAGGGTAGATGTGGAGAGAATATTTCCTCTTGTGGGAGAATCCAAAACTAGGGGCCATAAATACAATAGCAAAATACTGCAGATGCTGGAAATCCGAAATAACAACAGAAAACGCTGGAAAAACTCAGCAGGCCAGGCAGCATCCGTGGAGAGAGAAACAGAGTTAACGTTTCAGGTCGAAGACCTTTTGTCAGAACTGGAAATAGTAGGAAATGAAATAGATTTAAGGCAAGGATAAAGCTGGGAAAAGGGGGAGCGGATGAAAGAACAAAAGGAGAGATTAAGAGACATACAAGATGGTTTCTAATAAATCCAATAGGGAAATTAGGAGAAATTTCTTTACTCAGAGTGGTTAGAATGTGGAACTCACTACCACAGGAAGTGGTTGAGGCAAATAGCTTAGATGCTTTCAAAAGGGCGGCACGGTGGCATAGTGGTTAGCACTGGTGCCTCACAGCGCCAGGGACCAGGGTTCGAATCCAGCCTCGGTGACTGTCTGTGTGGAGTTTGCACATTCTCCCCGTGTCTGCGTGGGTTTCCTCCGGGTGCTCCGGTTTCCTCCCACAGTCCAAAAATGTGCGGGTTAGGTTGATTTGGCTATGATAAATTGACCCTTAGTGTTAGGGGGGGATTAAATATGTGGGGTTACGGGGATAGGATGGGATATGTTAGGGGGAATTAAATACGTGGGGTTACGGGGATAGGGTGGGATATGTGTCGGTGCAGGCTCGATGGGGATTCTGTGTGGGAAAGCAGGAACAGGGTACTGGATTTGGATGATCAGCCATGATCGTATTGAATGGTGGAGCAGGCTCGACGGGCCGAATGGCCTACTCCTGCTCCTAGTTTCTATGTTTCTATGTTTCTATGTAAAAGGAAACTGGATGAGTACATGAGAGAAATGGGAATAGAAAGATATGCTGAAAGGCTGAGAGGAGACTTGGGTGGAGTCTAAACACCAGCACAGACTAGTTGGGCTGAATGGTCTGTTTCTGTGCTGTATATTCTATGTACAGTAGCATTTTGGGTTTTATAAATAGGGGCATAGAGTACAAGAATAAAGAGGTAATACATTTATGCAAGTCAGTGGTTAGGCCACATATAGTGTTTTGGGTCGTAGATTGTGTTCAATGTAGATTTAGCACGATGATGCCAGGGATGGAAAACTGCAGTTATGAGGAGAGAATTGAGATACTGGAACTCTTTCCACCGGCTTAGAGACAGCTAAGAGGATGTTTAATTAGGTTTTTTAAATTATTATGAACGGTTTTGGTCGGGCGAATAGGGAAAGTTTATTTTCTCTGATTGGGGGGGAGCAGTCAATGATGAGTGGTCATCAATTTAAAATAGTCGTGACTAGATTAAGAAGACGAATTAGGAGACATTTCTTTACAGAATTGTTGGAGCAAGAATGCTTTGCCATGTGGAATATGAGAGAAGTGGGTAAATATTTGAAGTAGAGGAAGATATGGGGAGAAAGAACAGGGCTGTCCCATTGGTTTTGGGAAAGAGACAGCACAGATAAAATGGAACAAATGTTTCCTTCTATGATGTAAATGCTATGGTTCTGTAGGATCTCACTTGGCAGAATCCAACATCTCTCAAGTTCAGTTCTGAGTCACTTACCTACAAACACAAATCGTTTCTGTATTGGACAACTATAGCTGGGTGTGCTTTCACTACAGTATTGGCAAGTTGTAATTTCTAGATCTAGTTTTGTGCTAGCTGACCTGGATAGGATGCCCCTTATATTGTTAGTATGCCTTTGGTTTGGCAGAAGGAGTGCTAGAATTAGCCTGAGTGGCCCGAGGCTGGAGGGGGAAAAAAATGCCAGGATTCTTGTGCTTGTTTGATGTCAGGTGACTTGTATGCAAAATCATGCCTGTATGGATGCCCAGGGAGGATAAAATTGTTGAGGTTCAATTGTGATAAATCCTCAGTTGAATATCCTGCCTACACTCACTATCCAGGATCCTACATGAAAAATACTACTCTCCCAGGGCAAGATTTTGCTAAATTGATCCACAGGTTTAGATGGTACCTACTGTAAAAATTGCAGCTCACATAAATCTAGAAAATAAGATTAGTGTAATCATTTAATTATTAATTCAAATTCTTTTGTATAAATGCAGTTGCCATACTAATATTTGTAACTGTCCAGCTTACTTTGTTGCCATGATTCTTGTGCTGCAGTGGAGCTGGCGATGATCATGGACCGGCTCTATGGTGGAGTATGCTATGCTGGCATTGACACGGACCCTGAGCTGAAGTACCCAAAAGGAGCAGGACGTGTGGCTTTCTCAAATCAACAAAGCTATATTGCTGCTATCAGTGCTCGCTTTGTCCAGTTACAGCATGGTGACATTGATAAGCGGGTAAGTGTTGATCATTGTACACTGTTTATATATAAACATTCAAAAAATGTTAGGATTCAATGGAAATAAAAATCAGGAGAGATGTAAAATGGGCTGTCAACTCGCTATCGGCGGTTTTACACTATCTCACAAAATCAAGTTACCCCAATGTGTTGTGAGGAGGATGCAAAGAGGCTTCAAGGCAACTTAGACAAGTTGAGTGAGTGGGCAAATACATGGCAGATGCAGTATAATGTGGATAAATGTGAAGTTATCCACTTCGGTAGGAAAAACAGAAAGGCAGAGTATTATTTAAATGGTGATAGATTGGGAAATGTTGATGTACAGAGGGGCTTGGGTGTCCTTGTACACCAGTCACTGAAAGCAAACATGCAGGTGCAGCAAGCAGTTAGGAAGGCAAATGGTATGTTGGCCTTCATTGCAAGAGGATTTGAGTACAGGAGCAAGGATGTCTTACTACAGTTATACAGGGCCTTAGTGAGGCCACACCTGGAGTACTGTGTGCAGTTTTGGTCTCCTTACCTAAGAAAGGATATACTTGCAGCGAAGGTTCACCAGACTGATTCCTGGGATGGCAGGACTGTCATATGACAAGAGATTGGGTCGACTAGGCCTGTATTCACTAGAGTTTAGAAGAATGAGAGGGGATCCCATTGAAATGTATAAAATTCTGACAGGGCTAGACAGACTGGATGCAGGGAGGATGTTTCCCCTGGCTGGGGGGTCTAGAATGAGGGGTCTCAGGATAAGGGGCAGGACATTTAGGACTGAGATGAGGAGAAATTTCTTCACTCAGAGGGTGGTGAATCTGTGGAATTCTCTACCACAGAAGGCTGTGGAGGCCATGTCACTGAATATATTTAAGAAGGAGATAGATAGATTTCTAGACACACAAGGCATCACGGGATATGAGGAGAAAGCGGGAATATGGTACTGTATTGAGATAGAGGATCAGCCATGATATTGAATGGCGGAGCAGGCTCGAAGGGCCGAATGGCCTACTCCTGCTCCTATGTTTCTAAGCTACTCCTAGAAATAATTGTAGTTCTAGTTTTAGTCTTGCTTCTTTTCTCCATTTAAATAAAATCCGAAGTTTGGTCTTGTTTTTTGTTCCAAAATTTGTTAGATTTTAGTTTTGGAAAAAAATGTTGGTGTTGGTGTCCATAATTTGGTCTAGATGATCAAAATTTGTCTTTGAAAAAATGTGAAATTTGTTTACTTTTCACAATTCAAGACCACAAGAAATGTTGAGAAATAATAAAGTGGAGCTTGAATAACAGCTGAGATTTCAAACATCTGTTTCAATTTCTACCTTCTGTTCCAAATGCTGACCAGTGTTATTTTAGTCCTAGAAATAATTTTAGTGGTGGTCTTCTCTTAAGACTATTTAACTAAAATAAGACTAAATTGTAATATTAAGAAATTTAGTCCTACTTATAGTCTCATTGATAAATACTAATTAGTCTTTTGAATGGGACATTTAACTGAGGTCCTGTCTGCCTGTTCAGGTGGACATAAAAGGCAAGTGGGGCTTCTCATTGTGTCCTGGCCAACATTCCTCCCTCAACCAAGACAGCCAAAAACAGATTATCTGGTCATTTATTTTCTGTTTCTGGGAACTTGCTCTGTGAAAATTGGCTGTCACATTTGTCTACATAACAGTGACTGCACTTCAAAAAGTAATGTTAGTTGTAAAGCACTTTGGGAGATCCTGACAATGTGATATTAAATGTAATGTCTTCCTTTTAATTATTTTTCTCCTCATTTTAGTTGATGAAAACAGGATATGATGCCACCCTATATTTCTCATGAGCAGAATGTTGCGCAGATCTGGAAAAATAGTTTCAGGGATTACATGTAACAGCGCATAAGCTGGCTGCGATTTTGCTTTAATATTTATTTCAACATCTAGTAATGGAAATCTTGTGTTTTTTAGGTGGAGGTGAAGCCATATGTCCTTGATGATCAGCTGTGCGATGAATGCCAGGGTACCCGCTGTGGTGGGAAATTTGCTCCATTCTTCTGTGCCAATGTCACCTGTCTGCAGTATTACTGTGAATACTGCTGGGCTGCCATACATTCTCGTGCTGGGAGAGAGTTCCACAAACCACTCGTGAAAGAAGGAGGAGACCGTCCACGCCAGGTTCCCTTCCGTTGGAACTAAAAGAGAAATATTTAAACATGATTCTAGTGGCAAGATAAGAGTGTTCTAGGGCTGCAGACACCAGACTAGCTAGGAAAAATAAATAAGTGCATTCTTCTACTGCCTCATCCCAGATCTCAAAATGTATGTCTCTAAAATTCACTTCAAAACAATTTGAAACCAATGTTTTCTGTAAGCATTGACTGACTTGTGATAACACTGGATATTTGATCCTTATCTTAATGGAATAATACAGATTCAGTCATTGTGCATGATTGGTATTTCTGGGTCATGTACTTGCACAGCTTGGTGCTGTACTTGATGAGAAATGTCATGTTGAGGAAACTGTGCGATAGGGAACCAGTTTTAAGCACCATTTATAGTTGTATAGACAGAATCTAAAATTAATGTGAAGTTATACTGCAGGCCCTTCTGTGTTTGGGTTTTCAATTAAATTATATCTAAAGTAGGGGAATAGCACTGTGTATGATATAAGAAAACTTGGATTTGCCCTCAAACAATATGAATCCCAATGTTTTTTTTTAAAAAAAACCTCTGTGTCAGTGTGGTTTTAAAAAGTTGTTTCTAACACACTACAAGCTTTACTAACAATACAAGTATGTGGGGTAAATGCTTTTGGTGCTTCCCCATCTCTTCACCACCACCCCAAAATAAACAATTTAAGAAAAGGGGGTTTAGATTGCTGCTATGGTTGAAGTGTGCACTTATTTCAGAAATGAAAAACCACAATTCGAAGATCTGCTGCCCCTAAACGTTTACCAAAGTTATTGAGATTGACACAAATCTAATTGTAGAGAGGCATTTTCCTTGCTGGAAGAGATTTTATACCTTTATTTTTTTGATGTTGCTATTTACAAAGTCGACTTGATCTACTAATATATTGTCATGTGTCAGCTTTTGCTCTCCATTTTGACACACAAAAAGTAATACCTCAATTGTAGCCTTGATTTATATTTTTTTATTTTTAGTGATGCTATTTAATTGCAAGAGACAATAGGAGCCTTGCTGCTGTTTAGATGGTATGATAAAATACCATTTCTTTTCCAGTAAAATGGGAATTAGAGAATAACAAAGAAAAAGGCTACATTGCAACACAACTAGATGTAGCACAGGCTATGGCTTCAGCTGCCTAAGATTTTTTTATTTTATTTTTTATGTGGAATAGTATGAATGATTGAATGTTTACTTGTACACCTGTTTTGCATGCACTATATATTCATACATTTTCCCATTATCTACAGTACTTATATTCTGCCTATAAGTTTTTTGTTTAAAAAGTTACATTTTGAAAATGTAAATGGCATAGAACAAAGGAAACACTGAAATTTGTTTGAGAGTGCCAAGGTGCATGTTTCTGTGTTACTGTAGGTTAGCATGTGGTGTCACAACACTATAAGTGTATACTATGCAGGTTGGCTTTAAGTGGTACTGCCCTTGCAGTGGCGATGTAGGTGCTGGACTGCATTGAAGGAATTATCTCCTTGTGATTATTGCGTGATTCAGCCAAAGGTGGTTATGCATCCGTGTGTGATTTTTTTTTTTTAATTATATATGTGAAAGGTTATTGCTCCTTACTCTTGCTATTTTTTTCTGATACAGTGCATAGCATCTTCAAACTCCTGCAAACCAAAGACTGGATTATTCACTGCTAACTTGTGACCCACAAGTAACACACTGATAATAGCAGTGTAACTATTCCTTTGAAGTAATAGGCTTTAAAGAATTAAACCTAGTCAAAATGGAGACATTTGCTGTTAATGATCAAGTTTAAAGAGTTTAAATTTGATCTATGTTTTGACCACAGTGGTGACAAACTAACAGCAGCAGAGAGTTGTGAGGGTGCTTACCTTTTAGCTCGTCAGGGATTTACTGTTAAAGTAAAGAATATGTAATTCTTAGTGGCAATCTTTAAGCTACAGAAAGTGTTGGTTATCATCCTTTCTTGGTGTACTGGTGTGCTGTTGTGCCATTCCTGCCCAATTCTGATGTTTGTAGGTGTAGTGAATTAACATTTTTGAAATTTGACACTGAAAGATAACTTTTCTACTAGTAGTTAATTCCCTTTTTACATAGCATAATCTGCCTTTGAACTTTTTGGTACGTTGTTTCTCTAGCTGGCTTTTTGTTCCCCTTTTCTTTTCTTTTTATATACATATACCAACATTTGTTATGCACTACTTTTGTATATCTTGTTTTTTCCAACAGTTAATATTTTTAAGCTCACTTTTTTCACTGATGGCATCTCTTTTTGCAATACCTCGATTTTTCATAATCTAAAGAGAGATGAATAGTTTTTCTATGTTTGTTATTCAAAGATTTGCACATATAGTTAACTTAATTGTGCAAAGAAATGAGTTGAAGCAATCAGTTTTGTTTTCATTTTCTTTTCTTTTTTTCCTTTAACATTTGAAGGCAAAGAGAACTTTGAATATCATGAATGTTAGGGATCAGCAATGCTGTTGATAAAACTGCAGAGTCAGAAAAAAAACTATAGTTGTAGAAAGTATAACCCTTCCAGCTCCAGGTGTCGATGTTGTTAATAAGTCTGAAGTAATGATACAGTAGATATTAGGACCTGGTTGCAATCTCAGCCCAATCCCCATTGTTTAAATGTGGATTCTAGTTTCTTCCAATACTACACTGTATTTTCAGCTAATATTCTTTGAAAATATTCATATAGACTCTTTCTCGCAGTTCCTGTATCTGTGGTACAGTAGCTGACCTGGCACAATTTACAATACAAAACGCACACAAAACAATTAGCAGTAAACTTTGACATATATGGATTCTTAGGTGTTTGATGGTTTTAAAAAAGATTTACCTGTTTTTAATGGACAAAAACCGGTTTGAACTGCCATCGAGTTACCTCAATTCTAGATAGTGTGCAAGGCTGAAATGATTAAGAAAATAAAAGCATGCATGTAAACAAAAAAAAAAACAAAATATGTAAACTTCAAAACTTACTTGTTTATTGTGTGTTGTAAAGTTGTTTACAAAGGTTAAATTTCATTTCTCACTTGCCCATAGCATGGCAAATATATCCTCATACACAGACCTCTGCAGAATGCATGATTTTAAATCTGATCTTGTGGTTCAAGAAGGAAAGGATTTTATGAATGCCATTGGAAGGACTTGATAATTTATTCTTTGTGTCTGGATTTTAAGAATTTCTTACAAAGTTACAGAAGACTTGAATGTGGTAAATTGTGGAAAGTTAATGTCATATTGTTATGTGCAATACTTTTTTTCTAACTTCTGAAAAAAACTTTACAGTGTAAACCTTTAATGCGATTTTTTTTAATTGCAAACATTCAGATTAATATGTTGTCCACAATGTCATTTTCTACTGTTATTATATTCCCTTTTATCTTACTGATATTTGTAAATTCAGAATATGATCTTTGTACTAATATAAATAATTGAAGTTATTTTTAGATATGGACTAAAGGAAAAATGTGCTTGTTTGCTTATTTTTGTTACCTTACTTTAAAAAGTAGCAAAGACTACTTTTCTCAGCAGCATTATAATAATTGGGTAAATATCCTGTCCAGCATTTTATTTTTTGGTATTTTAAATTGAAATGTATAATTAGTTTTTTATCATTTTGACCATTCAGATTTTTTATGTTGTAATATTTTTTGAATGTGCAGCTTTTTTTAATATTTTAAAGTGTCTAGTTTTTATTGAAAGCTTATGTATTCAACACTGTATGGCAAATATTCATAAAGAAAGAATAGTTATTTGTGGAAGTCAGCCATCAGTGGTGCGTCTCTGTGGCTGAATTCCTTGTGCTTTTCACTGTGTTTGGGGAGGTTGTAGTGATGATTAACAATTTTAAATAAAGGAAACTCATTTTTATTAATATTTGTTCACCTTTTTTTTGAGTTGATATTTTATGTACCCCCTCTATTAAATTATTTGGTACAAAAATGTCCCTTTCTACAGCTTGTTTGTTGAAGTGGTAGTAAAACATAATGTTGTTAAAGTTTTATGCCAACTATTTATAACGCTCAGTAATTTTAAAATATTTGTAATGTGAAATGTTGAATGATTAAAGTGTTTCAATGTACTGTAAATGTCTGAGCTTTATACTAACACTGGTGTGCAACTTATTTTTCATTTATTTATTTGCTTTGAATAGATAGCTAACCATTACCTATACTGCTTCGATGTACTGCATCTTGAAATGTACCCAATACAGTATTCTTGTTTTTATTGAAGGTCGTCTTAGTGTTCCTGCCTGTCTCTCTTATAGTCTTTAAGGTTGGTTTTAGAGACAAGTCTAATATGAACTATTGCAGCACAAGGGACTTGTTCACGTGAGACCTTAATTGTAGCACACATTCATTGCACATTTAAAAATAACTAGGTTTCAGCCTAGGTGCAAAACATGAAACAGAACTAGAGAACTGAGATATGAGAGATCTATATAGCTGTGAACACCAAATAATTGTTTCCATGATATTTAATGTCGAACAAATCTCAGTTGTTACGTATTTCTTTTAAAATCAACCAATTTTGTAATAAAGATTTTTTTTAAATAAACAAATGGTATACATTTTCAAAAACTAAAACTGTCATAGAGTGCATTAGGTCCATTTCACAAAATTACAAGTAGTATTTAGAATCTATCGGCACTTTTCAGATTACATGAATTCAGTGAATCCATAGGATTATATAGTGTGTTACAGAAACAAACCATTTGGCCCATCAACTCTCAGTATTTTGTTTTTACATGAGACACCTGGTCTCATCCCACTCTCCTGCTCACTCCCCATATCCTTTGATATTCCTCTTTTTTAATTATCCAATTCCCTTTTAGAAGAACTTATGGACGACAACAATTTGTGGCAGAGACTTCCACATTCTAACCACGGCCTGTTAAAAGATTTTTTTTCTAATCTACTCTAATTCTTTTTGTGATTATTTTAAATTAAAGGAATTATTACAATTTAACTTAATCCAAATATATTCATGTGACTAGTATATAGTAAAGTTAGAATTAATTTAAATGACAGTAGTTGTCTGTATGTGAGAACATTGTCATTTTATTTGTAAAACTGGTATACACACATTACCTTAAGGCTAAAATTCCTTAATTTGATCCTTTTTCTCCAAGCTCCTTCATAAATCTGGAACTTCAAGTTTATCTTGATTGTGGTTTGATGAGTTCTTACGGATTTTAATATTAATGAAACACTTTTGCAGTGTGGTAGATAATCATGTAGGCCAAGAGACCTTATTGTTGTAGTTCTTGTCAGCGTTAAATGTTCAAATCTGCAGCACATAAGTGAAAGCAGAACGAACCATTAATTTAAATACATGGGCATTGCATTGTAGCACAAAGCTATTTCCCCAATTAATTTGACTTTTAAATGAGTGACCTAGTTCTTGCATATCTAAGATAATTAAATTGAGTAGCATTTGAAGACTGCATTCTGCTTTGTCAATACGGATGTCACCAACGTAGTAGGTACTTTCAGTTCAAATATTGACAAAAATGCTTCCAGTCTTTCAAAGTAACTGAATATGCTGTGTAAATTGATCATTTACAGAGGTAATTGATCTCATTTAAGTTAATTTCCCTTAAAATGATGAATGAAGTGTGCTGTGCTGGATCAGGCTCCTGAAGGAGACATTAGTGGCATGGGTATGTTTGTTCATTAAAAGAAAATGGTGAAATGTAATGACCCTAGCTTTCAAGAGTGATTGTTTTCATGCAATCTGTGGACCCTAAATTACTAAGACATGGAAATTTTAATATGTAATATAAAAAAAAATGCCCCAGATGGTTTCAAATGGGGAACTATTAATAGGTCAATTGTAGATTGATTTTTTGGGGGAAATTAATAAATATACCTTCTCGTACAGATTGGAGCTGTAGGCTTCATGCTGGAATGATTTTGATTTACCATGGTTACTTTTTTTTAAATGGAAGAGATAGAGGGAAAAAACACTAGACATTTCTGAGACAATAGATAATACATATTAATTATTTTTGTCCTCATTCCCATATTTAAAGGTTTTTTTTTCAAATGAACTGTACAAACCCATCCCCAGCAGGAAGACATCCTGCTGCCAGGCCTTTGTAAATGCAGCCAACAGCTTAGAAGTGCATGGGAATAGACAAAATTTATTTTACCCACTGTTCTTTTTCCTTTGGGGATTTATTTTGCCTTGCTCAACATTTCTCCAATCCAACTGAAATCTGGAACTCAGAAGCATGACAATAAACAATACCTTGATACTTTCTTTTTCTCTTTTCCATTTGTTTCTCCGTGTCAGCCGTGGCTCAGTAGGTAGCACACTGAGTCAGAAGGTTGTGGGTTCAAGTCCCACTCCAGGGACTTGAGCACATAAAATATAGGCTGACACTCCAGTGCAGTACTGAGGGAGTGCTGCACTGACTGAGGTGCCGTCTTTCAGATGAGACGTTAAACGAGGCCCCGTCTGCTCTCTCAGGTGGACGTAAAAGATCACATGGCACTATTTCGAAGAAGAGCAGGGGAGTTATACCCAGTGACCTGGCTAATATTTATCCCTCAATCAACAGCACTAAAAACAGATTATCTGGTCATTATCACATTGCTGTTTGTGGGACCTTGCTGTGCGCAAATTGGCTGCCGCGTTTCCCCACATTACAACAGTGACTACACTCCAAAAGTACTTAATTGGCTGTAAAGCGCTTTGAGACGTCCGGTGGTCGTGAAAGGCGCTATATAAATGCAAGTCTTTCTGCATGCCTCGCTGTCCATCTGTAAACACAAACTTTTTAATCTCAATAATTTAAATTCTTTAATCAGATTTTAAACTTTAGAAATGACTTCATTTTCTCTGTCTATTCAATTGCAGGCTGGAAACCAGGCATGTTTCTTGTTTGTGTCTAAACATGGAGCTGCCTCATTAGCAAAACCACTTAAGACTGTCAACATGCTCAATAAGAGGTGCCTCTTACTTTTCGGTTCAGTCAGAAAGGGATATGTTGGGAGGAGTCAATGCAGCTAACCATGTAAACTGTTTTCTACATAACTTATACTTTTCACTAATGTTTGTGTTTGTTTCTGTCATCAAGCTTATAGTTCATTTCATGAATCAATTTATTGGAAGCCATATTTTTTTATATATATATATATATATATATATATATATACTATCCATAAAAAACAAAAAATCGGGTCCAACATTAAAGGGCTTTAATATTAATTTTTGCTTCTGTTAACAGATTATTGCATCATTTTCAGACTTTGCTGTACTGGAACAGGTAGTGTATACATACTTAAAAAAAAAAAGAAAATTCACCAAGGCACTAAGCTGTCAATATCAGATGACGATTCAATATTAAAAAGTTTCTCACACTTAAACTGTAAGAAGCACACTGAGTTTTGTGAGAATATTGATTGAGCTGAGTTCTGTGTATTGTATATACTCACGTATAAGGAAAAAAATGTGTGCCACTGTTTGAGGGTTAAAGGGTGGGTGGGGGTCATTTTATATCAAAGGATAAAATAGAGCAGGAGATGGGTCACAGTATCACAAATACAGTACTTAACCTCCACTCTGTAGCGTTGGTCTCCCACCCCACTATCCAATCCCCTTTTTTGATCTACAAAATTGAGGGATCATCTTCGGTGTAGGCTGGTTAATAAGCAAATATCTCTGCCGAATGTTTTTGCTATTCACTGTTAACATTCAGTCCATTCAAAGTCAAAAATTTAAAAAGTGAAAATTTTACTGAAGTATTATTCACGATGATTCATCGCTAGTTTTATTTGCATAGGTGGTTTCATAATTGGCATAAACTAGAAGAATAGAAATTACTGCTATAAAAGTAAATGACTGCTGCATTAGAAAGCTCTTGAACTCTCATGCTGAGACATGGTACAATGCATATTTTTTGTCATTTCCCCCATGACAAATTCTCAAATTCACTCATGCCATTGGGGAAAGAGAAAATCTGTGACCAAGACACTCTGGGATAGATTTTCAACTTGCTGCCCGGGCATAAAATGGAAATGAAGATTAGGCGGTTTCTATAATGTGTGACTGATCCCCCAGTGCCAGCTTTATGCCCGGTGACAAGAAGAAAAGGTATCTCTATGCTGCTGCAGTGCAAGTAGCAGTCTGCTTTAGAACAATATTGGCTCTTGGCAGAGGTTTGGGAATAGGGAATGGACCAAATTGAAGAAAAGATTTACTTTGAAGGAAACAAAACGTTAAATTATGAAAATGGTTCTTGTTTGAAAAATAATTTTTAGTAGAAAAGTTTGATTAATTTAAACTTGTAGCCTTACATTTAAATTTAGAATCGTCATAGCATTTCTGAAGTTACAGGGCTGAAGAATGACGATAACATGAATTTGTAACTTGTTTAGTTGACAGCAGTTTTGTGCAAAGCAAATCTGCCAGTGGGGTTTGGCCTTGAGAACCAAGATCCATCTTGAATTCCAACTAGAGTTGTCTGCATGATGACATTACAGTGGCATCAATGTTCCCCTTAAGGTGCGCGGCCGCACAAGCCACTCACCAGTTGAAAGAAACTGCGCATGCGCGGTCGTGCAGCAAATTTAAAGGGACCGCGCACTTAGACCGCAAATTAGAGGGAACATCGAGTGGCATCATGGATTATTGCAGAATACACGGTCATCATTACTCCTGGTTACCAACATCAGCCTTTTCCCATGGAATTATTCATAGTAAGAAATGTAGAGCTCAGGAATGGTTAGTGCACAGCAATACTTATGATAAAAAACTGCATACATAAAACAATATTTTTGAAGATTCTTCAATAAATTAAGTCAACGTTGGTCCCTTGTATGCTATACATTTATATTACTGTAAATGTTCAATCTACTCCCATTTAGCTCTACCTCAGTGTCTCCCACTCCACTCGGATAAATGAGCCTATAATGTTTTCATGCATGATCTTCCTTGGGCTCATTATCACTGGCGATGCCCATAAGTAGATCACATGTCCCCTACAAACCAGAGTATGGGGTTACCTACTCCAATACCGAGATGAATTAGTGAGACCCCAGATTCAAACTGAAAACCATTGTCATGAAACTCCAGAGTGCTGGAATATATTACATGCCACCTTGTAATCTCCTTTGGAAGACAGAAAAATAACCACCAGCCTGTGGCTCAGGTTATAAACCAATAGACAAATTTATTACATAAATACAGTGGGCCAATGAACCGAATTCAGCGCAAACATATTTACAGTAATTACAAACTATTCTTGATATCAAAACAACCAATTTTCTCCAGTGTTAACCCACAACTGTGCGTCCTCTGATAAGGTTTGTACCCTGATGACTTCAGACTGATTGGTAAGCTGAGCCCAGGGGCATGCAAGGAATCATGGCGTGCCCCTCTCAGATCTGGCCATCTTTACCTCAGATATAGCTGTCAGCCATCTGTGATGTTTGAATTGAATGGTTTGACCTCTGAGAAGCCATTGATTTGTTCCAACCATTTTAAATAACCTGTTAGATGGGTCTCCATCTAAGTATAATGGCAGCACCAAACCAAGGCCTCCCTGAACTAATGATGTGGAGATGCCGGCGTTGGACTGGGGTGGACAAAAATGAGAAGTCGCACAACACCAGGTTATAGTCCAACAGATTTATTTAATTTTACAAGCTTTCGGAGCTTCAAGGTTCGCTCCTTCCTCAGGTAAGTTAGCAGTGAGAGAATCTCCCAGAATTCACAATTTAAACACAGATAAAATCTATTCAAATCTTTCCCTACATCAAAGACACACTAAGAGCACAGCCAAGACAATGAGATGTGTCCCAGGGGGTCCAACGTGTCAAACCACCTGCTGGCTGCATATCCTGTCAATTTGTGTTGGTTCTTGTGTTAGTCTTAACTAAGAATGTCTCTACCTTGTCCTCAGGTGTGAATATCGACCAGACTACAATGTTTATTGTTTGTGGCTTGAAAAATCAACTCACAATTCTCAATTTTAACCCTGTGTACTGTGGCCAGCAAGAAGGAATCCAATAAATGATTCTTCATAGACAAAAATGCTTCAGTTTTGTCACAGGATACACTCTATACTTGATTTTTAATCTTTATCTTTAGCAAATATGGATAGACTATTGGATTATTGCTTTGTACAGTGTAGCAGAAATGGAGTGGGATTTTCTGTGTCTGGGGATTTTACATATCTTGCCTCATTAGGCTTGAGAACATAAACTGTCCTATAAGTGCCTTGGGATGTTTTACTACATTAAAGATGCTATATCAATGCAAGTTGTTGTATATAAATCAACTCAAAAGATGCAGCCATAAGCAGGAAAAGTACAATGTTATCTGAAGTACTTAACTCTTAACTCACCTCAGATATCAAGTAGTGACAGGATACTAACAATTATATTTACACCTAATTCACCATAATTATTTCCATTACAAGGTTTAGTATCACTGATGACAGTTCCAAAAGAGGTGACTGATACTTAGCATCAGTCAACATAATCTAAATCATCAAAAGCACAATGTATTCAGGGTTTAGTAACACAGCATTTTCTGAGTTCAAAATACAGTATCATCAAATAATATTCAATGTCATAATGCATGCTTGGGAAGGTTAACTTTAGTAGTCTATAGTTCAAGGTAGTGCCGGTTGGTTTGTGTTAAGTTTGTCACTTGTTCCACAGGTAGCGGGTCAATGTATCACATTAGTTAAGTACTCCCCTGGATTTTAGGGTCTGTCTTTAGTAAACTATAGTCATCTTTCCACCTATTTCAATGGCAATCATTCTTTATTAAAGTCTGTAACAACTTGGACATACTTGTATCCATTATACTTTACTTTGTACTTCAATTTAACGCTTCTGATAACCTTCCCGATAGCCATTCTGAAACCTTTGTACAGCTTCCCCAAAGCCTTCCAGAGTCAATCTCAAAGGCACTTAGGGGTAAAAATTCACTTGGTTGCGCCTCCCGTTAGCGCCTTAAGAGGGCGCTAATGGGGCGCAAAGCCGCTAACGCCCGTGCGCAGCGATGTTTGCGCCGCTCGAGAACTTAACTTGAGATTGTGCGGCGGCGCTAAAACTTACCGCTGCGACCACCTGCGCGCGCAGATTGTGACGTCATTCCATGGTGCAACGCCCTTGGGGCGCCCCGTAGCGGAAATTGAGTGGCGCCCCCTGCCTTACCGCCTGGCGCTTCCAACGACCAGAAGACTGGAACGCTATGGGGCTGGGGGGGGGCGCTATTTAAAGGGGGCCTCTTCCGGTCTTTTATTGTTGGTGGCATTTTTGAACTACGCATTCTGAGAGAGAGAGGGAGAGACTTCTGGAGAGATTCAACGTTCTGTGAAGGAGTTTTGGGTACTGAGCAGCACTTTGCAGGTTCATTTTGATTTGCCATTCCTTGTATCGATTTAGCAGAGAATGTGGGAGCTGCACTCTGAGCTCCTTGCCTGGTACTCTCCATTGTTCTTTCCAGCACATTTGATGTGCAAGTCTCTCCAGGCCGAGATTCAAGGCAGCAATGAACAGGATGTGGATGGAAAGCAAGATTAACCATCCCCTTTAAGAACTGACCCGTGCCATTGTGTGTGTGTTCCATTGCTGACTGACATTACATGAGCTTCGCCAGCGCTCCGAGTTAGCGCCTCACTCCTTGGCCTTTGCGCCTTAAGAGAGGTGTGCAGCGCCTGCTTTAGCGCTCCACTCACCTCCCGGGGCGGTAAAAGTGAAGTTTCCTGTCAGTGCCGATAATTAGCGCCAGGCGCTAATATTTGCGTCCGGACGATATTTGCGCCCCAAATGGGGCGCGACCTAATTTCTACCCCTTAACTTCCAAATAATTTAACTTTAAATACCTTAAACTAATGCTGTTAGTATCACTTCAGGCAATCTGATCAATCATAGCAAATAAACCCATTTGTGTAAATAATTTTTTTTAAAGTACAGTTCAGCTATACAGACACATTTTGCAGATTTTAATTTTCAAGTTAACATTTTCTATTAAAAAAACTCTTCGTACCTACACTTTCAGTGGGAATATTAGCAGGAGGGCGTGCTATTACTGACTTTCATTCTAAAGGACTTTAGCAGTGACAACCTCTCTAGAAAAGAGAAGGCTGAGGGGTGGCCTGATAGAGGTCTTTAGGATTATGAAAGGGATTGATAGGGTAGATCCTAGTAACTACAGGCCGGTCAGTTTAACATCAGTGGTGGGTAAAGTTTTAGAAACAATAATCAAGGAAAAAATTAATGGGCACTTGGAGAGGTTTAAGCTAATTAAGGAGAGCCAACACAGATTTGTGAAAGGCAGATCATGTTTGATTAATTGAATTTTTTGATGAATTAACAGGGAGGATCGATGAAAGGAATGCAATGGATGTTGTCTACATGGATTTTAGGAAGGCGTTTGACAAAGTACCACATAGAAGGCTGGTTAACAAAATTGAGGCTCATGGAATAGGTGGGTCAGTGGCAGCTTGGATAAGGAATTGGCTTAAGGACAGAAAACAGCGAGTTGTGGTAAATGGCTGTTTTTCAGACTGGAGGATGGTAAACAGTGGTGTTCCCCAAGGGTCAGTGCTGGGGCCACTGCTTTTTTTGATATATATAAATGACCTGGATATTGAAATACAGAGTAGAATTTCTAAATTTGCCGATGACACCAAACTTGGGGGTGTGGCAAACAGTGATGATGATACCAATCGACTGCAACAGGACATAGAAAGGCTAGCAGAATGGGAAGACAAGTGGCAGATGGAATTTAGTACAGAGAAGTGTGAGGTGATGCATTTTGGCAGAAGGAACAGGGAGAGGCAATACACTTAATGGCACAGTTTTAAAGAGTGTGCAGGGACAGAGGGATCTGGGAGTTAATGTGCATAGGTCCCTGAAGGTGGCAGGACATATTGAGAGAGTGGTTAACAAAGCATATGGGATCTTGGGCTTCATAAATAGAGGTATTGAGTACAAAAGTAGAGAAGTTATGCTGAACCTTTATAAAGCGCTGGTTAGGCCACAACTGGAGTATTGTGTCCAGTTCTCGTCACCACACTTTAGGAAGGATGTGAAGACCCTTGAGAAGGGTGCAGAGGCGATTTCCCAGAACGGTTCTGGGGATGGGGGATCTTAGCTACAAGGACAGGTTGGAGAAGCTGGATTTGTTTTCATTAGAGCAAAGGAGGTTGAGGGGTGATTTGATAGAGGTGTACAAGATTATGACGGGTTTGGATAGGCTAGACGGGGAAAGGCTGTCCCCACTAATTGATGGTACAAGGACTAGGGGACACAGATTTTAAGGTTTTGGGCAAGAGATACAAGGGGGATGTGAGGAAAAACTTTTTTACGCAGCGAGTGGTGAGGACCTGGAACTTGCTGCCGACAGACGTGGTGGAAGTGGACACACTCAATGTTTTCAAGGGGAGACTGGATAGGCACTTGATGGAAATAAACTTGCAGGGCTGCGGGGATAGAACGGGGGAATGGGACTGACTGGATTGCTCTACAGAGAACCGGCACGGACTCGATGGGCCAAATGGCCTCCTTCTGTGCCGTTATGACTATGTAGAGAAGATGTTTCCACTCGTGGGGGAGACCAAAACTAGGGGCCATAAATATAAGATAGTAATAAATCCAATAGGGAATTCAGGAGAAACTTCTTTACCCAGAGAGTTGTTGGAATGTGGAACGCGATACCACAAGGAGTAGTTGAGGTGACTAGCATAGATGCATTTACGAGGAAGCTAGATAAACACATGAGGGAGAAAGGTATAGAAGGTTATGCTGATAGGGTTAGATGAAGAGGGGTGGGAGGAGGCTCTTGTGGAGCATAAACAGCGACATGGACGAGTTGGGCCGAATGGCCTGTTTCTGTGCTGTACATTCTATGTAATTATTTGTAAAAAGAAAGTAAACTTCTGTAGGGTCTTTAATGTAGCAAAGCATTACAGGGAAGAGGAGGGAGCAAGAGAAAATCAACATAGAACAAACACCAGGAGGAGTTAGAGAGGTTGAAGAGGTAGATTTTGATGAGCCTTTAAGGTAAAGCAAGATGAAACAAAGTCCTGGAAGAGAGATTTAGAAAGCAGAGAGATGATGGATGAGGCTCACAAACTCCTTCTCCCGCCAGTGCTAGACTGAAGGGGAGATAATCCAGACTCAGTGCGGGTGCATGTTGGGATGTAGGGCTCGAGGAGGTTACAGAGGTAGGGTGGAGTGAGGCCAAGGAAAAATTTGTAAACGACGACCAGAGTGTGTTTTGGTGGCCGGGGGGGGGGGTGCAGTGGAGGTTGGTGATTACACGGCTAATGAGTAATCAGGACTTAGTACTAGATAAGTATGAACAATGGAATTTTGTGTAAATTGGAATCTGCATATGGTGAGCTTCATGAGCCCAGGGCAGAGAGTTTTGAGCAGTTGAGACTGGAGGTGACGAAGGCATAGATAAGGGTGATGGGGGTGTTAGGAATGGAGGTGAGCGACATTGCACAGGCTGAAACAGATGATCTTTGTGATGGACTGAATGTAGGGTTTGATCCACCACGCAGGGTTGAACAGACATCAAGGTTGTGCGTCATCAGGTTTCACCTGAGCAAGCAGCCAGGGATGGGGATGGAATCAGGCTAGCGTTAGCAAGAACCAAACAGAATAATTGTGCTTAGTTGGAGAAATTGTGGCTTATCTACAACTTGACGTCAGGCAGTAGTGGAGACATAGAGCTGTTTGTCATCAGCATACATATGAAAACTTGACATGCTTATGGATAATGTCTCTCAGAGGTAGCATGTACAGTAGTTGTTAATATGCAGGCAATGGATTAGAAACCATGGCATTAAGGTGCTATGGGGGTGGAACATCGAGAAGCGTTGGTGGAGAATGGAGAGATTGGTCATAATTAAGGCCCAGAGAGATCAATGAGGATGAGGAGGAATAATGTGCCACTGTTGCAGCCACACTTGATATCATTAGTAACTTGACTTGAGTAGTCTTAATGCTATAAGCAGGATGGAAGCCAAACTGAAGGGATTTGAACTAGGAGCAATAGGAAAGGAGGGTGCGAATTGGGTGGTGATGATGCATTCAAGGACCTTCAAGAGGAAGAAGTTATTAAAATGGTACAGCAGTTGGTGAGGAGTCAAGGATGGGCATTTTAAGGAAAGTGGACATAATAGCAGGTGTGAATGTGGGAGAACAATATCTGAGGAGAGGGAATAATGGTTTTGGCCATGACCAAAGGGATAAACATCCCTCTTTTCTTAAAGCCCTTTTACCTAAATGATTACGTCCTTCGGGAATAACATTCAAATGATCTGTGTGCCAGTCTCCCGATGTATATTTTGATTGCTCTCCCTGTGGAATGATTTGTGGAACAGTGACCTGATGTCATGATACAGCTTAATGCTGTGTCATGATGTATGCAGAGCAGGTGGGTGGGCCTGGAATTGAAATGGGGCCATTTCTGTTTTTCTATATGCTTGCATCATGATTTAGTACATCAAAACAAGAGGTGTGTAATCCAACAATATGTGTGTAAGGCACACATATTCTCCAATGCTGTCGAAACTCCAGAAGCCATCTCCTTTATCATTTATATATCTGTCATCAATTGCTCTCACCTCGAGTAAAAGCAGCTTTAATTACATTATTTACTCAAAACTCTTAATAGTACAGACTCGAATGAGAAGTCGCACAACACCAGGTTATAGTCCAACAGATTTATTTAAAATTACAAGCTTTCGGAGCTGTCACCCCTTCCTCAGGTAGAGTTACTGTGTGCAGTAACTCTACCTGAGGAAGGGGCGACAGCTCCGAAAGCTTGTAATTTTAAATAAATCTGTTGGACTATAACCTGGTGTTGTGCGACTTCTCATTTTTGTCCACCCCAGTCCAACGCCGGCATCTCCACATCATAGTATCAGACTCAGCATTGTCTCTCACTCTCAGAATATCAATTGGAAGATTTTGCAAGAATAAACCCTTTAATTCACCTTATAATTTGGGTATCCCCTATAGTAGTGCATAGGAAGGAACATAGGAACAGGAAAAGGACAAGGACATTCAGCCCTGGAACCTGTCCTGCCATTGAATTAGATCATGGCTGGTCTGTACCTCAACTCCATTTACCCACCCCCTTTGCTCCATATTCCTTGATACCCTTACCTAACAAACATTTGTTAATCTCCTTATTATTTAGCAAACTCTGTTTCTCTTTCCACAGATGCTGCCTAACCTGCTGAGTATTTCCAGCATTTTCTGTTTTTATTTATTAATCTCAGTCTTGAAAATTTCAATTGACCCAGCATTCACAGCCTTTTGGGGGAGAGAGTTGCAAATTTCCGCTACCCTTTGTGTGAAAAAGTACTTACTGATTTCATTCCTAAATGACCTAGCTCTAATTTTAAAATTATGCCCCTTTATTCTGAGCACCTGAGTATGTTTGTCAGAAAGTGCTTCATATACAGTAACTCTGAAGTGACAGTTCTTAAGTAGGCAAACATTTTGCACACAGCAAACTCACACAAACAGCAATGAGATAATGACCAGATAATTTGTTTAGTGATGTTGGTTGTAAGGTTTCCAAAATTTGCAGATCCTCAAAAACCTAAGGAAAAAGGACTTTGGAACTACCTCAGAGTGATAAAAATACATTTGGGCCTAACCTAAGGAATTTAAGACCAAAAACCAAGTTTTGGCATTTTTAAAACCATGTCTGGGCCTGTAAAGGGACAAGGAGTTGGGGTCGAACTCTGTAAAAGCAGTTTGGCTATTGCAGTTAATTACACTGTCTGGGGAACCGGGATGACCTCACTCAAGCCCCAGCAGACATTAACATTTGAACAATAGACCCTGGGAGAAGACAGTCCCTCCCAAAACAACAGGCCCCATCAAAACTGATTACAGGGCCCATCAGAAACATGCATAATACAAATCACTCAGGACCATTCTATAGAAAAGACCGAGTCCAGCCTAGAAATCCAAAACACGAAATCAATCACCAGTGATCAACCAAGGAGATCAACAGGATGCAAACCATCCCAAAGGCCATTTGACACTTACAGAGCAGTTACTGGTAACAGGCCCGCCAAAAATCAGACAATGAACTGAGTAGATTTGGCGGGTAGATAAGGCCATGTTCAATGGGTGAGATTGAAGGCCTGTTAAAAAACCAGTTAATGTGCTAGTAAGTCGTTATCGATTTACGAGCCCGCCAAAAACCAGACAATGAACTGAGTAGATTTGGCGGGTAGATAAGGCCACTTCAATTTAGTATAATTGAAGGCCCGTTAAGCAGTTCAAGGTCAGTCACAGTCGATGGTCATCAGAAGAAAAAGAAACCAGGAAGAAGACAAACCAAGCTGGAAGCGAGTCGGCATCGCTCACCACTCAGACACACCTGAGTCTAGCCCGTGAAGATACCACCTCGACAGACCTCCAACAATGGTCCCAACACAGTCACCCGGAGCAACAAGCCAAGAAGACATCGACGGCTCCACAAGGTCGACTGACACACTAGACAAGGCCTAAAGCCATCGCGGAAACCAAAGGCCTCACGAAACCAACAACCACACATTACCCCCAACTGATCGGGTAATAGCAGGCCACCGCGACCAACAAAGACCAACTCAAGGAAAGAAAACCCGAAGAACCGCAAAGTTTCCACACTACAAACTACGCCTGACTTACCCCTGGGTAAGATTTCTACCAAAAGATTCTAAACCCTACTCCAAGCCAAAGGAAATTGGGTACTCACCTGATAGATCCAAAACGCACCCTACCGCATCAGCGGACTCGCAAAGACTGACCAGAGACACAGGTGAAGTCCTCTACCGCGTACGGGGTGCGGCAGACACTAACCGCCATAAACAGCGAACCCCAAAACCACAATTTAGCCCAACTGTCAAAGGATTGGTGAGCATTATCCCTGGTCCTTCAAAACCTAACTTAGCTAGTAAAGTGGGGTTGGGAGGGGTGAAGTATTGTTCTACTGTCATTTCCCTCGCTTGTACCAAAGTGTTCCCCACCTTTAGAGTGTTAAGAGTGTTGTCATTTGTGTTTTACCTTTTGAATAAAGATTGAAGTTCTTTTCATCAAGCTCAGTTGTCTGCTGCACCTTTTGTCACAACCCCCAAATAAGTCCAAGGTCTAGAACCAAGGGAGTGGGAGCGATTCGAACCACTCAGAAGTCAGAGGTGAAGCTGACACAAACTACCACCCCCTACAGAATGGCGACCGTGGCAGGACCTTGGCAAAAGGGATGTGTTGCAGTGGAAACTGTTTTTGAGGAGAGAACCAAGATGGAGGAAAGGATTTCCTCCTATGTGTTCAAAAAGGTGAACATAACGAAGAAGTAGGTACTCAGTCTGCTATGTGCTGAACGTCCAATAGATGCTGCAGCTAAGTGGACTGAGAGCAAAGACCACAGGAAATCTGTGGAAAAGGCCATCTGGTTGATCTGCTCCCAGAGACAGATACAACTGTTGGACAAACGTGTAGAGACACTCAAAGCAGAACTGCAGGAGTCTGCTCAGCTGTCTCAAGCAAGGGCCCTAGCATGGGAAACATTACTGAATGAGCTAACAGCCCGAGATCAGGAAAGGAGGCAGTTAGTGGAAACGCACAGAAACAGTCAAGAGTATTTTCAGTGTCAGGTCACCGAAGCAAAAACCAGTGAACTAGTGTTGAGGGAAGAGAACACCTGCCTTGCCAGGCATGTAAAGGAACTAGAGGAGAGGTTAAGAGATGTCCAGGCAGCTTACAAGGTAGCAAGCACAATGGGGTATTAACCGGGAGAGCACGGCCCCTGCCAGAAACAAATAGAAAGTTTGAACCTTGCTCTGTCCAGAGCCAAAGGCATGGTATGCCTGTTAAGCCCGGGTATGGCCCGGGTGGACCTGGAAGTGCAGGGGAAACTGTTCAGACGCCACCTGTGGCACCGGGGAACGACCCGGTTGGGCAGCAGGAAGGAAGGGAGATTTGTGAGGCTGGCAGGGAGTGCACACCACCACCTGTGGCACCGGGTTTTAACTCGGTTTGGCAGCAGGGAGGGGTGGGCGAACCAATGCAGGAAAAGTCGGAGCTGGGGCCGATGTGCCCGGTCCGGCAGCAAAAGTTTGGCCCACCCAGAGGTGGTGGGGGTCAAGGACCCCTTGAAAGCCAATTCGTGGCTCCCCACAGTACCCAACAGCTTAGGGCTATGATTAGCCACCTGGGCAAACTCACCCAAAAAGGGGACCCCTCAGTCCACTTCATGGAAGTGGAACAGGCAGCGGGCATCAATGACTGTGATGATGCCGAGATGGCCAAAATGCTCCTGTTCTCACTGGACAGCAAAATCTACCAGTCCCTCTCCGCAGAGAGTAAGAGGGGACAGGGTGGATATGCTGCTATCAGAGAGGGAGTTCTGGAGGCCATGGGTATGAACGATGGTAGTCCTTTCTCCCGGGTGGAGAAGACTACACAGCTAGTTGGGGAGACCCCACAGGCTTTCGCAGACTGACTGTGGCCTGTGTACTGGAGTGCCTGTAATGGGGTTCTCGACAGGGCTCACCTGAATCAGGATGAGCTGGCCCACTGGCTCCGAAGTCTAGTGGCAAACAGCTTGCCACGGATCAGAGCCAAGGCCGAGCTGTGGTTTGACCCAAGGGACCCCCGGGGCACCGAAGAGACAGTGGTCAGACAACTGACCCTAGCTTACTGAAACGGTAGGGGGGCAGAAGAGCATCCACCCAAGGGGAAGGTGCATGAGATAAAACCCAGCCAGGGTAAGAAACAGTGGCACCAGGAAGGGGGTAACCCTTCTGACACGAAGCGTAACTGCTTTGGGTGCGGAAAGAGTGGGCATTGGAGGAAGGACTGTAGGAATCCATGGAAGGATAACCTAGGAAAGAATTCCCCAGCCCCTGCCCCAAAAGTAGAAACCCCGACCTCTCCCCACACGTTAGACTCGGTCGTAGAAGCGATTCGAGCCTTGTTAACTGGCCCAGGAAAGGTCGCCACAGCCACTGGGTCAGTAACCCCATCTGCCCCACCAAACACAGACTTATGACTAGAGCCAGCGCAGCCTGTCTACCTGTGTCCCCTGGAGTACGACGCTTGGAAGAGGCCACTTGTTAGGATGGAGGTGGAAAAGGTGAAAGGGACTTATCTGCTAGATACTGAAGCTTCCAGCACCATAGTCTATTCAGAGAATCCCACAGCCTCACCTCTGTCTAACGGGGTCCCGTACAGTTTAGTGGGATTCACGGGTAACGAGCAGGCTGGCTCGTTCTCCATCCCGCTGTCCATTCATTTAGGAACACTCCACACCAAGTGGACCTGTGTCCTGATGAAATGGGAGAAAGAGGGGACGGGGATCCTGGGGGTCGACTTTATCACAGGCCACAGGATTTTAGTGGATCTGAGGACCACTGTCTGTGGGGAGCATGTGTGGGTCGAGAGAGTGAAGTGGCAGTCATCCCAGGGAAACAGGGCAAGGGAACCTTGTGTACCCTAAAACCAAAGGAAGGTTACGACCTCGAGCAAATGGTCAGTAACACTCCGGTGGAGTACCAGGCATTTTTGCGAGCACACCTCGCAGCATTTGCCACTCACAAGCATGACTGTGGGAGGGTCAACGGGGTCGAGATTAGTGTCAGTGGGGACCCCATGACCCGACCACAGAAGCAGTATAACTTCCCCAGGGAGGCGGAAGCAGACATGGAAGTAGCCATGGCTTCCTTAGTAAAGCAGGGGGTGCTGAGACCGATAGCCACCCATGTAAACTCCCCACTGTGGCCGGTTAGAAAACCGGACCACTCCTGGAAGGCCACAGTGGACTATCGGGTACTAAACCGTAACATCCCCGCCTGTGCACCCACGGTGGCAGCCGTTGCCGACCTCATTGGAAGTATCCCAGCATCTGCAACCACCTTCACAGTGCTGGACATTTCCAACGGGTTTTGGTCCATCGCTTTAAGAAGGGAGGACCAGTACAAGTTCGCCTTCATGTTTAAAGGTCAACAGTACACTTGGAACTGCCTACCCCAGGGTTTCCACAATAGCCCCAGCACTTTTCATCAATGCATGGCTAATTGTCTGAAAGGCTTCAGCCGGCCCCAGCAGTTGGTACAGTATGTGGATAACCTACTCCTGTTCACCGATGAAGGAGAGGAACACGGTCCACTACTGGCTGAACTGCTGGAGCTGCTCTGGCAAGAAGGCTTTAAGGTAAACCCTAAGAAGGTACAGATCGGCCAACAGGAAGTAAAATTCCTAGGGCTAACTGGGCGCACAGGGGAAAGGGCCATTGACAGAGCCAGAAGGGAAGCAGTGCAGGAGTTACCACCCCCCAACACAGTCACAGGGGTAAGATCTTTTCTAGGACTGACTGGGTACTGCAGAGATTTTATTGAGGATTATGCAGCCACAGCAGCCCCTCTGCTCCGACTCCTACACAAGGGTGTAGAGTGGGCTTGGGACGAGGGTTGCGAGGCAGCATTTGTAAGGCTCAAAAAGGATCTGCAGACCGCACCAGCTCTAGGGGCTATCGATGGGGAGAGAGAGTTTTTCCTGGAGGTGGCAGCCAGCGGGAACAGTCTAAGTGCTGTGCTGCTCCAAGAGAGGCACGACAGGCTAAGACCAGTGGTCTACTCCTCCAGGATACTCACTGATGTGGAGAAGGGCTACTCCAACTGTGAGAGGCACCTCCTCACCACTCACTGGGCTGTGAAAAGATCATTGATCTTCACAGGCACATCTCCCATCACCCTGCTCACCCATCACATGCCCACCCAGATGCTCCTAGATGGGAAAATCAAAGATGGGACAGTGAGCAGTGCCCGCATTGCCCGCTGGACCCTGCTTCTCTCCCCAGATGGACCTGAGGGTAAAAGGGCTCAGCGAGCCGAGGCTCGCAGCCAACCTGATTTACCCAGGGAATGCCCACCGGTGTTCCATTGAAGGGGTATGGGAAGTTAACATAGGTTTTCGGGCCGGGATACACCCCACAGGCCGCAAAATCTATGTGGACGGTTCGAGCACAGTATCTACTGGAGAACGACTCACAGGGTGTGGAGTTTATGACCCAGAGGCAGACATTGCCTTGGCCATTAAACTCCCCAGCACTATAAGCGCCCAGCAGGCTGAACTCCGGTGGTGTATGTGGTTACACACCCCGAGAAGTTCCCTACCCCATACATGATTTGCTCGGACAGCATGTTCACATCCAATTCGTGTACAGAGTACCTGGCCATCTGGTCCCGTCGCGGATACACCTCCGCTGATGGGAGACCTGTTGGAGAGAATCATGGCAGCAGTGGGGGAGGAAGGGAAGGTCTTTATCCATAAGGTAAAGGCCCACTCTAAGAAAGAGCCCAAGTGGGAAAACAACCACAAGGCAGACGAGCTGGCCAAACAGGGGGCCAGAGAAGGGGTATTCTGGGACCCGTACCAAGCGGGTCCAGTAGCCGCAGTCCGGGCCAGGGGAATCACACAGGGTGTAGCTTTGGCCCCGGACTTAAAACAGGCCCAAGCCCAGGACACAGTCCTCAAGACTGTCCTGAACAGGCTTGAAAAAGGGGAGAAAGTAGAGGGCCTGTACGGCACAGCAGCCATCACTGTAAAGGAAGGCATGCTGTTCAGGGGGGGAGCAGTGGGTAGTGCCGCAACAGCACCGAAGGGAATTCCTCCAACTGGCCCATGAGGGTCCAGGAGCGGGGCATCCCGGACCTGAGACCACCTGGCAACGGATGGAACAGACAGGATGGTGGCCAGGACTCAGGGAAGATGTCCGCGAGTTTTGTGCAGGCTGCCTAGTGTGTGCTGCAAACAACCCAGAACCCCAGAAAAGGAAGGTGTCTATGGGACACATCAGGAGGGTAGAGGGACCATGGCAGTCGATCCAGGTCGATTACATTGAGCCCCTACCCACCGCCCAGGGAGGCTTTAAGTACTGCCTAGTCCTGGTGGATGTGTTCTCTAAGTGGGTAGAAGCATTCCCATGCCGTACGGCTACTGCATTGGGTACGGCTAGGATCCTAGTCAGGGAAGTGTTCTCACGGTGGGGACTACCACAGTATGTGGAGTCCGACCAGGGGAGTCATTTTACTGGGCAGGTTATGCAAGAGACCCTCAGGGTGCTCGGCATAGAGGGGAAATGGCACGTAGCCCACAACCCGCAGTCATCGGGTCCTGTGGAGCGTTTAAACCATATCATTAAGGAAAGGCTAAGGAAGGAAACGGGAGACTCACCCAAAAGGTGGGTAGAACTCTTACCGTTGGTCTTAATAGGGATCCGAGCCAGCCAGTCAAAAAGCACGGGGTATTCCCCACACGAGCTCATGACTGGCAGGGTTATGCGGACCCCCACCCATGTGCTAGCCCCGGTGCTCACGGAAGGGCAGCTCAGAGAGGTGAGCCGGAACAGATTCGTCAGGAATCTGTTGGACCACCTTAAACAGGTCCACTGGCAGGCTGCGAGTAACATGGGAAAACAGCATCGGGGTAACCGATTGCTGCTCCAACCCCGCAGGCACCACGAGTGGGAGATAGGGGATCAGGTCATGGTTAGAAATTTTGCCCGGGTGGGGAGTTTCGAACCACTGTACATGGGGCCCGACCACATTGTGGACAAGGCAAGCCCCATGGTCTATGCCATAAAGATGCCCCGCCGGACAAAGTGGTTTCACATCAACCAATGCAAGCTGTTTAAACCCGAGTAAAGGGAACAGTCAGCAAAGGTGGACCACCCCAAAGTTAGAAATCCCCAGCCAGCAGCTGTGGCAGACACACAGGCTGCAGCGGCGGGGACAGTGGCTTGTATCACAGGAGGGTACACTCCACCGATTATGTGGGACTCAGGCACACCTCCAGTGGCCGGAGTCCTGAGAAGGTCTCCTCGCACACCACAGCCTAAACTGCCGTGGTCACCGGTACATCAGTGGGTCAGCCCAAAGGGGGCTGCAACCCGAAAAGGAGTGCCAAAGGCCAGGGAGTGTTTAAAGGTTAGGGATCCCCGGCCTGCAGCCTCAGGCTACGGGGAACCCACAGGACAGGACAGGGACTCAGCAGCCACACCAAAGGGGGCAGTGTGCTGTAGCACAGGAGGGGACACTCCCGGGATTGTCAGGGATTCAGCGAAACCCTCAGTTGTTTTAAGAAGGACTCTCAGGGTCCTGCGGTACAGGCCACCTTACGCCCAGGCGTACAGGCTGCTCAGAAGCTGCCCAAGGCAGAGGCCATACAGGATTTAGCCTGGCCGTCCAGAGACAGGCGGCGAATGTACAGAGTTTTAATGTATTTTAGGTGTTTTACAGTTTGGTAGCTTTAGGATTTTTAAGAATTCTAGTTTTAAGGATTTTAGTAAGTGAGTTTAAAGTTTTCGAGACTCGATCACCTGTCAAGCCAGAGAACCTTCTCGGGACATGGCTATCTGTTTTGTGTGTCCCTACAGAGAGGAAATCGGCATGCCAATCCTGACATGAGAAAGCATGGGGCCAGCATTACAATAAAGCCTATGGCCAGGTTAAGGGCAAGCCTTAATTGTTTTTATTAAAATGAATAAATTTTTGTGATCGTGTGTTATTTTCTTTCTATGTATGTATTTTGGGTTTTTTCCAAGTGGTGCAGGGGTGTTGGACCCCCTCCGTGCTTGGATGTGTATGTATTGTTGATTCTTACCTGTATGTATTGGAACACTACACCAAAAAGGGGAATGTATGTTTTGGGGTTTTAGTCTAGGTAATACAGGGGAAGGTTGGCTTTCGAGGATCAGGAATTTTGTTCACCCAGGACGATACTATAGTGACTTAAAGTATCGAAGGGGGGACTGTAAGGTTTCCAAAATTTGCAGATCCCCAAAAACCTAAGAGGGAGGAACTGAAAGAAATCAGTATTTGTAGGGAAATAGTGTTAGGGAAATTGACGGGATTGAAGGCCGATAAATCCCCAGGGCCTGATAATCTACATCCTAGGATACTTAAGGAAGTGGCCCTAGAAATAGTAGAATCATTGCTGGTCATCTTCCAAAATTCTATAGACTCTGGAACAGTTCCCATGGATTGGAGGGTAGCTAATGTTACCCCACTATTTAAAAAAGGTGGTAGAGAGAAAACGGGGAAGCCTGACATCGGTAGTGGGCAAAATGCTAGAGTCAATTATAAAAGATGTAATAGCAGAGCACTTGGAAAACAGTGACAGGATCGGACAAAGTCAACATGGATTTACAAAAGGTAAATTGTGCTTGACTAATCGACTGGAATTTTTTGAGGATGTAACTGGGAAAATAGATAAGGGAGAACCAGTGGATGTGGTGTATTTGGACTTTCGATTAGGTCCCGCATAAGAGATTAGTGTGCAAAGTTAAAGCACATGGGATTGGGGGTAAGGTACTGTCTTGGATAGAGAACTGGTTGGCAGACAGAAAGCAAAGAGTTGGAATAAATGGGTCTTTTTCCGAGTGGCAGGCAGTGACTAGTGGGGTACCGCAGGGATCGGTCCTAGGACCCCAGCTATTCACAATATATATTAATGATCTAGACGAGGGAATTGGATGTAATATCTCCAAGTTTGCAGATGACACAAAGCTGGGTGGGAGTGTGTGCCGTGAGGAGGATGCCGAGAAACTTCAGTTGGTGATTGGGCAGAAGCATGGCAGATGCAATATAATGTGGATAAATGCGAGGTTATCCACTTTGGTGTCAAAAACAGGAAGGCAGATTATTATCTGAATGGCAATAGATTGGGAGAAGGGGAAGTGCAACGAGACCTGGGTGTCCTTGTGCACCAGTTGCTGAAGGTAAGCATGCAGGTACAGCAGGCAGTTAAGAAGGCAAATGGTATGTTGGCCTTCATAGCGAAAGGGTTCGAGTACAGGAACAAGGATGTCTTGCTGCAGTTGTATAGGGCCTTGGTGAGACCACATCTTGAGTATTGTGTGCAGTTTTGGTCACCTTATCTGAGGAAGGATGTTCTTGCCATGGAGGGAGTGCAGCAAAGATTCACCAGGCTGATACCTGGGATGGTAGGAATGACGTATGAGGAGAGATTGGGTCAATTGGGCTTATACTCGCTGGAGTTTAGAAGAATGAGAGGGGATCTCATTGAAACTTATAAAATTCTAACAGGACTAGACAGACTAGATGCAGGAAGGATGTTCCCGATGGCCGGGGAGTCCAGAACCAGGGGTCACAGTCTAAGGATAAGGGGTAAGCCATTTAGGACTGAGATGAGGAGGAATTTCTTCACCCAGAGAGTGGTGAACCGTGGAATTCTCTACCACAGAAGGCAGTAGAGGTCAATTCATTAAATATATTCAAGAAGGAGTTAGATATATTTCTTGAAGCTAAAGGGATCAAGGGATATGGGGAGAAGGCAGGGACAGGGTACTGAATTTGGATGATCAGCCATGATCTCATTGAATGGCGGAGCAGGCTCGAGGGGCTGAATGGCCTGCTCCTGCTCCTATCTTCTATGTTTCTATGTTTCTAAGGAAAAAGGACTTTGGAACTACCTCAGAGTGATAAAAATGCATTTGGGCCTAACCTAAGGAATTTAAGACCAAAAACCAAGTTTTGGCATTTTTAAAACCATGTCTGGGCCTGTAAAGGGACAAGGAGGTGGGGTCAAACTCTGTAAAAGCAGTTTGGCTATTGCAGTTAATTACACTGTCTGGGGAACCGGGATGACCTCACTCAAGCCCCAGCAGACATTAACATTTGAACAATAGACCCTGGTAGAAGACAGTCCCACCCAAAACAACAGGCCCCATCAAAACCGATTACAGGGCCCATCAGAAACATGCATAATACAAATCACTCAGACCCATTTCTATAGAAAGACTGAGTCCAGCCTAGAAAACCAAACAGAAAACCAATCAACTGTAATCAACCAAGGAGATCGACAGGACGCAAGCCATCCCAAAAACCAGTTAACACGCTAGTAAAGTCGTTACTGTTAACGAGGCCTCCAAAATCTTACAATGACCGATGATTTGATTTGGTTTTGATAAGGAAGCTTCAATTAGAATAATTGAAAGGCTGTTTTCTCAAGAAGTCAGTTCAGCAGTTACAATAGTTCAAGTTCGAGTTCTCCAGTAGAGTTACACAGCAGCAAGGAGTTCAACTAGCAGGCAGAAGGCAGCTTCCACAGTTCTGCAAGAAGGCAGTTCCACAGCTCGGAAGAAGACAGTTTAAACAGAGGCAGAGTTCAACAGAAAGAAGTTGAACAAAGAAGGCCAACAGCTCCAGAAGTAGGCCGACACGTAAGAAGAGACCAGAGCGACCGCCTCAGTGACCATCGGACACCTCGCGGCAACAAGGGCCTTACGAAACTTTTTACTCAAAAGACTCCAAACCCTAACTCTCAACTGTCAAGGATTCGTTTGGTGAGCATTATCCTTGGTTTTCCAGAGCCCAACCTAGCTAGAGAAGTGGGGTTGGGAGGGGTGAAGTATTCTTCTAATGTTATTTCCCTCGCTTGTACCGAAGTGTTCCCCACTTTTAGAGTGTTAAGAGTGTTTGTGTTGTGTTTTTACTTTCTTGAATAAAGATCAAAGTTCTTGCATCAAACACAGTTGTCTGCTGCACCTTTGTATCACAACCCCCAAATAAGTCCAAGGTCTAGAACCAAGGGAGTGGGAGCGATTCAAACCACTCAGAAGTCAGAGGTGAAGCTGGCACAAACCACCACCCCCTACATGGTTGAGGGATAAATATTGGCCAGGGCACCAGGAGAACTGCCCTGCTCTTCTTCAAAGTGACATAGGATCTTTTAAGTCCACCTGAGAAGGAAAACGGGGCCTTGGCTTAAAGACGGCACCTCCAACAATGCAGCACTCCCTCGGTACTGTACTGAAGTGTCAGCCTAGATTATGTGCTGAAGTCTCTGGAGTGGGACTTGCACCCACAAAAAATGTTTGGCAAATCTTTTTTCATGTGTTTACAAGTATGCAACATGATGACATGAATTGTCTTTGAAACTTATCCTTTGTGCATGACCCTACACTAATTGAAATGATACATGGCTCTTCTGACTCCCTAATTTAAAAAAAAAAGCTTTGCCAAATGCTTTTTCATGTAGTTAGTGCCCTTGAAAGTCTCCTACAGGCTGATGTGTCCCTTGGGTAATGAAAGACCACTCGGACTACTTTTCCAGGGGCCTCCCACTCCACACAGGAAATTAAAGTCAAATAACAGCTTCTAAAAGGACAGATGAAAAAACACTGGTCACGCCATTGCGGTCTCCATTTCTGATTACACAGGTTCAGCTGTGCTGATCTGTTTTGGCAGATGGAATATTATTAAAAATAACAGTAAAGTATTCCACAAATATATCAGTAAAAAGAGAATTGTCAGATATGAGGTGGGGCCTCTGAGAAGAGAGGATAGTGATTTAGTACAGGATAGTGGCAATTGGCAGAGATGCTTAACAAGTACTTAAACATTACTTTTAATGTTTACAAAAGAGAAGGATATCGGAGAGTAGGTAAATCCTGAATTGGTTAAAAGCAAGATGAGAGATACTATAAATAAAAGTAAAGTATTAGAGACGTTAGTTCAGCCAAAGAAGGACAAAGTTCTGGGACCTAACAAGATATGTCCAAGCATCCTGAGGGAAATGGGAGTAAAACTAGTGGAGACCCTGCAAATTATGGTTCAGAGTACTATTGAGAGAGGATGTGTGCTGGGGGGGAGGGGGGCAGCTGAGGAGTGGCCAAGATAATACCCATGTTCAAAAAGCAAGACAGAGCTGAACCTGCTAATTATAGGCCAGTTAGTTTAACATCTGTGATACTGGCATCTTCAATTAAAGAAAAAAATACTGAATATCTGGATGAAGAGAAAATAGTTAGAAGCAGCCAATATGCATTTCAGAAAGGTGGATCATACTTGACAAACCTGGTAAAGTTCTTTGAGGTGGTGGCAGATATGGTGGATGCAATGTACATGAATCTTCAGAAAGCTTTTGACAAAGTACCACACAGGAGACTATTGGAGAACCTCGCGGGGTATGGAATTAGGGAGAGGATAGCAAATTGGATTAAAAACGTGTTAATATGGGAGAAAACAGAAAGTAGGAGTTAAGGGCAGTTTTTCCAGAGTGGTTAAAAATAAGTAGCAGTGTCCCGCTCTGGGATCACTTCTATTCATTAGTATACATCAATGATTTGGATATAGGACTAGAGGGTGTGGTATCCAAAGTAAGCTGCAAAAGGATATTACTCATATGGTGGAATGGACAAAAAAGTGGCGGATGGAATTCAATGTTACTAAATGTGAGGCGATTCTTTCTTTAAAACCGAAATGTAATAATTATACTTTGAATGGGGGAAAGCTGAGTGATGTGAAAGAGCAGAGGGATTTGGATGTTCAGATTCACAAGACATTAAAAGCAGCATCACAAGTGGATTTAAAAAAAGCTAATAGAATACTGGGTTTTATATCAAGAGGTATAGCATGTAAAAGCCGAGATGTAATGGTGATTCTATATAAAACCTTAGCAAGGCCAGAGTTGGAGTCCTGTGTGTTGTTTTGGGCTCCTCACTATAGGAAGGGTGTTGAGCCAAGAGAGAGGGTATAACGCAGATTCACCATGATGCTACCTAGTATGAGGAAATACAAATTGAAGAAAGACTTGAAAAAATGGGACTGCTTGTACATGAACATAGGAAATTACAGGGTGATTTGATAGAGGTGTTTAAAATTATGAAGGGAGGAGACAGAATAGGTAGAAATAGACTACTTCCAGTGATTGCAGAGTCTAGAATGAGGATATATAGATACAAGATTAATGGCAAGAGATTTAGGACACAGAGCAGATGAAACGTTTACACAGAGGGTTGAAATCGGGCAAGGTGCAGAACGGGCGACCGATTTGATGTCGCCCATTTACACCCCTGCCGAAGTTGAAAGTTCTGCATATTTAAGAATACGTTAGATAGATAGTTGATGGAAAAGGGAGTAAAGGGATATGGAAATGTGGGGGGTTGGGGTGGGGAGGCACATCTGTTTAGGACTACTGCTAGTGTGGAAGATAAGCATTTTGGAGTTCATTAGACAGTTGTTAGTTACAGAGCAAATCAGGCATTTTGTCTGCTTTGGTTAAAAAAGGAATTTTGGACCTATTGATTTTGCTTCCAATCAAAGTGTCACAGTTACTGACTCCATTCATTTGTAAAATTCTGCAATCTTTGAAATTATTTTAGTTGAATACATTCATTCAAAATGATTTAATCAGTAATCAGTAACAATTTCACAATCTAGGAATAAGGTCCTGCAGTTAATATGAGATCAAAATGCATCATTGATCATACATCACAGAATGATCAGAGTCAGATTTTTAATCATCAGATTTATTAATATGAAGCATGCTGTGGCTGTAATATTCTTACAGTTTTGTGTTCCAACTACAAAACAACTCCACTTAAGTGTCAGCTTGGCTCAGTGGCAGGGATCTCACATCTGAGTCAGAAGTTTGTGGGTTCAACCATAGAATCATAGCATGGTTACAGCACAGAAGGAGGCCATTCAGCCCATTGAGCCCATGCTGGCTCTCTGCAAGAGCACTTCAGCTAGTCCCACGTCCCCACTCTTTCTCCATAGCCCTGCAAATTGTTTTCCTTCACGTACTTATCCAATTCCCTTTTGAAAGCCAACATTGAGTCTGCCTCCACCAACCTTTCAGGCAGTGCATTCCAGATCCTAACCACTCGCTGCGTAAAAAGTTTCTCCTCATGTCACCTTTGGTTTGTTTGCCAATCACCTTAAATCTGTGTCCTCTGGGTCTCGACCCTTCTGCCAATGGAAACAGTTACTCGCTATCTACTTGGTCTAGACCCATCAAGAATTTGAACACCTCTGTCAAATCTCCTCTCAATCTTTTCTGCACCCTTTCTAAGACCTTCACATCCTTCCTAAAGTGCGGTGCCCAGAATTAGGCACAATACTCCAGTTGAGGCCGAACCAGTGTTTTATATAGGTTCATCATAACTTCCTTGCTTTTGTACTCTATGCCTCTATTTATGAAGCCCAGGATCCCGTATGCTGTATTAACCGCTTTTTCAACCTGTCCTGCCACCTTCAACGATTTGTGCACATATATCCCCAGGTCTCTCTGTTCATGCATCCCATTTAGAATTGTACCCTTTAGTTTATATTGCCTCTCTTCGTTCTTCCTACCAAAATGTATCACTTTGCACTTTACTGCGTTAAATTTCATCTGCCACGTGTCCGCCCATTTCACCAGCCTATCTATGTCTTCTTGAAGTCTATCACTATCCTCCTCACTGTTCACTATACTTCCAAGTTTTGTGTCATCTGCAAATTTTGAAATTGTGCCCTGTACACCCAAGTCCAAATCATTAATATATATCAAGAAAAGCAGTGGTCCTAGTACCGACCCCTGGGGAACACCACTGTATACATTCCTCCAGTCTGAAAAACAACCATTCACCACAAATCTCTGTTTCTTGTCACTTAGCCAATTTCGTATCCATGCTGCCACTGTCCCTTTTATTCCATGGGCTTCAACTTTGCTGGCAAGCCTCTTATGTGGCACTTTATCAAACGCCTTTTGGAAGTCCATGTACACCACGTCAACCGCATTGCCCTCATCAACCCTCTCTGTTACTTCATCAAAAAACTAAATCAAGTTACTTAAACACGATTTGCCTTTAACAAATCCGTGCTGGCTTTCCTTAATTAATCCACACTTGTCCAAGTGACTGTTAATTTTGTCCCTGATTATTGTTTCTAAAAGCTTCCCCACTACCGAGGTTAAACTGACTGGCCTGTAGTTGCTGGGTTTATCCTTGCGCCCTTTTTTGAACAAGAGTGTAACATTTGCAATTCTCCAGTCCTCTGGCACCACTGCCGTATCTAAGGAGGATTGCAAGATTATGGCCAGGACCTCCACGATTTCCACCTTAACTTCCCTCAGCATCCTAAAATGCATCTCATCCGGTCCTGGTGACTTTAAGTACAGCCAGCCTTTTTAGTACCTCCTCTTTATAAATTTTTATCCCATCCAGTATCTCAACTACCTCCTCTTTCACTATGACTTTGGCAGCATCTTCTTCCTCGGTGAAGACAGATGCAAAGTACTCATTTAGTATCTCAGCCTCCTCAGTCTCCTTTTTGATCCCTAATCCACCCCACCCCTCCTCTTACTACCCATTTACTTTTTATATGCCTATAGAAGGCTTTTGAATTCCCTTTTCTGTTAGCTGCCAATATATTCTCATACTTTCTCTTTTCCCCTCTTATTTTCTTTTTCACTTCCTCTCTGAACTTTCGATATTCAGCCTGATTCTTACTTGTATTCTCAATCTGACATCTGTCATACGCGCTCTTTTTCTGCTTTATCTTACTCTCTATCTCTTTCATCATCCAGGGAGCTCTGACTTTGGTTTCCCTGCCTTTCCCCCTCATGAGAATGTATCTTGACTGTACCCGAACCATCTCCTCTTTAAAGGCAGCCCATTGTTCGATTACAGTTTTGCCTGCCAATCTTTGATTCCAATTTACCCGGGCCAGATCCGTTCTCAACCCACTGAAATTGGCCTTCCTCCAATTAAATATTTTTACTCTAGATTGCTCCCTGTCCTTTTCCATAGCTAATCTAAACCATATGATACTATGATCACTGTTCCCTAAATGTTTCCCTACTGACACTTGATCTACTTGCCCCACCTCATTCCCAGAACCAGATCCAGCAATGCCTCTTTCCTCATTGGGCCGGAAACGTACTGATCAAGAAAGTTCTCCTGAACACACTTCAGAAGTTCTTTCCCCTCTCTGCCCTTTACACTATTACTATTCCAGTCTATATTAGGATAGTTGAAGCCCCCCATTATCACTACTCTATAGTTCTTGCACCTTTCCCTGCAAATATTGCTCCTCTATATCTTTCCCACTAGTTGGCGGCCTATAGAGTACACCTAGTAGTGCAATGACACCTTTATTATTTCTTAACTCTAACCAAATAGATTCTGTCCTTGACCCCTCCAGGACATCCTCTCTCTCCAGCACTGTAATATTCTCCTTAATCAATACTGCCACCCCACCTCCTTTCTTTCCTTCCCTATCTTACCTGAACACCTTATATCCAGGAATATTTAATACCCAATCCTGCCCTTTTTTGAGCCAGGTCTCCGTTATCACCACATCATATTCCCATGTGCCTATTTGCGCCTGCAGCTCACCAACCTTATTTACCATGCTTCGTGCATTTACACACATGCACTGTAAACTTATCTTAGACCTTCTTGTATTCTCTCTTAGTCTGACCCCACCTAATACCTTACTATTTCTTACTCTAGTGTTATCTGTCTCTCCCAATCCTTTGTGCACTTTGTTTCTCCCTTCTAATGCTACATTCTGGTGCCCATCCCCCTGCCAAATTAGTTTAAAATCTCCCTATAACAGCACTAGCAAACCCCCTCACAAAGATATTGGTCCCGGCTCTGTTGAGGTGCAACCCGTCCGGCCTGTACAGGTCCCATCTCCCCCAGAACCGGTCCCAATGTCCCATGAATCTAAAGCCCTCCATCCTGCACCATCTCTCCAACCACGCATTCATCTGCTCTATCCGTCTATTTCTATACTCACTAGCTCGTGGCACCGGGAGTAATCCAAAGATTACTACCTTTGAGGTCCTGCTTTTTCATAGCTCCCTAAAATCTGCCTGCAGGACCTCCTCCCTCTTTCTACCTATGTCGTTGATACCGATATGGACAATGACCTCTAGTTGTTCACCCTCCCCCCTCAGAATGTTCTGCAGCCGTTCAGTGACATCCTTGATCCTGGCACCAGGGAGGCAACATACCATCCTGGAATCACGTCTGCAGCCACAGAAACACCCATGTGGAACTCGCTACCTCAGGGAGTGGTTGAAGCGAATAGGATAGATGCATTTAAGGGGAGGCTAGACAAGCATATGAGGGAGAAGGGAATAGGGGGTTACGCTGATAGATTTAGATGAGGAAAGATGGGAGGAGGCTCGAGTGGAGCATTAACGCCGGCATGGACTGGTTGGCCTGAATGGCCTGTTTCTGTGCCGTTTATCCTATGTAATCCTATCTGTTCCCCTAACTATCGAAGCCCCTACCACTATTGCTTTCCCAATCTTCCTCCTCCCCCACTGTACATTTGAGCCACCCGTGGTGCCGTTGACTTGGCTCTGGCTGTACTCTCCAGAGGAACCATCACCTTCACCATACTGGTTAGAGAGTGAGATGCACTGAGGGGACTTCTGCACTACCTGCCTGGTCCTCCTTGTCTGTCTGACAGTCACCCATTCCTTCTCTGCCTGCACACTCTTACACTGCGGGGTGACCACCTCCTGAAACGTGCTATCCACGTAGCTCTCAGCCTCATGGATGCACCACAGTGACGCCAGCTGCTGCTCAAGCTCCAAAACCCGGAGCTCGAGCTCCTCCAGCTGATGATACTTCCTGCACACATAGTTGTCCAGGACACTTCCCGTGTCCTGGAGTTCCCACAGGATGTGCATTCCACGGGACTGAGGTGCCATGCCATGCCTCTATTTAATAGACTATTAATTAACTTACAGAAATAAACTTAAGACTAAGGGCTAGAAATTCATTAAAACCCAGGAATGGGCAGTAAAATTAGAAAAGCTGGAGAATTAGCGCCAGGCGCTAATGGTTTAGACTGCATGCAAAATTCATTCTCACTGCTCAAAGAAATGATTGGGGTGCTAAATCAAGTCTTAAAGGCCTAGCTCAGTGGCGTTACACTCAAAGGGTGGACCAATATCAGGTGCAGTCTAATCTCAACTCATCATTGCCACAGGAATTTCCCAGTACTTAAAGGGGAGGTTCATTGATACTGCAGCACCTCATTCTCAGCATTGCTGGCTGTGCGGCTGCCTCAGCAAGGAGAAGCACAACAAGGAGAAGGAGCCGAAGTATTGAAGCAGGTGCGCTCATGGCAGATCCCCCTCAGTCGGGTGGTCAGGGTGATTGAATGCTTCAACAAATGCGACATACAACCATCTGTACCATAAGCTTCAAACACTACACCCCCAGCGCTCACCCACCAACAATCTCTACCTACCAACACTCACACCCATATCTCACGTCTTGTACACAATGATAGCTATTCAACTATGGCAGGCACAAGGGTTGTTAGTTATAAGAATGAATGTGATATGTGTGATATGTTTATTCATAAATTTACTAATGGAGTTTGCAATATTTTGTGGTCTCTCTCATTTCACCTTTGCACCCAGGAGGACGCTGTGATATGGTATGACACAGGGATGGTATGATGGACATGTGGTGAGCAAAAGGGCTCTGGGGTTTAAGTCATCCTGGTGTGAGGCTGGAGGTCTGTTTGGAGGAGGTAGCAGAGTTCTGTGACCACCTCCTTGGTGATGCGGAGCTGTCTAATACACTGCTCCTCACTGAATTAGAGGTAGGAGAAGTGCTCTCGAAATACCCTTGGAGGGTAAGGCCTTCTGTTGTCAACCCTGATGACCCTCCTCCTCCCTCTGGCCACATGTTCCAGTCTTTCTCGTTGCCTCTGCTCCCTCCGCTGTAGATCCTGGAGGGCCAGGTAGACTGCCAGTACAGCCCCCATTAATGTAAGCCAAGTGTAGCACGTTGATATTTTTAAAGAATAAATGTAACTACTTTATAGTTACCACAACACTCCTGATACAAAAGAACCTTTAAATTACTGAATTAAACTGTTGCACAATGTCAAACTGACATGAAAGCACTGAAACTCCACTAGCCTGACAGCTGGGACTCATTACTCATAATCCCTTTAAATAACGTCCCTGGAGCCGGCTTCCGCCTGCTTGACGCCTCCTCTCCCTGTCGCTGTCTGGTCGAGGCGATAAGGTAGCTGGCAAAGATCAATTTTGCAGATCGGGCGCCCAGTGAGTGTTACATGCTCACTGACATCACAATCTGCCTGGCATTGAAATCCCTGGCGGCACCTCGTACCGGCAGCGCTGGATCCGCCTCGCACCGGCGCTACTGCATCAGCGCCCCGTTAGCGCCGGCTGATGGCACTAACGGGAGACGCTAACCAACTGAATTTTTGCCACTAAGAGTCTTAAATGTCAGGCCTACCTTTATCTCCGGCCGCTTCTCTCACTCTCTTAGTTTAAGTCTTTATTCAAATGATTATTTATAGTTATATTAATTAGTTTATCTAGTTAAGTTAGAGAGAAAGAAACGCTAATACTCACCCACCAATGACCTACCTGCTGTCCTGTGACGTCACTCCTTGTTTTTTGCTGTTTCTCGGCTAATGTTTCAGTGCAGTACTGAGGGAGTGTTGCATTGCTGGTGGTGCTGTCTTTCAGATGAGACGTTAAATCAAGGTTCCATCTATCTATTCAAGTGGACATAAAAGATCCCATGGCACTTTTTCAAGAAGAGCAGGGAGTTCTCCTGGTGCCCTGGCCAGCATTTATCCCACAACCAACATCATCAAAACAGATTAACTGGTCATTTATTCCACTGCTGCTTGTGGGAACTTGTGCAAATTGGCTGCCACTTTTGCTTACATAACAATATTAACTACATTTCAAAACTATGGCCATGAACCATTTTCAGACATCTTGAGAATATGAAAGGTGTTATATAAATAAATGAAAGTTCTTTCTTTCATTCTCTGAAACAGTTCCCTGTTATTAACTGCAAGTTGTTTTTCTCTGTAAATCTGTAATACATTCCTGTGAATATCCACAGCATTATCAGCTCTCCCACACAAGGCTGCTACAGTGTATGTATTTCACAAATTAAAGCATTGCAGCCTCCAAAAAAACCTTCACTTCTTACAAGTCTTCTATTTTTCTAATACCAATGTATTTTTTAAACAGGAATCGAAGAGTGGCAACAAAATGCAAAAGATAGTTGGTGATTGCCAACACAAAATGTCAAATTCTTTACTGGAGTTAAAAAGAAAGAATAGAAATGCTGGAAATAAAAACAAAAAAGTGCTGAAGATCCACAACATGATATGTTAACGTTTTGGGTGGGACAGTCTATCAAAATTGGAAGAAGGCCCACCCCACCCCACCCCAGAAACATTAACCTATCTTTTTCATTCAGATGTGGACCAATTGCTGTCTATTTTCAGCATTTACTAGTTTTATATTAGATGCCTTACCACACACAGCTTGGAGATAGACAACCTCTGCTGAAAATGATAAGAGTTGCTTTCAGGGTACACTATGTACGTGGTTTTCAGTGTACATAACACGGAGTGGCAAGGAATGAGACTTATGTAGAGGCTTACATATGGCCCAGGATAGTTGTGCTAATGATAAAGTGTACTGCTGTGCTTGCATGTTGTCACAGGATATTTTGGCCCTATTGTTATGACTTTGTGAGCTTCTGCAGTTAGGTGGGTTGGTGATTACCATCTTGCATGGTGTATGGGCTTTAAGGGAGTGTTGTATGCATGCCTGACAGCCATTGACGTAAAAGAAAGAAAGATTTGCATTTATATTGCGCCTTTCATGGCCTCAGGATATCCCAAAGCGTTTTACAGCCAATGAAGTACTTTTTGAAGTGTAGTCACTGTTGTTATGTAGGGAAATGCAGCAGCCAATATGCACATAGCAAGCTCCCACAAACACCAATGAGATAACCTGTTTTGGTGATGTTGGTTTGAGGTATAAATATTGGCCAGGACATCGGGGAGAAATCCCCTGCTTTTCTTCGAAATAGTGCCATGGGATCTTTTACGTCCACTTGAGAGGGCCTCAGTTAAATGTCTCATCCGAAAGACGGTACCTCCAACAGTGCAGCACTCCCTCAGTACTGCACTGGAATGTCAACCCAGATTTTGTGCTCAGATCTCTGGAGTGGTGCTTAAACCCACAACTTTCTGATTCAGAGGGGACAGTGCTACCCCTGCACCATGACGAACACAGTAGGTCAAGAATGGGGACCAGAATTTCACTAATGGCACTTTTAACTACAATTAACACTGTTCTCATTTTCTTCACACTGTAATATGTGTATTGTATTAAAGCAGTATAGAGAATGATTAAATGACTGTAATTTTATTTTGGTGTTCAGGTTATATCCAGAAACCACTTCAGCTTTGCTTTTGTGATTTATGAGCTCATTTGGACCCCTTGTATTATTATACAATGGCACTTGGAAACACTTACCTCTCTTGGGCACCTGCTTCCATTTCAGAACTGCAAGGTGTAATAGAAAAGGGAGTCAAAGGAAAGCTGTGTGGAGATAAATACCTCTCAGTATCATTACATAATTTTTATAAATTAGCCCAGAAGTTAAGGAGAGGTGCCATGGGAACTGAACATTATCTGGTTGAAAGGACACATTCCAGGAACCTTATTGACATGTTTTTAGAGGTTTGGACTGGATTTTCCTGATTATTGAGGAGCGCTGTAACAATTTCTAAATTCAACAATAGCCGTTTTACTTACTTACATATAAACTACTAGCTGAATAATTTACCATTAGTGTGTTTCCCCAGAAGTAGGGGTGGCTTTGGATCAGTTCCCAGGCTGGTCCAAAGCTTTCACCCTCATTAAAATGAGTGGAACTGCTCCAGGATCCTTGGCTTATCCCTGCTGGAGCTGTTACCAGAGTGACTGGGAAGGCAGGAGAGCTGAAATGGGGAAGCACGGTTAGGATAGCAAATTTGAGTATTTTCAGTGAGAAGAATTATATATAGCTGTTGTGTTTCAGCAAATCCCTCAGGATTAATAAAATTCAGATTGCTATGAGGAACTCAAACTCTGATGGATCAGGCTCAGCTGTGATCCTTCCCCATGCACGCCCACTATCAAATAGCCTGCCAATGCTCACTGTCTAGGTGCTCAATGATGAATGGTCCCTTGGGTGAGGTACTGGATGATGCGTGGTGCTTGTGGAACTGTAGTTCAGCAAGTGGTCAAGAAGGGAGAAAATTGGGGGAGGTATTGATCGTTTTACTCAAAAGGTTGTGTTTCAGCCGTGAGCATCCACGGGTCATGAGGATTATAAATGCTCACTCCTGAAGATTACAACAGTCATCAATTAAAAATAAGCATCAAGTTTGATTCCTTCATTGCTGCTGTGAAGTTATGAAGTTTCACCTCCAGGCTAAAACGTTTAAAGATACTATCCAACTTACAGCACATTTTACTTGCACGAAAGTTGAAACCAATAGTTCATATAATTTATATATTGATGGCTAATTTTAATTGTTGTTTGTTCTCTGGTGTATATTTAATACACGCCACCTTTTTATACACCAGCTTGTTTCAGGTGTGCAACATGGCCCAATTTTGGTATATTATTTGCCAGTTCCATTCATATTGCAATGGTGCATATGGCTGTCCATCAAACACAATGGGCGGAATCTTACCTGGAAGGCCGAGCTCGAGGCGGGACTGCTGGTTTTCGGGTTCCAGTCCCGCCCCCAGCGACGTCTGATGAACAGATACTATTTTGCACTGATTGGCTTTATTAAGCCCGCCCTGCGGGCTTGCCGGCCAATTAAGGGAAAGCCGGTGTCAGATGACGTCAGTTGATGACGCTTCATCTGCCGGTTTTCTTAAAGGCATATGCACCACACTTGTTTGACAGATGATTTGACAGTGTTTGACAGCATTGAGGTGCTGTCAAACACTGACAATCACTGTACACAGGTGAGCCCTTGCACCCAGGCTCTCCAATTACTCTCTCCTTAGGATAAAACAGATGGCAGCTGCAGCTGAGATTGCAGAAGCCATCTTTCACTTCTCCCAATGAGATGAGGCTACACAAACACTTCACAGCTTGTCACCTGCAGAAACATCTAACCACATAAAGAATTACTTTCACAACATTTCCTTACCTCTGATACTAACCATTGTCCCATTGCATCCTTCACACCACTTCTGCAGCTGTCATCCAAACACCAACGCAACAACAGACCCACAGCACGCCTCACTTACCCTGGCGGGGTTCCCCGGCATCGGGAAGCCCGTAGCAGCAGTTGAAAAATTGGGAAAAGCCTCTTAACTGCCTGTTAACTGGCAGTTAAGTGACTATAATCCTCTTCCCGCCGCTAGGAGTCGGGTCCCTGCGCAAATCAGGGACCCGACTCCAGGTAAGATTGTTTGAAGGTGGGTTGGGAGCGGGTTCGGGACCCGCTCCCATTCTTTTTGACTTTCCCAGCAGTCCCGCCTCCAAACCCACCTCTTCAGGGCTGGTAAAATCCAGCCCAATGTATGTGTGGCATGAGATTTCAACGGTTGCTATTTCAGCAGACTATGCAGTAAAGAACTGGAATTAACTCTGGACCCTCCGAGTTATCAAAATATCCAACAGCAGCAGTAGTAAGAAGAATATAAGGTTTTTATTGTGGGGGAGGTTTTAAAAAGGGAAGGAGCTAACAGAAGGCAGAATACAAATATGTAGTTAAAACCTTGGCAAAGCATTACAAATAAGCTAAGTGCACACTTTCAAATCCTAAGTAGAGAAAACAACATTCACGAAGCACGAGGGGTGGATTGGCCTGAGGCAGAGACAAGTTGATCCACATAGCACAGTCCTCCATATTCAACAACAAAAAGGCTCCGGCTATGCCAACACTGGTAAATAAGTGTACAGGGTTACACAAAGGTAACAAAGAACAGTGTTGTGACAAAGACCTCCTTCTTCCTTTAATAAAGGAGACCTTTCAGTCAGATACATAGCTAATTATTACTTTAAACGTGTAATATTCAACTGTTCCTTTTCTATATTCTGGGCTTTTTGTCCTTTCTTTTTTAAACTACTGGGTCATAGGAGCAATGCGTTACTGGCTGGGAGTACCATCAAAGGTGCAGGAAACAAGGCAAGCCTGAAACAAAATCATGTGAAAGTACAACTGGACATTTTGTAAACCCATTTGAGAGTTCACACAGAGATTACAAATTATGAAGGAAAGAATAAATAAGAAAAAGTAGCTAACAGAAGGCATAGTAGAGGCAATTAGAAAGATTGGAGCAGTGTGAGGGAAGAAAATAAAATAAATACCAGAGGGCATGAGGGAGGTGATTAAAAGAATGACGGAGGGAGCGGGTTGGGTACAAGAGGTTAGGGAAGGGCTTGTAGAGGGTATTAATGTAGGAGGTATCAAGCATCAGAGCTTCTGTTGATGTAGCTAAGCAGTGTCCATTTTTGCTGGCTATCTTCCACATTTTCTAGTCATCTGCCAACCTGAGTAAGTTCTATTGGTCTGGGTGCTGGCAATCATCATCCTGCACACAGAAATGGGGTTGGATTACACAGAAGAGATGAGCTGCTTCCTAAATCCCAAAAGAAAGCAGTTGTCTCATTTCTGTATAAACAATGAAATAATTGATTTAATTCTGCTACAATTTTTGTTCCAAAAATTTGATGGAAATATTTTTGTGCAAAATACTTATTTTGTGTATGAATTAAAGTGTTACTTTTTCAGCTACCTACATTTTTAAGTTTACACAAATCACTTTAACATCCCTATTTTCCAACAAATTTGGAACTATTCATATATAACACAATCTCACACTGCTCCTTGGTTGTAGCATTTTTTGCCAAGACTCCTTAAACAAACATCCCCCCTCTCAGGCAGCTGAAGTTTTTCCAGATGACATGTGCCCACAGATAGTCATTTTCTCTCCAGGAGCTACAGTAAGTGAGATGATGGGTAACTGTACCCCCTACCCTGACCCATTGCCATGCACTGTGAGTGAGCATGTGACAGTGGTGCCCAATCACTCTTACGAGAGTTGATTACAGATTATGGCATTACTCACATCCCTGGAGACTGCCTGATCTTGCTCCAGCACGCCTCCACCATTCGTTTTAATTGTTGCTCTATGACAGGTCAACAATAATATCACACAATGATGTTATTATGCACAAGATGCGCATTGAGATCTGCTCCTGTGAAACCTAAACAGCTACATCTTAGTTTAAAAATGCCAACTGTGCATTCTGCAATTGGTAGTCAGAGGTCCATAATATCCTCGTGCTTGGGTTTAGAGATGTGGCGCTGAAACCAGGAACCATTGCCTGTTAAAGGGAGACTGTCATTAAGTAAAACAAAAATTAACACAGGCACTGCCAGCTAAAGGTCAGCCTCATGCCCTTCCATGAACATTTCTAGAACTGGTGAGGACAAATAAGTTCCGACTGCTGCTAGGCAACTTAAGGCACATGCATATGCTGATATTTGTGGCGATCCATATCACTTAACCATCAATGCCCAAACGTGTACATAGCTGTATGTACTTGCAAGCTACTGTATGATCAGCATTGTATTATGACTGAACTGTCAGTGTATACCTACAGAATTTCAATTAAAACCTTACACAGAGTTAAAAATGCCTGAATGAAAGATTCAACAATGTGCATGGATAAAGAGTGGGCTGAATCGCAGGGGCAGAACAAGATGAATGCAAAACAGTTACACAGTTTGTGTGTTAATATGACGTCATTGGATTCTTCACAAGTCATAGATGCAGAGTTGTTTGAATGACACAAAAGTTAATGAACCATTGTTCCATTATCTTATAAAAAATTAAGACATTGTTGCAATGGCAAAGAACACCATTTTAGTTTTCAGTTGCTATTGCAATGTTCAGGAGGGCTGATATAATGGGGAGCCCATGGTTGTACAGTTGGTATAGCAACCATGGATTCAGCTTACCTTGCTTCGGGCTTGCTAGTGGAATTGTCTGCCACTCTTGGTTTTGTTTAAAAATATGTGCAGACATGTTTCTTATCCAAATGGTGTGCAAGTTATTGTTGAAGCTGATTGAATGGTAATGTGATTTTAATATGGTTGTCATTAATATTGTAATTTGTAAATTAAGCCACAGACCAGGAAGAATCTCACTGAGTGGCTGACCTTAACTGCTGGTGGTAATTGTACTTAGCATTGTACTTTTTTCTCCATTGATGTTCTCTTGTCTCCTCTCCTGGAAATGGTTACTCCTTGCTGATGTACAGTTCCAAGGAGGTCAGCAGCCTTTCAATACTTCACCATAAGTGGCCATTATTCATGTTCAGCCTTGACCGTGATCACTGTAACCTACCGGGAAGCAGCATCATAGCTGACACAATCTTATCCTTATCCGACTTCCAGACACATGCTTCCAGCAGCGGTCACTAGACAGCAATCAGGAACAGGGACCCTGGCCTATTTTCTCCTCTTAAGCTCAGGCGCGTTGATGCCAATTGTAGTATCCCTGGGAGCAGCTAACTCAAGGATCAAACCAAGGACCTTCCTGCATGGCTCAGCTACTCACTGGATAAACTATCCGAGCATCGGGAAGCGCTTTGTAATTTAAAAAAAAAGAATGTCCAACTCTTCCACTGTTTAGAACATTTTCTTTAAGCTTCCTACCTAAACATGGTATTCAATTCCAAAGTATGCATACAGACCAAGAAGGTTCACAGTCTGGGCTGAGTTAGCTGGTGCCAACCGAAGCTACAGACAGGATACAAGGAAACGGTAGGGATGAGAAAATCAGCCAGCATTCATGGTTGCTGTACAGTCTGCGTGTGCCTGTGGTTGGGTGAAGACAGGATCAAGCTCAGCTGTGATGTCCCTTACGGTTTAACAGGCTGATGACACCCACTATCTAGATTCATACATGAAGAATAGTGTCTTGGGTAAGTTACTGGAGGGCACCTGGCACTGGGCAACTGGGCAACTGGGCAACTGTGCTCCAGCAAGACTCAGCACCCTCAGGAAAGAGGCAGAGAAAATTGATGATGGTGTAAGGAGCAAATCCAGAACATGGAAAAAAAAAGGTAAAATTCCTTTAGAAATCAGATAATCATTTTATGCAACATATTCTGCTTTAACAAAGGTAAAATATATTGCAGTCAGAATATTATCCCTACCCCCCCAGCCCAATTTCAATGGCTGAAATGAAAACTAATTTCACATATGTACAATCTATCATATTGATTTTATCTCATGCTAGGTAAATGGACAGATGATTTTTTTTCCTCACAGTGCAGCTTATAAATCTCAAAAAGAAAAATCTGCATTTGCCAACATGCTCTTGTCTTGATGGATGGTGCTTCATCCTAAAGGTCAAAGTATACATTGACCTTCTATGAAGCAATTTTCAGAAACAATTCAAGTTTTTTTGCATTAGCAGCATCCAATTACACAGCTTCAACATGAAGAACACAAGGTATATGGCACAGCATTTCATTAATTCTCTGAGTACTGAAGGATGATTTCAAGATGCAAATAAGAAATAAAAGGCCAAAGTTTAGATTCAAGATAGTAGACCAAATCTCTTAGTGCCCTTTTTAGGCACGAACAAGGGGCATGAAGTGCCATGAACCTTGTGTTTTCTGTTAGTTGGAAAAGTGTTTTTGTGCTGACTAAAATACAGCCAAGGTTTTGACAGCGTAGACCCAGTGAGGGTAATTTTGACTTTGGGCAATAGTGTAAAACGGATGATATCAATTCAGCCGTACATCATATTGAAGTCAATGGAAATGAAAACTAGGAGATGTATGACAGGCGGCTGAATCGATATCGCCTGTTTTACACATCACCCAAAGTCAAAATTGCCCTCACTGTACCCAATCACCCAGTAACCTCTGCTGGAAAGTGTGTGGACATTGGGTGACAACAGATTGGACTTAGCTGGTTTTAATGCATGTGCTGTGTAAGAGATTCTGTGCAATGTGGCAGAGATTTCTGAAGATCTAAGATCTTTGAAAATCCAACGCACTACACCAGAACACCCAACTCTGCACAATTCTACCATTCTACTTCTTTAATTATACATTTTGTAAGCAGTTTTGCACACACTTGTTCACTGTTAATAAACCTATTTATAAGCTGGAAAAGATTCTCTATTATAGGGTTCTTTATAATTGCAGTCTAATGTATACAAAGGAGTAAATAAATTGTCGTGTAATTGCTACACAATTAAATTTTCATCATTTTAGAAAAAAAACTTTACTCACAGGCAAAAGGAGGAATCGGAGGTATAAGATTCTAAAATTCACTGCAAGATTTTTTTCAAATAAGATTGAAACATTTTTGAGGAATTGTAAGATATATGAAGATGTATTTAGTCTAAAAGCAAAATACTTCAGATGCTGGAAATCTGAACTAAAAACAGAAAATGCTGGAAACACTCAGCAGATCAGGTAGAGGAAGCAGGGTTAATGTTTCAGGTCTATGATCCTTCATTGGGACTAATTGATAGAAATTGATTGCCATTATTAGTTAACAACTCCATCGTTATTTTATTGTGTGGCAAACAGGATGGTAGAAGTCGAACTAAATGAACTTTGGTCTTTTTTCGTCTAGCAATGCCTATGTTTCTGAGGATTTGAAAGAAACATATAAATCAGGAATTTTATAGTTGAAATACAAAACCATTTCTTTTTTCATTATTATTCCAAGCAACCTCAGTTCATGCCGAACACATCACTTGATTGCACGCAGCCAATTAGAAGCAAGGATGGATGGATGGCTGGTTGGGCTGATGTGGAATGAGGAATCAGGGGCGTGGCCCATGTTCTGCAATGCCAAATCACCACACCACCAAAACACACAGTCCTGTACATTTCGATAATTCTACTTTATGAATTGGAAATTTTATAGAAAGATTTTTGCAGATGTTTAATATTAGTGAACTGGTTTGATAAACTGCAAAAGGTTCTCTACTTATAGGGTCAAATAAATAAAAAGGACTTAAATTTTAATCTAATCTATACAAAGCACTTGTAAATCATAGTAAAAATAAACTTTGTGACATGTGAGGTGTGACACTGTCTCATCCTATTTGTGTTTTGTCACTGTGTTTCCTTCTCTCTGAACATAGCTAATGAAAGGGAAAATCATTTGTATATTTCCCCAACAGCCAGGCTGTTCAGTCTGGTCAAAAGATTAGGGTTTGAACCCAGACCAAAATATTGAGCTTATAACCTAAGCTGACACTACAGTGAGTACTGAGGGAGTGCTGCATCGTCAGAGAGACTTTACACTGAGGTCCCATCTACATGTTCCAGTGTTTCAGGTGAACAATAAACTTCCCATGGCACTATTCGGGAAAGAGCAGGGAGTAGCTCAAGTATCCCAACCAACATTCCTGCCTCAACTAGTGTCACCAAGAACAGATTAACTGGGTATTCACCTCATTGCGGTTTATGGGATCTTGCTGTGCAAAATGGCTACCACATTTACCTACATAACAATAGCTACTGCACTTCAAGGTAATTCATTGTATGTGAGGCACTTTTCAAGAACAGCAGATGTTTTCAAGAGACCTGATAAGGCATTATATAAATGCATGTCTTTCTTTCTTAAAATCAGAGTTATGTCTGAAAGCTTCCTCCAATGCCATAGTTGAACATAATATAAAACAGATGTTTGAGAGCGTCAACAGCCTGCATGCAATTAAAGAACTCATAAACTACTGGAACTTCCCTTTTGCACTTTAGGATGTCATATTATTTTACTTATATTGCAGTAATGGCCATTACAGATAAACATATACCTGATCCAAATCTAATGTTTTATGGTGAGAATGTGAACTCGCTACTACAGGGAGTGGTTGAAGCGAATAGTATGGATGCATTTAAGGGGAAGCTAGATAAGCATATGAGGGAGAAGGGAATAGAGGGTTATGCTGATAGATTTAGCTGAGGAAAGGCAGGAGGCTCGAGTGGAGCATAAACACTGGCATAGACTTGTTGGGCCAAATAGCCTGTTTCTGTGCTGTATATCCTATGTAATCATATGTAAATCACTCCCTATTCCTCTCTATTACTTATCTTGTGTAGGATTCCTGCTCCCAGTAAAACTATCCTATTTATTGGTTGTTTATTTTCAACAATATAATTTTTTGCAGTTTTCTCCTCTCCTGAAGTCTCTGCCTCCTCCTGAGACATGGGCCGTGATTTCGCCGACCGAGGCGGGTCCTGGGCAGCAGGGTCGGAGTTGCGGTCCCAGCCCGCTGCCTACGACAGCCCACACTTTCCAAGTGATTTTACGTTGATTGGGCTTGTCGGGCCCATCCTGCGAGGTTCCCGGACAATTAAAAGGAAGCGGGTCTGATGATGTAATTTGATGATGTGTCATCAGCCGGTTTCCTTAAAGGGGCCATGTCCAAATTGATCTTGACAGTTCGGTTGTCAGTGTTCTACAGCATTGAGGTGCTGCAAACACTGACAAGCACTGCACAAAGGTTCTCGGTTGCAGCCAGGCTCTCCCATGACTCCCTCCATATGCTTATGGAGGGAGTCACAACATGCAGGGAGGTCCTCTTCCCTTCCAATGGGCGGAAGACACCTCCCCAGGAGATCAATGCAGCCTGGTTGCACATTGCACAGGAGGGCACAAGTAGGGATGTCGTTAGGAAGACCTGGCTGCAGTGGTGCAAACCTTTCAATGATCCCAGTAGATCACGAAACATTACTGCCAAGCCACACTCAACCTCATCCTGCTGTGCCACTCATCACATCCACATCACTCTGCCTTCCCTACCCTACTCCTGCACATCTTTACTTACACCAACTTACCTTGCAACTCCACCCATCCCTCTCTATCTACATTATCACTTCCCCATCTCACTAGCCACCCCTCACACTCACCCTCAACCTACGGCAAGCATACCAACTAACAATACACAAGGGTAGGCATTTGGGTGGCTTAGCCAATGTTCATGTGAAGTTTCTGTTAATGTGCTGTCAAATATTGAAACCTTTATTTTCAGCACTTTGCATTCTTGGACAGATTTGTGTGCACCTTTGGAAGTGGCTTAGTGAGTTGTAGTGAATGGTGAGACATAAGGGCACCCCCCGCAATGGTGATGAGTGTGAAAGGAATGGTTTGGGCATTGTAGGGATGCTTTATGGTGTTGGTGTGGGGTGGTGCCAACCTGGCGCATCATTTGGCAGGCAGGGTGTACAGTGTGAAGTGAAGTAAATCTGGCCATGGTGAGGCCATCCCTGGCGTCCCGGGCAGCAATGTGGTCGGGTGCTGATGCCCTGTGTCCTGTGCAGCATCAATTGATTGCAGAGAAAGCTGGTGTTGTTGTTGCTGCTGGTGTGTCCAGTGATGCTGGTGTTGGGGCTGATCGTGGTGGGATTCCGAGGGCCAAAGTGAGATATTTTCAAGGGCAATGATGCTGATGGAATAGATGGTAGGTGAGGTTGAGATGACAGAAGCGATCTGTCAATGGTGAGAGAGGTTGTTCCAATGAGGTGACACTGGATAGAGAGTTTGCTCCAAACACTTGCAAGCTGCAGAAAGCTCAATATGTCTTTCAAATGCAGTAACAGTGTCTGAGCTTTGAAAGTGAACAGCTGTAATATGGGATCTTTCATACAACTTTGGCAGCTGTGAGGTCACGAGATAATTCAATGCTGAACCCACTCACGACATGCTTAGCTGATGTGTTCCCCGAGCAGCGGGTAACCCGTGGGGGAGCACATAAAATTGAAATGTAGGCTTAAAATAACAGTTAATTGGATGTTAACAAGCCATTTAATGATGTGAATTGCCTCCCCCGCCGCTTGGTGTCGGGTCTGTTCAACGCTGACAGACCCAACACCTGGGAGACTTGTGTGGAGGTGGGTTGACAGCAGGTTCCCTACCCGCTGTCAATCTTTGCTATTTTGACAGCGGACCCGCCTCCAAACCCGCCCTCTGAGCACCGGCAAAATTCAGCCCTTGGTTCCTACAGGTGCCAGCAGCTCTCCATTACCTTGCCCAAGTGACTATTCTTCATGTGTGAGCCTAGACAGTGAGTGACAGCAGGTTATGGGGATATCACAGATAAGCCACATCCTGTTCTTGCTCAAGATCCACACACATGTACTTTCTAGTACGGATCACTGTATCGAGATCGGTTTGATTTTTTCCCCCTCAAGTAGTCCAGAGGCGCCAATGTCAATTGAAACAATCCAGCTGCTGGCCTAGTTGAGATCAACTAATGCAATCCAGACTGGGAATCACAACTGGGACCTTCTGGTCTGTATGACATGGAGCATTCACCCACTAAACCATCAGGGACGTTTACAGTGTAGAACTCCTGATCCTCTTGAATGGTTCTTAATCCTTAGTAAAACAAAAAGATATGGTCAATCTACATCCAAGTTTCACTGGCAGCAACACTTTTATAAATTACTTTTATCTAAATGGCTGGGAGGGGGTCGAGAGGGCCTCATGGTCGGGTGAAGGAAGCCCGGTGCAGGGGAGGCCAAAATTTTCCCTGTGGGGCCCAGAGGAGCACTCCTACTCCTTCTGGCCACACAAGGAAAGTCAAATAAAGTAAAAACACTTAACTGTTTCAACCTCTTCTGGCCCAGACTCCTCTTTTCACTGGTTGCCACAACGACTTCCACACGCAGGCCTCTGGTTAAATCAGCAATCAGGCCCCGATGACCTCATCAGAGCCAAATCTGCATATATAGAGAAGGACCCCGCCGCTTTCCGGTGGGCACCCCAGTCGCCTGCTCAGCCTCCCAGGTGGGCAGAGTTAAAATCGCCCCTTCCATCTCAGGGGGAGGGATGTAGAAGAACGATCAGCACACACAAACAAAGTTCACCACTTCAAAATGGTACCATTAGTTGGTACAGTGTAGAATCAACAGTCCCAGTTGGAGGAAGGTCTGCCACCAATGGCATTACATCGCTTCCCTCCTCCCCAGGTCGAAGGGTGTTATATGGAGGAGAAAAAGTGGCAGAGATACAAAGAGGAATGTTACAAAAGATTAAAAGGAGAAATGGCACTTCACATGAAAAAAAGACTAAACTTGTTACTATAGCAACAAAACCAAAGCATAAAGATAATTCAGCAGTGGTTCTTACTATACCGGCATCAAAAAGTTGAAGAATGAAAGAGCACCACAGCATGAAGGCTTTTAGTCAGGATCATGGAAGGCGAGGAAAATAATGGGCTTGTTAATTCTTCGTGAATTACTCTTATACTGCACTTTATGCTTTTTCAACTGAAATACAGAATTGTTAGAAACATAGAAAAATAGGAGCAGGAGTAGGCCATTCGGCCCTTCGAGCCTGCTCCACCATTCAATATGATCATGGCTGATCCTCTATCTCAATACCGTATTCCTACTTTCCCCCCATACCCCTTGATGCCTTTTGTGTCTAGAAATCTATCTAACTCCTTCTTAAATATATTCAGTGACTTGGCCTCCACAGCCTTCTGTGGTAGAGAATTCCACAGGTTCACCACCCTCTGAGTGAAGAAATTTCTCCTCATCTCAGTCCTAAATGTCCTACCCCATATCCTGAGACTGTGACCCCTCGTTCTAGACCCCCCAACCAGGGGAAACATCCTCCCTGCATCCAGTCTGTCTAGCCCTGTCAGAATTTTATACGTTTCTTAGAATTTGGTGAGAGGGGAGTATCATGCAGAAATTCTGCTACTTTTGTTGACTTTTAGCGATGCTAGGAAGGAATCATCATCCTTTAAAACAACGAATGGTTCTCCATTGGCAATGATCACAGTAACGCAGAGGATAGGATGTTTTATAACGTGGATCCACTAAGCCCCAACCGCAACTGTTCCTCCCCATCTTGACACAGACAAATAAAACATTACTCTCCACAAGGTTTCTCTCCCTCTCTCTTCCCCCTCAAGAAGGTCTCTCTCTCTCCCTCTCCCACCTTGACAAGGTCTTTTAATCCCCTGTAACAGGTTCTTTCTCCACATCCTCTCTTTCTCCCCACACCCTTAACAGATTGACTCCTTTTCTGTATATGTTGTTTGTTGTTTATTCTCTTGCTGGAGTGAGGCCTCTGTATTTGTGTCCGGGTGCCCCAATGTCCTGCAGTTTGATTTGGTGACTGGAGGTATTATTACAACAACTCTGTACCATGTGCCACTTTGCACTGAATCCTAACCCATCACTCACCAAAGCTGTCTACTACATGGTACAGAAAGTCTTGCACAGCATATGCATTAAACTATCCAAGACATCTCGGGTCACTGGATATTGATCAGGAGTAGGAACCCTGGATGCTTTTTCCCCTCCCTACCCTCAGGGCACTGAGGCTAATTGTAGGGTCCCTTTTGTTGCTTCAAGCAATATCAGCTAAAGCAGCACAGGTTGGGAACTAACCTGTGGATGACTTACTAACTACACTGCAGGCACAGTTGTTCCATTGAGTCTGTCTCGTGGTAAAAGACAAGGTAGTGCATCAATGAGGGAATCAGCAGAATTACCAAACCACTTCCAATGAAAGTGAGAAGTCGCACAACACCAGGTTATAGTCCAACAGTTTTATTTGAAATCACAAGCTTTCGGAGCGGCTGCTCCTTCGTCAGGTGAAGTGAAGAAATACAAATCGGCACAGCATATATAGACAGAGAACAATGCCTGTGCAGAGTACAGTGTCAGATGACTACAGTTAATCTTTCTGACTGCCTTTTATCACACCTCGGCAGGGAGACAATCAGGTCAATCAGGAAGACAATGGCCCAGAAATTAAACATCGATGGTTGCCGCGGGGGTAAGGATTCCCTGCGATATCGCACTCCGCGCCTACCTTTTTGTTTCGGGCCCACACGAACTTCAGTTTCAGGGCCTCTCCCTGTTGCTGGCGTGCAGTGCTTGCGTGTCCCAGAGGCGCAATTAGTTCGTGCGAGCTCTGGGATCACGTGATTCAGTTAGAGCCAATGGCAGCACACCATCTTTCATTCATAGTTTTGACAGCAAGGGCTGTCAAAGCTATGAATACTACAAGCCCCCAAAAGAACAGCTAAACCTCAATTAAATTTTTAAAAAAGCCATCACATTAATAAAATAACTATAGTTAAATAAATTAACCACTTTAAACAAAAAATTAAATTTTTGAAAAAATTTAAAATCTTTTTAAAAGTTATAAAAATAAACTTACCTTTCTTTAAAGTCTCTAAAAAAGATAAACCTGTTGAAAAATTTTTAAAATAACACTTAATTAACTACTTACCTTGTTAAAAGGGGGTCCTACGCTTGCTTTCTTTATGTGTAAAATCTTCACCACTTACCTGCGCGTTCAAACTTGAAAAAAAAACTAAGTGCACTGCGTGCGCGCAGCCTGTAGCGCGCATGCGGTTCACTTAGGAACCGCCCCCTTTGCAATACACGAAGTGCCGGTTTCCCGCGCATGCGCAGTGCATGCAGGAAACCGGCAATTCTGGACCTAATACGCGAGAGTACACAGTGCGTACTCTCGCGTATTAGGTCTAATTTTTGGGGCATTATATCAAAGACATAGCAAAATACAACTAAGACAATGAGGTGGGGTCACAGGGGTCTAATGTGTCAGATGCTGCAGTCTGCAGTCTGCAGTCACGCTACATGTAACCCCACCTGACGTAGAGTCATCCAAACTCGAGTCGTCGTTGGCTTGTTCATAGATGTGATTTCCAGTAAAAAGAGTAAAAAGTTTAAAGTTTATGGTTTTCCATACAGACTGCAGCATTTGACACATTAGACCCCCTGTGACCCCACCTCATTGTCTTAGTTGTATTTTGCTATGTCTTTGATATAATGTCTTCCTGACTGACCTGATTGTCTCTCTGCTGAGGTGTGATAAAAGGCAGTCAGAAAGATTAACTGTAGTCGTCTGACACTGTACTCTGCACAGGCATTGTTCTCTGTCTATATATGCTGTGCCGATTTGTATTTCTTCACTTCACCTGACGAAGGAGCAGCCGCTCCGAAAGCTTGTGATTTCAAATAAAACTGTTGGACTATAACCTGGTGTTGTGCGACTTCTCACTTTTGTCCACCCCAGTCCAACACCGGCATCTCCGCATCACTTCCAATGAAAGCAGATTTGTTATATAAATGGGATGTCAATGAACAAATCTGTGGTTTCAGGGGGGCTGCATTCATTCTGGTTACTAAATGCGCATTTTAAACTGACTAATCAGTCTAAATGATGCTAATGTCAGTAATCCCCAAAAGGCTATAATTAGCTAATTTACAAATGAAAAATTCAGCACACAGCTTGAGGTCAGTTTATTTTAACAAACATTTTGTTACGATATTGTTTTAATTAATGAGAGACATTTGCATGTTCAGCAGTGACTGACTTTTTGCTGTAAAATTTCCTGCAGAATTTGCAAAAACTAATTTTGCTCAAAAAAACATTTCTCACTCCAGTTTTCCCTCTGTAACATTTCCAGTGATGCATATTTTAAGTGATATTTTAGTTTTTACCTTATTTTCACTAGTTCTGTTTTAACTGGTAAAACTATAGGCATGAGAATTGTGTCATGTAATACTGAACAGCATGACCAATTGCTGTGCGGCGAGAGGAGCGGCGGCAGCAGCGGTGCTATAAAGAGAGAGGCAGCGCGAGAGCGGCGGACCTGGGATAAAACAGAGAGAGGAGCGGACCTGGGATAAAACGGAGAGAGGAGCGGACCTGGGATAAAACGGAGAGAGGAGCGGACCTGGGATAAAACGGAGAGAGGAGCGGACCTGGGATAAAACGGCGAGAGGAGCGGACCTGGGATAAAACGGAGAGAGGAGCGGACCTGGGATAAAACGGAGAGAGGAGCGGACCTGGGATAAAATGGCGAGAGGAGCGGACCTGGGATAAAACGGAGAGAGGAGCGGACCTGGGATAAAACGGGGAGAGGAGCGGACCTGGGATAAAACGGTGAGAGGAGCGGACCTGGGATAAAACGAAGAGAGGAGCGGACCTGGGATAAAACGGGGAGAGGAGCGGACCTGGGATAAAACGGCGAGAGGAGCGGACCTGGGATAAAACGGGGAGAGGAGCGGACCTGGGATAAAACGGGGAGAGGAGCGGACCGGGATAAAACGGGGAGAGGGGCGGACCTGGGATAAAACGGGGAGAGGAGCGGACCTGGGATAAAACAGCGAGAGGAGCGGACCTGGGATAAAACGGGGAGAGGAGCGGACCTGGGATAAAACGGGGAGAGGAGCGGACCTGGGATAAAACGGCGAGACCGGCGGACCTGGGATAAAACGGGGAGAGGAGCGGACCTGGGATAAAACGGGGAGAGGAGCGGACCTGGGATAAAATGGCGAGAGGAGCGGACCTGGGATAAAACGGCGAGACCGGCGGACCTGGGATAAAACAGCGAGAGCGGCGGACCTGGGATAAAACGGCGAGACCGGCGGCGCTGCTATAAAGAGAGAGGCAGCGCGAGGAACCTTCAAAACAGAAATAAATCAAGGAGTGACATCACAGGGCAGCAGGTGGGTGATTGGTTGGTGAGTATAACAGTTTTTTTTAGCCTTTAAGCCAAGGAAGTGGGTTAAACTCAGAGTTAGGAAACTGTAACTTGCAGTTATTTTATTTTATTGAATTAGTAACTTCAACTAGATTAACCAATTATTAATAAATCTAAAATAATTGATTGAAAAAGTAATAATAATTCATTAACTAATCAAATAAATAAAGAAGGTTAGATAGACAGGGCAGGGCAGGTGGTGTGCCGTAATGCAGCATGTGGGAGTTTGTGGAGACCAGCGAGATCCCGAGAAACCACATCTGCGATAAGTGTCTGCAGCTCGAGGAACTTCAGCTCAGAGTTGTTGAGCTGGAGTACGAGGTGCAGACATTGCGGGGCATCAGGGAGGGGGAGAGTTACCTGGACACTTTGTTCCATGAGGCAGTCACACCCCTTAGGTTAAGTAGTACTTTAGAGTTCGTCAATAGTCAGGGACAGGAGGGTGTGACCGCGAGTCAGGAAGGTATGGGGACCCAGAATATAGTGATGGAGGAGCTTTGGCCCTTGACTTTGACCAACAGGTATGAGATACTTGCCACCTGTGGGGATGAGAACAAGGACTGCAGGGTGGATGAGCAAACTGACCATGGCACCATGGTGCAGGAGGCCATTCAAATGGGGGGAGTCAAAAGGAATGTGGGAGTGGTAGGGAACAGTATAGTCAGGGGGATAGATACTGTTCTCTGCAGCCGCGACCGGGAGTTCCGAAGGTTGTGTTGCTTGCCTGGTGCCAGGATAAAGGATGTCTCCTCGCAGCTGGAGAAGAACTTGGAGAGGGAGGGAGAGGATCCAGTTGGCGTGGTCCATGTTGGAAGCAACGACATAGGTAGAACTATAAATGAAGTTCTGCTGAGAGAGTTTGAGGAGCTAGGGTCGAAATTAAAATGCAGAACCTCACAGATAATAATCTCTGGATTGTTACCTGAGCCACGCACAAATTGGCATAGGGATAAACAGATTAGAAGGTTAAATGCTTGACTCAAAGAGTGGTGTGGGAGGCAGGGGTTTCAATTCATGGGGCACTGGCACCAGTACTGGGGAAAGAGAGAGCGGTTCCGATGGGACGGGCTGGGACCAGTGTCCTGGTGAATCGAATAACTAGGGCAGTAAATAGGGCTTTAAACTAATGAGGAGGGGGTGGGAGGATTCAGGAAAGGGTAAATTCAAAAGCAGCGAGAGAAATATCAAGGCTGTAGAGCAGAGTAGTGATCTGGGTAAAGATAAGCAGAGTGGGTCAGGAAGGGACAGAAAGATTAATAAAGGTAATAGGACATTAGTGACTAAAGTGACATCAGGGAAAAATAGAAAAAAGTTAAAGCTAAATGTACTTTATCTGAATGTAAGAAGTATTCGCAACAAAATAGATGAATTAATAGCGCAGATAGAAATTTATAGGTTTGATTTAATAGCCATTACAGAGACATGGGGCTGGATTTTCTCAATGGGGAGCTTTTGGAGGTGGGATTCCCACTTGTCGGGTTTTAGTCCAGCGGGTTTAGCAGGCCAATTAAGGGAAAGCCGGTTACAGGTGACGTCAGCGATTGATGTTTCATCTGTCAAGAGCTTTATGACAGATGAAATGTCAGTGTTTGACGGCTCTGTGAAGCTGTCAAACATTGACAATCTGTCCTCTAAGTTGAATCCTTTACTCAGGCTCAGTTAGAGATGTCTCCTGAGCAGAAAGCAGAAGGCTGCAGCTTTTGACAGTTCAGCGGCCATTCTGCTTTCTGTGCCAGTGAGCTGAAGGACTCCCGAGAACTGAAGGGAGGAAGCCTGCAGGAAGAAGTAAAGGTAAGTAAAACTTATTAAAACACTTTACACACACCTCACACACTTACCTCTTCACACTTGCACTCATCACTCACCTGCACACATCTTGGCCCCTCCGACCCCAGCAGACCGATGGCCCGCCTTACTAAACCTGATGAGGTTCGGAGCCGTCGGGAAGCCCTCACTTCAGGGCTGAAAATAGGGATTCTCCAAAAAACTGCCTGTTAACTACCTGTTAACAGGCAGTTAATTGGCACTAATCCCCTTCCTGCCTCGAGGAGACGGGACCCGACACGGGTCGGGTACCCGCCTCCTGGGAAGATGGCACGGAGGCGGGTTGGGGGCGGGATGGGTACCCGCCCCCAGATTCTGCCATTTTCCCGGCAGTCCTGCCTCCTTACCCGCCTCCCCAGAGCTGGCAAAATCGCCCCCAAAGTTGCAGAGTGACCAAGGTTATGAACTAAATATTCGAGGATATTTAACTTTTAGAAGAGACAGGCAGAATGGAAAAGGAGGAGGGGTAGCCCTGATAATAAAGGAGGGAATAAAGACAGTAGAGAGAAAGGATCTTGGCTCAGAAATATAAAATGTAGAATCAGTTTGGGTAGAGCTAAGAAACAACAAGGGGCAGAAAACATTGGTTGGAGTAGTCTATAGGCCCCATAACAATGGTTATAGTGTCGGGCAGAGTATAAATCAGGAAATTAGAGATGCATGTAACAAGAGTAATACAGTAAACATGGGGGACTTTAACTTTCATATAGACTGGGCAAACCAAATTTGCAGAAATAGTGCAGAGGAAGAGTTCATGGAATGCATTCAAGAGCAGTATGTCAAGCAACTTACGAAGGAATTGGCTATTTTAGATCTAGTACTGTGCAATAAGACAGAGTTAATTAATAACCATGTAGTAAAGAAGCCTCTGGGGAGCAGTGATCATAGTATGATAGAATTTTATGTTGAGTTTGAGAGTGATTTAGTTAAGTCCGAAACTAGGGTCCTAAACCGGAACAAAGCAAACTACATAGGTATGAGAGGCGCGTTGGCTAAGGTAGGTTGGGAAACTAGATTAAAAGATATGACAGTAGAAAAGCAATGGCAAACATTTAAAGAAATAATTCATAATTCGCAACGAATATGCATTCCTTTAAGGAATAAAAACACCACGGGAAAAATGGTCCAACCGTGACTAACAAGTGAAATTAAATATAGTATTAGATTAAAGGAAGAGGCTTATAATGTTGCCAAAAAAGAATAGTAAGCCTGAGGATTGAGAGGATTTTAGGATTCAGCAAAGGAGGACCAAGAAATTGATAAAGAAAGGGAAAATAGAATATGAGAGTAAACTAGCGAGAGACATAAAAACAGACTGTAAAAACTTTTTCTATAGGTATGTAAAAAGGAAAAGATTCACGGAAGTAAATGCGGGTCCCTTACAGGCTGAGACAGGAGAAATTATAATGGGGAATAAGGAAATGGCAGAGAAATTAAACAAATACTTTGGGCTCGATTTTGCCAGGCCCAAGGAGGCGGGTTTGGAGGCGTGTCAGGTGTTAAAATCACAAAAAATGGCGGGCGGATCTGATCCCGCCTCCATCTCGCCTCTGAGCAATTTTCCCACATTCGTGGTTTCAGACCCTGTTTCCATCCCGCCTCCAAAAGGCGGGATAGGCCCTTAATGCCCTTAACAACCAGTTAATTGCCTCTATAATCCCATTTTGAGAGGCTTTTCTGAATTTAACACATTCCCCCCCTGCTGCACGTCTCCTCTGGAACACGCCAGTTAATCCTGGCAGCCTCACAAGTGGATTGCTTACAAACAGCTGCAGCTCCACCATTAAAAAGGAGTTTTCACCAATGATCATTTGCAGGTGGCAGAACTTTGCTGTCTCAGGTCTGGGGGAACTTTTAGCAGGCCTACTCATTGTTGTGGAAGTTTGGAGCATGACACCCATCTCCAGTGTGACCTCCTGGGAAACCCCTCTCCCAACCTTGACTGAGCGCTTCCTCAACCCATCCTTTCCACAGAGGTTGTCATCCTTTCCGTGGTGATGCGTTCATGCGCCAATGCCTCCACAAAGGCACTGCTCATGTTCGCGATGGACTCTTCCATTCGCTCCACACTCGCAGCGACCCTGGAGACAAAACCTGCCAGAGACTCCTGCACCTGTTCCTGGAGTTCCAGCACCGCTCTCCTTCTGGATGGACCCGGAGGCACAGGGTCGATATGCAGCTGAGCCAAGCTGGCAGAGTCCTGCGCCCTCCGACGAGGACTCTCCACTGCTGTCCCTGTCTCCACCATCTGCTGATGCTCACTTGTGATCTGTGATACACCAGGTGACAACACTACTCTATCTCGTGAAGGTCCCATCGAGGTGTGAGTGTCTGTGCTGGTGCTGGGTGCGCTGAATTCTGCTGACGCTGCGCCCTCAAAGATTACAGCTTCCTCTGAGGAGTCTTCAGGCTCAGGCTGTTCCTCCTGGACAGTGGGGATGGGGGCTCTCGATGGTCCTGTGGGGGAGTAAAGGAAAGAGTTAGAGATGTGAGATAAAGGTTGCATGCACATTGAATTGTGCAGATGGTCATAAGTCAATCTGTTAGAGCATCAGAATCATTATCAGTCACTCATGCAACGTCAATGAGAGAGATGAAAAACTATTCTGTCACCAGCTTGCTGTGATGCGCCCATCTGTCTGTCCCCCACTTGCGCATCCTCCTCCACTCCCACGATCTCCAGGACCGCCTCCTCTGCATTGGTGAGCTGGGCTATTGAGGATGGCCCTCCCCCTGTCCTCGCCCTTTCCCTCTTATTGTGGGCTCTCTTTTCCTGCAATGAGGGACAAAAGTGGAGCTTGAGTGAGAATGAAGGAGTGAGTGTAGAGAATCCATAGCATAGATGCTTAGAAGGAGACAAAGATGGAGTGAGGTGCCAAGACCAAGGGCCCTCCCTGTGTGTTGTAAGTTGTTGTCATTGCATCACAGTGATAGGGAGTGTGAGGGCTGCATAGTCGAATAATTAAGTGAATGTGAACATACAGAGAGATGGAATGGGTAAGGGTGCAGGGATGTAAGGGTGAAGTGGGATGTGGAGGAGGAAGTTGACAAAGCAGAGTGCTGGTGATGAGAGGCGATGGGGATCAGATTGAGGGTGATGGGAATGTAATACTCACTTTTCCTGTGCAGAGAAGGTCATGAAACCTTTCAGCACTGCAGCCAGGTTCTGCTGCACATAGAAATAGCATTGACCTCCTGTGCCACTTGCAGCCACACAGCTTTAGTCTGTTGTGGAGGCTTTTTCCTCCCTGAGGAAGGAAAGAGCACCTCCTTATTTGCTCTTGCTCCCTTCACCAGAGCTTGGAGGGAGGCCTCATCGAATCTGGGTGCACACTTTGGTCTAGTGCTGAACATACTTGCAGAAGGAATCCCTCAGAAGAATGGTCATAAAGTTGTAAGGCTGAAAAAGAAGCAAGGCTGCTTGCAGGCCTTAAATCCAGCTGCATAGACGATGTCATCGGAGGCGAGTTTCTGTATCAAAAGACTCATTGGGCCAGGGGTTTCCACACGCTGGAAATCAAGTGCCCAATTAGGGGAAAATCAGCCAATTGTCACTAATCACATCGGAGGCGGGGTCGGGAACCGCCAACCACCTGACACGCACCCAGCCCGCCCCCATTGGCAAAATCCAGCCCTTTGTGTCTATCTTCACGGAAGAAGACGCAAAAAACCTCCCGGAAGTAGTGGGAACCAAGGGTCTAGCAAGAATGAGGAACTTAGTAAAAAGCTGATAAATCCCCATGACCCGCTGGCCTACATTCTTGGGTTTTAAAAGAGGTGGCTATAGAGATAGTGGATGCATTGGTTGTCGTCTTCCAAAATTTCATAGATTCTAGAACAGTTCCCGCGGATTGGGAGGTAGCAAATGTAACGCCACTATTTAAGAAAGGAGGGAGAGAGAAAACGGGGAACTACAGACCAGTTAGCCTGACATCAGTAGAAGGGAAAATGTCAGAATCTATTATTAAGGACATGGTAACAGGGCACTTAGAAAATAATAATAGGATTGGGCAGAGTCAACACAGATTTATGAAAGGTAAATCATGTTTGACGAATCTGTTAGAGTTTTTGAGGTTGTAACTAGCAGAATAGATAAGGGGGAACCAATGGATGTGGTGTATTTGGATTTTCCAAAGGTATTCGATAAGGTGCCACACAAGAGGTTATTATACAAAATTAGGGCTCATGGGATTGGGGTAATATACTAGCATAGATTGAGGATTGGTTAATGGACAGAAAACAGAGAGTAGGAATAAACAGGTCATTTTCAGGTTGGCAGACTGTAACTAGTGGGGTACCGCAAGGATCAGTGCTTGGTATATCAATGATTTGGATGAGGGGACCAAATGTAATATATCGAAGTTTGCTGATGATACAAAGCTAGGTGGGAATGTAAGTTGTGAGGAGGATGCAAAGAGGGTTCAAGGGGATATAGACAGGCTAAGTAAGTGGACAAGAACATGGCAAATGGAATATAATGTGGAGAAATGTGAAGTTATCCACTTTGGTAGGAAAAATAGAAAAGTAGAGTATTTTTTAAATGGTGAGAGATTGGGAAACGTTGGTGTTCAGAGGGACCTGGGCGTCCTTGTACATGAATCACTGAAAGTTAACATGCAGGTACAGCAAGCAATTAGGAAAGCAAATAGTATGTTGGCCTTTATTACAATAGGATTTGAGTATAAGAGTAAAGACGTCTCACTGCAATTATAAAGGGCATGGTGAGACCACACCTGGAGTATTGTGTACAGTTTTGGTCTCCTTACCTAAGGAAGGATATACATGCCATAGAGGGAGTGCAACGAAGGTTCACCAGACTGATTCCTGGGATGGGGGGATTGTCCTCTGAGGACAGATTAAGTAGACTAGGCCTATATTCTCTGGAGTTTAGAAGAATGAGAGGTGATCTCATTGAAACATACAAAATTCTTACAGGGCTTGACAGGGTAGATGCAGGGAGAATGTTTCCCCTGGCTAGGGAGTCTAGAACTAGGGGTCAAAGTCTCAGAATAAGTGGTCGGCCATTTAGGCCTGAGATGAAGGCTGTGGCGGCTCAGCCGTTGAGTATATTCAAGACAGAGTTCTATAGATTTTTGAATATTAAGGGAATCAAGGGATATAGAGATAGTTCAGGAAAGTGGAGTTGAGGTAAAAGATCAGCCCGTGATCTTATTGAATGGCGGAGCAGGCTCGAGGGGCCAAATGGCCTACTCCTGCTCCTATTTCTTATGTTCTTATTAAATACAGTGTTGATTAGTGGCACATTTAGATTAAGGGACTGTTTCTGTGTGAATGTGCTTAGGCTGCCAGCCCTCTAAAATCTGCCCCTCGTAGACTGCACGGTGGAATTCAGAGTACCAAAGACAGCAGTGAAACAACTGAACATGACCAAAAAAAAGAACTCGCATTTATATAGCGACTATCACAACCTCAGAACGTCCCAAAGTGCTTTACAGCCAATGAAGTACTTTTGAAGTGTCGTCACTGTGGTAATGTAGGAAGTAGCTGCCAATTTGCGCACAGCAAGCTCCCACAAACAGCAACGTGACAATGACCAGATCATCTGTTTTAGTGATGTTGGTTGAGGGCTAAATAGACCCAGGATTCCCTTGGGTAGAACTCCCCTGCTCTTCTTCCAATAGTGCCATGGGATCTTTTACATTCACCTGAGAGAGTGGATTAACATCTCATCCGAAAAATGGTACCTCCAACAGTGCAGTACTTCCTCAGTACAGCACTGGAGTGTCAACCTAGACTCTCTGGACTGGAACTTGAACCCACAACCTTCTGACTCAGAGGCAAGAGTGCTATAACTGAGCCACGGTTGACAGTTATGTTGTCCATGTTCAGCATTTGTCTTGGGCCCAATTTTAACTGTTGGTGTACAATGGGCGGTCGGTGGGTAGAGTGCGCCCTCTGCATACCTATTGTAACATTACTTGTTAATATATATCAACAATATAAAAAGCTGTCTTCTGTAAACTAGTGGGTGCTGGGATGGAGAGGCCCAGCTGTAGCAATGTTGAAATGTAACAATTTTTAAAACCCTTTGTCATGTGGTGGTGTCAGCTGTTAACATGACCCCCAAATAATGAACTGCAAAAGTTTGTGAATTCCCCAAGCAGTCCTGTTACCATGAGCTCAGTGTGGATGATAATACATGGTCAACTATACTGAATAATGTGAAGGGAGTTGCAAGGCTGTAATTTAATCAAGGGGTTCTGATGACATCATAAATCATAGATGCAAACCTTGTGCAATTTACGGACAACAGCAAAGCCATTTGATTAGATTATGGCTTCTATCTTCCTCCACAACATCTGTTATTTTATATAACTATGATTACACAGTTAAAAAATCAGATCAATGACACAAACCATTATGGGTGCACTGCTGAAGACTCAGGGCTGTGATGCGACGTGTGTTAATATCTTTTTGGAAATGGCGATATTCCTGTATATAAAGGCTGACGGTGATGTGCAAGTCATTAATATAGTTAGTACAGTCCCCACCGCTTATACCACCCATGGTTATTGGGGGCAACCATTTATACCGGGTAATTAATGTGAGCCATATTCCGTCCCCATTGATGTCAATGACAAAGGCTCTGGCTATTTCGGGTAGACTCAGCTGTTCAATCAGCAGTTCTCATCTCAGTAAGGTGCGATTACCATGGCTACTTAATCTCCTGTCACTAGTGTCCGGTTACAGCTGATCAGCACTGATTGCAGCAGCAAACTGACAGCGATGACACAGGAGAGGTGGTGGGTGCAGTGCAGACTGACCTCACGGACAATGGGGACGAGGGAGGCGTTAGCGGCGCCGCGCTCGGACGTTAGTTGCTTTGTGCCCCCTTGGGGCGCTAACGAGGCACAAAGCAACCAAATTTTTTCCCCCATAGATTTAGGCATGCAATATTATTATACATTCATACTTAAACCACCACAGATTTATGCGCAGAATGCTTCTGCGCAGCTTCCGGTGTCTGGCAGCCGCTTCCGGTTCGTTGGCAGCAGTCACTCCGAAATAATATTTGTGCAATCCTATTTTTAGACTGCCCTAAAATGTCCAAATTCTATTATTTGAAAATCAACACCAAAAAATGTGTGGGGAGATTGGAAAGTTTACTGAGGAGTTAAACAAGTACCTGGGCCGTGTATGTGGGCCTAAGGCACAATATGCAATCAGGGCAATGCTTCAGCCTGTTGTCGTTAGTGTGTTTAGAGAGAGCTAGGAAGAAGTTGGTCCGTGCTTTTGTGTAATTCTGCGCAATTGCTGGAAGAATGACTACTGTAATATTACATTCTCAATTTGTAAAATATAAAAAGTGTAAATGGAAATATCAATTTATGGCTTAAACTGTAATTAATTATCAGTGGATTGACAAAGATATCAAAGATTACTAGTCCCTCGTGGAGGCTTCTTTACAGGCAGAGTTATTAATAAACCAATTATTGACAGTAAATAAACAAAAACTAAAATTGCAAAAAAAAAGGAAAAAAATATTTTTTTAAGTAAAAGGCTTTATACAACTGTACCAGTAATATTCAAACACTCATTTTTTTTAAACCTGAGTTTTCAAATGCCCTTTTACGCTGAAATTTACTGAGGGCTCAGTAACTAGAGTCTCCTCGGATGCCAGGTTGGATGCCATGTGTTCTAGTTAGAATGGCACAAGAATTAGTGCCTGTTCTATGAAGCAGTAAACATCAATGCCAGGCAGTAGCGAGGCTGTGCCACATGCTGCTGGGATTTTAGAACTCATATACTGGCTGCACAGGAAGCTCCAGGACTATAACATTTACATGTTTGACATCACATCTGGTGTGGGGACTGCCACTGCCAGCATTTAATGTGACAGCTGATCCATCTTCAGTAATTTCTACTGCTTATATTAATGATTTCTGTTTATAACCTTGCTAAGCACAATAGTAGCCTTTTCCCATAACACCGGGATTAATGTTTGTCCATAAATATCCATTTAGATACACTGATTAGGAGTGTTTGCTTATTTGCATACTATAATTGCTATAGAATTATGAAACTGTTACCATCAGCTTCCACATTAGCACTACCATATCCATGTATTGGCATGGTAAACTCCTTCTGTATTTTGATCTCTTTCATCGGCATCAGTTCAGAATTTTTTTGTGTGCTACTATGTAGGGATGGGGATAAGGAAGTCCCAATTAATTCCCCATATCAGCAGAATTTTAAGGATTTTATGGCAGTGCATCAGCCTTGGTATACCACTTGGAAGGTGGCATTATAGGGCTGATAATGTGGTCCTGACACTGGGACCGTGGATATTCAGGTGTTGCATGCATCTGTAGTGCAAAGGGCACACTTTGTGTTCTAAGGTGAGGTCAGCTCATTTGCCTGAAGGTGTCCTGTCACACTGTGCATGTCGCTATGGGATCACCCCAGGGTCAAGGGTGGGTTATCAGGTGCGAGCCAGCTCTTAAAGGGCTGCAGGCAGTTCTTAAAACTATCCTGCTCCAAAATAGCGGGATAAATGGTTGCAGCAACTGCACATGGACAAATAGTTCAATTTAATGAAGCAGCTTTGGAAAGGTTCTGCTGAAGGTGGGCCTGCATTTGGAACAGAGGACCATGCTCAGTGATGAGCAACACTATTATCCTGGGTGAAGGTGTCTAAAAGATTCACTGTTGCCCTGTCTGCGCCCCAAATCTAAGAACAGTTGAGGAAAATATGTGATGGTTTCAAGATCGTTGCCAAGGAAAGTTTGGCTCACATTTAGCTTAATTTTATAATACTGACTTACAAGATATCTTAACAGCACTTCGGCAGCCAGTTGCCACCGCACCAGATTTTCCACACTCTATCGGGGAGTTGCCTATCGCGCTGGCAGCTCGTTGATTTAATTTAAATTAGGCCTGGTCCACTAAAATGACACAGGCACTTCACCTGACGAAGGGGCAGCAGCTCCGAAAGCTTGTGATTTCAAATAAAACTGTTGGACTATAACCTGGTGTTGTGCGACTTCTCACTTCTATTCATGAAGCCCAGGATCCCGTAAGCTTTTTTAACTGCTTTCTCAACCTGCCCTGCTACCTTCAACGATTTGTGCACATATACCCCTAGGTCTCTCTGTTCATGCACCCCCTTTAGGATTGTACCCTTTAGTTTATATTTCCTCTCCTCATTCTTTCTACCAAAATGTATTGCTTCGAATTTTTCTATGTTAAATTTCATCTGCCACGTGTCCACCCATTCCACCAGCCTGTCTATGTCCTCTTGAAGTCTATCACTATCCTGCTCACTGTTCACTATACTTCCAAGTTTTGTGTCATCTGCAAATTTTGAAATTGTGCCCTGTACACCCACATCCAAGTCATTAATATATATCAAGAAAAGTAGTGGTCCTAGAACCGACCCCTGGGGAACACCACTGTATACCTTCCTCCAGTCCAAAAAACAACCTTTCACCACTACTCTCTGTTTCCTGTCACTTAGCCAATTTCATATCCATGCTGCCACTGTCTCTTTTATTCCATGGGCTTCAACTTTGCTGGCAAGCCTATTATGCAGCACTTTGTTGAACGCCTTTTGGAAATCCATGTACATCACATCAACCACATTGCCCTCATTAACCCTCTCTGCTACCTCATCAAAAAACTCGATCAAGTTGGTTAATCACAATTTGCCTTTAACAAATTCGTGCTGGCTTTCCTTAATTAATCCACACTTGTCCAAGTGACTATTAATTTTGTCCCTGATTATTGTTTCTAAAAGCTTCCCCACTACCGAGGTTAAACTGACTGGCCTATAGTTGCTGGGTTTATCTTTACACACTTTTTTGAACAAGGGTGTAACATTTGCAATTCTCCAGTCCTCTGGCACCACCCCCGTTGAGGATTGGAAGATTATGGCCAGTACCTCCGCGATTTCTTCCTTCACTTCTCTCAGCGTCCTAGGATGCATCCCATTCCATGACTTATCTACTTTAAGTACAGCCAGCCTTTCTAGTACCTCGGTCTTTATCAATTTTTATCCCATCCAGCATCTCCTCTGCCTCTTCCTTCACTATGTCTATGGCAGCATCTTCTTCCTTGGTGAAGACAGATGCAAAGTACTCATTTAGTACCTCAGCCATACCCTCTGCCTCCATGCGTAGGTTTCCTTTTTGGTCCCTAATTGGCCCCACCCCTCCTCTTACTACCCGTTTACTATTTATATGCCAATAGAAGACTTTTAGGTTACCTTTTATGTTAGCTGCCATTCTATTCTCATACCCTCTCTTTGCCCCTCTTATTTTCTTTTTCACTTCTCCTCTGAACTTTCTATCTTTAGCCTGATTCTCAGATGTATTCTCAACCTGACATGTGTCATACGCCCCCTTTTTCTGCTTCATCTTACTCTCTATCTCTTTCGTCATCCAGGGAGCTCTGACTTTAGTTACCCTACCTTTCCCCCTAGTGGGAATGTACATCGACTGTACACAAACTATTTCCTCTTTAAAGGCAGCCCATTGTTCCATTACAGTCTTGCCTGACAATCTTTGCCTGCCAGTCCTGCCCACCGCCTGCCTGATTTACACTTCAGATGAAAATCACCCCCCACAGTCTCCCCATCACGTCATCAAACTATGTTGAATTAATCTGAGGCTTTTACTGTCCCTACATGGGAGACCATTCCAAATGTTCATCACTCCCAGCATAAAAAAGTTTTGCCTGACATCAGTCCTACATTGGTCTTTCACCACTTTTAGCCAATGTCACCATTTATAACCATAAGTACAGATGAGGTGGCCATTCATAGCATCTAGATCATCCTTCCATAGAAACCTACAGTCTCTCCATTACAATCTCTTAAATGAGTTTTGCCCCCACAACCCTATCCAGAAGACCATTCGAGGTACTGATCACTCTTTACATGAAAATGTGCTTCTGGACATCAGTTCTGAGCTTGCGCTTTATATTTTATATCTATGTCCCACTGTCCCTGCAGTCATGGTTTAACCTAAAAGTTACATTTCTATTCGGCAACTTGCATACCTCTATAAGATCCCCTTTCATTCACCTCCTTTCAAGTCTGGAGAGTCTCAGGTTTAGGCACGTGGTTCAGCCAGGCACCCAAGGTGCACTGCACCCGTCGAGCATCCAATGGGTGCCCATAAAGGAGAATCTCCCTTTTTTTTCTAATGTGTAATACCTTGCGTTTATCAGTATTACATTTCATCTGCCATAGATATACCTACTTTTAAATTTTGTCTCGATCCTTCTGTGGCTCCTGGCTACCTTGTTAGAATTGACTAACTTTCATCCCAGCTTAGTATCATCTGCGAATTTGACCAAGTTGCAATTCATTTCTGAATCCACATCGGTTTTGTAGATTAGGAACTGTAGGGACCCCGCAATAATTCACCTTGAAGTAATGTTTCAGATTTACCATTGATAGATATATATATAGCGCTTTTCATGACCTCAGGACATCCCAGGACAGTCAATGAAGTACTTTGGAAGTGTAGTCACTGTTGTAATGTAGGAAACACGGCAACTAATTTGCACACAGCAATGTCCCACAAGCAGCAATGAGATAATGACCAGATAATCTGTTTTACTGATGCTGGTTGAGGGATAAATGTTGATCAGGACACCAGGGAGAACTCCCCTGTTCTATTCGAAATATTGCCATGGGATCTTTTAAGTTCACCTGAAAGGGCAGAGGGGCCTCAGTTTAACCCATCTTCTGACAGATAGCACTTCTGACAGTGCAGCACTCCCTCAGCACTGCACTGGAGTTGCACAGCCTTTTTACCCCACTCTCAGTAACCCCCTTTTAAAGCAAAAGCGTGACAATTTCATCAATCTTTCATCATAACTCAATTCTCTAACACTGGAGGTCAATCACAGGGCTTTTCTTTTACCAGCTCCAGGGGTTGAATGTTTCCCTATATTTTGGAAATCAAAACTGGGCACAGTATTCAAGGTGTGATCTGACCAGAGCACCATACGGTTTGAATTACTGTTCTGCAGTAAACGGAACAGAAAACCTGCAGGCTACCAGTATTTAACCTTGACCTTTACAGATGTCATGTTTTCCATTTCCAAATATGTTCTGTCAGAATTCCGCACCATTTGTTATATAAATCAATGTTCAAATATTCACACAACACATAAACCCTTTGACATAATATGGCATTTATACTTGGATTAACTCGAGCAGAAGCAGCCCCGAGATATAACATTTTCCGGTCCTGGTGCTAAAATAATGGGACCTTGCAGCAGTAAGCATAAAATCATACCACGATAATCTCACAGGATTTCCTGAAGTCAATTACATTAGTTATTTATAGTGAGCCGTCAGCTCGGATTGGACCTGCCTGTGGGACCTCACCATCAGCAGTGGTGGAAAATAGTGTACGATTGCAGCTCTCAAAGGCTGCAGTTGCTATTCAAAGAAGTTCCTTTTCTATTGCTGGGCAAAATAGGAGAAATAGCTGCAGAAAGATGCAGATGACCTTCATTTTCGTGGAAGTAGAACAGTAAAGGAGGGTTGTCCTTTATGACATACCAGGGCACCCTCCTCACAGAAATATCCAGGCTGATCAGCAGGAGATAACTACTAGAGTCAGTGCTATTGAATCTGCTTCCACCACCCTTTCAGGTAGTGCATTCAGAACATAACAAACCGCTGTGAGAAAAAAAAAATCTCATCTCCCCCCTGGTTCTTTTGCCAATTATCTTAAATCTGTGTCCTCTGGTTATCGACCCTCCTACCAGTGGAAACAATTTCTCCCGATCTACTCTATCAAAACCCCTCATAATTTTGAGTACGTCTAATAAATCTCCCCTTAATCTTCTCTGCTCTAAGGAGAACAATCCCAGCTTCTCCAATCTCTCCAAATAACTGAAGTCCCTCATCCCTGGCATCATTCTAGTAAATCTCTTCCACTCTCTCAAGGCTTTGACATCCTTCCTAAAGTGTGGTGCCCAGAATTGGACACAATTCTCCAGCTGAAGCCTAAGCAGTGATTTATAAAAGGTTTATCATAACTTCCTTGCTTTAGTACTCTATCCCTTTATCTATAAAGCCCAGGATCCAGTGTGCTTTTAAAAAGAAACAGCCTTATCGACTTGTCCTGCTACCTTTAAAGATTTGTGTATATGAACCCGCAGATCTCTCTGTTCCTGCATCCCATTTAAAATTGTACCTTTTAGTTTATATTGCTTTTCCTCATTCTTCCTTCCAAAGTGCATCACTTCACACTTTTCTGCATTAAATTAAGTTGTTATAGGGTTAAAATAGTAAAAGGTCAATTTAGGATTTATCAGAAAGTTCATCTTTACAGAAAGGGAATAATTTCAACTTTTATCACCGGGCGAAAAACAACCGCCCAAGTGAATCAACCGCCCTTTTTACATTCCATTGAAATCAGCCAAGGCATAAAACAGGCAGCTGACTTTTTATTGCCCATTTTTAGCTAAAATTACCTCAAAAGAGAGTGATATATACATGGAATGGACTCCCAGATGGAGCAGTGAAAGCAAAAACCCTGGAATCCTTTAACATCCAGTTGGATGTTGCAATGGGGGGGGGGGGGGGGGTATTTTGGATGAATGAGCTGAGAGGGACTAAATAACCTTGCTCATCCATAATTATCTCATAATCTTGTGAGGTGGCACTGTGTCACACACCAGAACTTGTTTTAGGCTTTGACTGAAACAAACATGTTGAACAATAGATGAACAAATAAATAATAGATATATATTTACAGTATATGTTAGACTATGCTAATTCCTCAAATAAATAAGAAAATATTCACAACCTCTATACTAAACCATATTTTATAATTAACTTTTACATATGTAGTTGTTCATTTCTTCTTCTAAAGTGTCAGAGCTACTTGGCCTAACCTAATCTCTTTGAAAGTTCCAGATTGACTCCTTGATTTGAACAGCCCAGATCAAAAAGTACCCCACTAAAAACAGTTACCAGGAGTTTGACTAACTCTCAGCTAAATTCAAAAGAAGTTGCCAGTCAGAAACATAATTCAAAAAAAATCACGGAATATATTAGTGTTTGAATTGTGTGGCTTGGCTCCTCCATCAAGTCAATTGCCCAAACAAAATGTAGTCCTTAGCATCTGTATCAAGTTGGACTGGCACCTGATTTTGAGTGCACTTGGTTTTTAACAGGTTATGTACCTTGACTGAATTAAAGAAATCAATACTAGCCTAGAACTAAATACAGGAAACTCTTTATTAACCGGCACCGACGGGACCAGCGTGGTGCCGGTTTATCGAAAGTACCGGATAACGGAGAGTTATATCTACCGAGGCTATTTTTAACAAAGAAAAATAAATAAATAAAGAAATGTGCGGTATACTTCCGACAGCGCCAGGAGGCCGTGTAGTGGCACTTTTGAAAACTACCCCTACTGACTAAATCGGCGTTCGCGGACTCGGACTCGGACTCAGGATCGGCAACATTGCCGGTTATTTGAGAGGAGTTTTCGGAGGATGATTTTTGCCGGTTAAGCGAGAATTCCGGATATTTGGGTGCCGGATAAACAAAAGTTTCCTGTAAAAATACTTCAATTTTGTCACACGAGCCACTAATGATTTCCTCTCACCCTGTTAAAAGATAACTGCATGGTAAGTCCTTCAAAACAGTTCTTTTCAAGCTTCACATACATGCCTATACTGCAGCAGAGCATACTTCATTACTGTCACTACAAACTGGAACTTGGAAACATAACCTCACAAATCAAATTTACCACTGAACTAGAGGGGTGGCCATTTGGCTGTCACGTGTCTATCTGCTCTGAAAACATCCAATATCTCAGCACTACTTTCTGTTTACAGGTTCGAAGTGGTACATAACAGAAGGGAGGAGACCAGAAGCAAAGGAGGTTCTTCTCATTTCAGACCCATCATCAGTGTGAACAGGCCATGTTGGACATGGTGGAGTCTAATAATATGCAGGGAGTATTTCATGATGAAACTGGAGGCCTCCCCCAAAGCCCAGGCAAATACCATCCTTTTGTTACTTTTCTGCCTCCTCTCAGTCACACATTCACACTCACACATTGCAGCAAACCACCGTAACACATTTTAGCTATGAACATTCTGTTTCAAGGGATACTTTTCAACCACCGTGCTAACATATTCTTCTGTTTCTATAGGTGGCCTTGAAGAAGCCAAGATCCCCAGGGACAGCCTCAAAAAGCATTTCACAGCACTCAGCAATACTCGCTGCATCTATAGAATGCACCAGCACTGGTACATTCTGCTTGAGGGATTTAGGTGGCGGGTTTGAATTGGGTATACCAGCTGAATTAACCTGGGAGTTAATGGAGTTGATTAGAGTTGAGGAGCAAAAAGGGTATGATCAGCAGGGACACCACTGTTTACCATCCTCCAGTCTGAAAAACAGCCATTTACCACAACTCGCTGTTTTCTGTCCTTAAGCCAATTCCTTATCCAAGCTGCCACTGACCCACCTATTCCATGAGCCTCAATTTTGTTAACCAGCCTTCTATGTGGTACTTTGTCAAACACCTTCCTAAAATCCATGTAGACAACATCCATTGCATTCCCATCATCAAACCTCCCTGTTACTTCATCAAAAAATTCAATTAGATTAGTCAAACGTGATCTGCCTTTTACAAAGCCGTGTTGGCTCTCCTTAATTAGCTTAAACCTCTCCAAGTGCCCGTTAATTTTTTCCTTGATTATTGTTTCTAAAACTTTACCCACCACTGATGTTAAACTGATCGACCTGTAGTTACTAGGATTGTCCTTACACCCTTTCTTGAACAATGGTGTCACATTTTGCCACTTTCCAATCCTCAGGCACTTCCCCCGCATCTAGGGAAGATTGGAAAATTATGGGAGCGGGAGCGGAGAGCCAGAGCGGTAGAGTATTTTAAATGGAGGGAGCGGAGAGCCAGAGCGGCAGAGTATTTTAAACGGAGGGAGCGGAGAGCCAGAGCGGCAGAGTATTTTAAACGGAGGGAGCGGAGAGCCAGAGCGGCAGAGTATTTTAAATGGAGGGAGCGGAGAGCCAGAGCGGCAGAGTACTGTAAACAGCGAGGACCTAATTGGAGACACCAGCGGCGGCGGCGGGACCTTCCACGATTTCCAAAAAATAACGTGTGACATCACAGGACAGCAGTACAATCTGAGTGAGTGGACCTGCGGAAGCAACGGAGTCGGAGACCGGGGATAAAGGCAACATGGAGCAGAGGCCTGGGAGTCTGAGTGAGCGGACTACCTGCGAGGGAGACCGTTGGCAAGCGAACCAACAAAGAAGTGACGTCAGAATTCAAAGGTGTCGCTGGCACAAGGGAGCTGGGAGGTGAGTATAGGGTGAGTATTTGTGGTTAGTTTTTTTTTGTTCTGTTTTGAGTATATTTCTGCTAAGTAGTTCATAGCCTATTTAATAGAGGGAAGTGCTGATTGGTGGGTAGCTGTTGAGTGTTTTTTGTTAAGTTTTAAGTTTATTTCCTCCATAGTGTGGTAAATAGAGGCATGGCAGGGCAGCTCAGTTCCGTGATTTGCACATCCTGTGCAATGTGGGATATCCTGGACGCTTCTTGCGGCCTGGACGACCACATGTGCAGGAAGTGTCGCCAACTGCAGCAACTCAAGCTCCGGGTTTCGGAGCTTGAGCGGCAGCTGGAGTCACAACAGTGTATCCGCGAGGCTGAGAAATACTTGGAAAGCACGTTTCTAGAAGTGGTCACCCCACAGCCTCAGAATGTGCAGGCAGAGAGAGAATGGGTGACTGCCAGAAAGAGAAGGAGGACCAAGCAAGTAGGGCAGGAATCCCCAGGGTGCATCTCGTTCGCTAACAGGTTCACAGTTCTGGAGACTGGTGAGGGTGATGGCTCCTCTGGGGAGAGCAGCCAGAGCCAAGGCCACGGCACCACAGGTGGCTCAGCTGCACAGGGGGGGAGGAAGAAGAGTGGAAGAGCAATAGTGATAGGGGAGTCATTGGTTAGGGGAACAGATAGGCGTTTCTGTGGATGCAGATGTGACTCCAGGATGGTATGTTGCCTCCCTGGTGCCAGGGTCAAGGATGTCACTGAGCGGCTGCTGGACACTCTGAGGGGGGAGGGTGAACAGCCAGAGGTCGTTGTCGCTATCGGTACCAACGACATAGGCAGAAAGAGGGATTAGGTCCTGCAGGCAGACTATAGGGAGCTAGGAGAGAGATTAAAAAGCAGGACCTCAAAGGTAGTAATCTCCGGATTACTCCCGGTGCCACGTGCTAGTGAGTACAGGAATAGGAGGATAGAACAGATGAATGCTTGGCTGGAGAGATGGTGCAGGAGGGAGGGCTTTAGATTCCTGAGGCATTGGGACCATTTCTAGGGAAGGTGGGACCTGTACAAGCCGGGCGGGTTACACCTCACAGAGCCAGGACCATACTGTGCTGTTCCTGCACACTCTTTAAAACTGTGCCATTAAGTGTATATTGCCTCTCCCTGTTCCTTCTGCCAAAATGCATCATCTCACACTTCTCTGTATTAAATTCCATCTGCCACTTGTCTGCCCATTCTGCTAGCCTTTCTATGTCCTGTTGCAGTCGATTGGTGCACCCCCAAGTTTGGTCACCACACTTTAGGAAGGATGTGAAGGCACTTAAGAGGGTGCAGAGGAGATTTACCAGAATGATTCCGGTGATGGGGGATCTTAGCTGCAAGGACAGGTTGGAAAATCTGAATTTGTTTTCATTAGAGCAAAGGAGGTTGAGGGGTGATTTGATAGATGTGTACAAGATTATGATGGGTTTGGATAGGCTAGACGGGGAAAGGCTGTTCCCACTAGTTGATGGTACAAGGACTAGGGGACACAGATTTAAGGCTTTGGGCAAGAGATACAGGGGGGATGTGAGGAAAAACTTTTTTATGTAGCGAATGGTGAGGACCTGGAATTCGCTGCCGACGGAAGTGGTGGAAGCGGAGACACTCAACGTTTTCAAGGGGAGACTGGATAGGCACTTGAGGGAAATAAACTTGCAGGGCTTCGGGGATAGAGCGGGGGAATGGGACTGACTGGATTGCTCTACAGAGAACCGGCACGGACTCGATGGGCCGAATGGCCTCCTTCTGTGCCGTTATACGTTATGACTCTATGAATCACAGAGGGTGAAAGGGCAGCAGGAGATGGTAGACCCAGGGGAGAAGCGGGAACTTGCTTCCCCAGGTGCAGAGCCCTGGGATCTGGACTGCATGAGACCTGCAATTAAAAGAAGGATGCCGTCTGAGACGCATTTTCAGCATCATTAGAAAGAGTACCAAGCCCCCTGTAAAGGTCTGAAAGCAAGGAGGATCCCACTACCCAAACGTGCAGTTGTGGATGATCACTTATTGAAATCGCAGTCCAGCATGAAGCAACTTCACCGGGATCTGCAGCAGAATAAGGTGACAGCAAATGAAAAGAATGGAATCCAGGAAAGTGTTGTTCATACAGAGGCCAAAATTGGGGAAGGTGCATTTGGCCACTGCATTGTACGTGAAATGCATAATTTATTCCATGTATGTTAAGATGTCAGCTCCACCAGAACGAATCCACGCGAGCCACTAGCAGTTGAAAAAAAAGATCAAACAGCTGTGTGCTTGCTCTGAGCAGCAGCAAGTGCTAGCTGCAGCCATAGCAACCCCTGCCCAATAACTGAAGCTAAGGTTTCTGTAGTGTCAGTGTCACAAACAAAATACTCATGGTCCATAACTGGCATAGAACAGTTAAAACTGTCCAGCACAGAAAATTGCAAAACCATCTACCTGAAGAAAATTTAATGAAAGCAAAGAGCAGATAAACATTTAATTTCCGACGATAACAAAATTATAAAACAAAGTTCAAAATAAAATTAATAAAAGAAACCTCCCACTATTAGTGAAAGAAAGACTTGTATTTAAAGCACCCAAGCATGTCAGTCAGAAAGTGGTTTATATATAATGCATTATTCTGAATTGACCGTTCTAATGTAGGCAAACGCAACAGCCATTTTCCACACAGCAAGATCCCACAAACAGCAATGAGCTGAATGACCAGTTAAGAACATAAGAACATAAGAAATAGGAGCAGGAGTAGGCCATATGGCCCTTCAAGCCTGCTCCGCCATTCAATAAGATCATGGCTGATGTTCGACCTCAACTCCACCTTCCCGCACTATCCCCACATCCCTTGATTCCCTTAATATTCAAAAATCTATCGATCTCTGTCTTGAATATACTCAACGACTGAGCATCCACAGCCCTCTGGGGTAGAGTATTCCTAAGATTCACAACCCTTTGAGTGAAGAAATTTCTCCTTATCTCAGTCCTAAATGGCCGACCACTTATTCTGAGACTTTGACACTTAGTTCTAGAATCCCCAGCCAGGGGAAACATCCTCCCAGCATCTACCCTGTCAAGCCCCTTAAGAATTTTATATGTTTCAATGAGATTAATCTGTTTTTTGTTGGGTTGGCATTGGCTGAGGGCCAAATGTTGACCAGGAAACCAGGAAAACTCCTTGCTCTGATTTAAATAGTGCTATGGGATTTTTACTACCCACCTGAACCACTGAAACAGGCAGACGAGACCTCAGGTTAACAGTTTATCTGAAAAGATGGAATACTCCATTATCAGAGGGCCCATCATTGGCACCTGCCTGAACACTGGAAGACAGAGTTCTGCCACAGTTTATATTATTGCTGATCTGAGAAGATGACTTGGAATCCTACACAGACTTCGACTTCAATGTATTAGACAGTTCTGATTGTGAAATCCAATTTAAAACATGTTATTGTGGGAAAAGTCCCATATTTTGATTTCATACTGGCTGATCTGGTATTAATGGCCTAAAGCTTCTTCTTGTCTTTCTGAACTGTCAAAATTGAAAAAGGAAGTGGAGAACAACTTGTATGAATAATCTTTTGAGATAGTCATCTCACAATGCTAACATTTGTATGCTGAACAAACATCTACCAGATCTGCCTGATCTGCAAATCCCGTGATTAAATAGCCATTCCCACTACAGTAAAAGCACACTGCTTTGGTTTTTATAATCTTGTCAGCCTGTAAATTGTTCTCACAATGACGACATCTTTTTGTTTTTAATCTTTTCAATGATGATAACTTTTAGTCAATCACATGACAACATTAAATATAGTTAAAACAAAACCTTGTATGCAGTATCTGCATATTTCCTCAGGAGCCCAATATCTCCAGTGATTTTTTTCACCCCAGAGCACCTCTCATACAGAAACATTAGCCGGAATTTTCCCATTAAAAAACGGGTGGGTTTGGAACGTGGGGGCAGTTAAATTGTTAAAAATGGGATTTCCCGACCAGATTCCACCTCCAAACCACCCACTTCTGGTTTTGCTGGAGGTGGGACAGGGGGCGGGCAACCAACCCGCTCCCAGGGGGCGTTACCGTAATTTAAATATTATAATGAGGCTGGAAGCCTCTATTTTCCCCTCCATTTTGAATGTAACTGCCTGGGGACGGGTTTCAGACAATTCGTGAAACCCGGCAGTTAAACCGAGGTGGTGACTGCTGCATCCAGGAGGAAAGTGGCTTCATACCTACTTCCTGGATCCAGGGTCGCTGCCTAACCCACCCCCCTGCAATCGGAGACCCCCCCCACGAGGCCTCCAATCGCCTTCCCAGGCTTCCCCCCCCCCCAATGATGATGACCGGCCACAATCCTCGCATCCCCCCCCCGATCCCTGGCTGACCCCCACCTGCTCTGATCCCTGGCCAAACACCCCCCCGATCCCCAATCCCTCCCCCTGCGATCCCCGATCCCTCCCCCCGCGATCCCCAATTCCTCCCCCCGCGATCTCCAGTCCCCAACCTCCCCGATCCCTCCCCCCCCGATCCCAATCCCTCCCCCCGCGATCCCCAATCCCTCCCCCCGCGATTCCCGATCCCTCCCCCCGCGATTCCCGATCCCTCCCCCCGCGATCCCCGATCCCTCCCCCCGCGATTCCCGATCCCTCCCCCCGCGATCCCCGATCCCTCCCCCCCCGATCCCCGATCCCTCCCCCCGCAATCCCCGATCCCTCCCCCCGCGATCCCCGATCCCTCCCCCCGCGATCCCCGATCCCTCCCCCCGCGATCCCCGATCCCTCCCCCCGCGATCCCCGATCCCTCCCCCCGCGATCCCCGATCCCTCCCCCCGCGATCCCCGATTCCTCCCCCCGCGATCCCCAATCCCCAACCTCCCCGATCCCCGGCCACCCCCCATCGCCTGCTGATCCCCTGTAGATCCTGCAATCTCCCCGCCGATCCTCTCTCTTCCTCCCGATTGCCGACCCCCTCCCAATTGCCGAACCCTTCCTGCCGACTGCCAACCCTCCCCCGCCGATTGCCAACCCTCTCCTGATTGCCGATTGCCGGCCCCCTCCCGATTGCCGATTGCTGACCCCCCCTCCCGATTGCCAATTCCCAACCCCACCGAATTGCCGACCCCTCCCGATTGCCGATTCCCGACCCCCCCCGAATTCCCGACCCCCCCCCGAATTCCCAACCCCCCCCGAATTGCCGACCCCCCCGAATTGCCGACCCCCCCGAATTGCCGACCCCCCCGAATTGCCAACACCCCTGAATTACCGACCCCCCCGAATTGCCGACCCCCCCGAATTGCCGACCCCCCCGAATTGCCGACCCCCCCGAATTGCCGACCCCCCCGAATTGCCGACACCCCCGAATTGCCGACACCCCCGAATTGCCGACACCCCCGAATTGCCGACCCCCCCGAATTGCCGACCCCCCCCGAATTGCCTCCCCGCCTGCCCCTGCCGATCCCCAGCCCCCTCCCTTCGGTCCCTCTCCCAGAGTGACCCCTTGCAACTGAGGCCTACCTGTCCGCAGCCAGCCAGCCTCTCAAGCTGGCTGGATGCAGGCGGGAAACCGAGGCCTCACATTGAAATTAGGCCCGGCCGGTAAAGTCAGCAGGGCCTGCGGGAAACCCAACCTCCCGAGTTTCCCGCCCGCCTCAGACCCCCAACCCACCTCCCGGAAGAAAATTCTGGCCGTTTTCTCTGAGGTTGAAAGTTATGTCTGTAGCTGACAAGTACACTTGCTTGTGCTAAGGCTGCTAAAGTGAACAACTTTTGTTTTGTAGAACTAAAGTGGGGAAAATATGGAGAAGATAGTTTATCTTACAGTCCACACCACTTAATTTAAGTTCCTCCCCTCCTCTCCTGAAGGAGCTCGTTCACAATGGGATATGGTTCTGCAGATGCTGGGTGCCCTTTGGTACCTCTTTCAAGTGGCCATTCTTCATCTGTGAGTCGAGACGGTCAGTGTGGGCTGAATGTTCAATCGTGGGAAGGAGCATCTGAGCCACACCCAATCCTGTTCACGCTCAATATTCCCATACACATTGTTTCCAGCAGGTTCACTGGACAGCCATCAGAAGCAGGAACCCTGGCTGTTTTCTTTTCCTTTCCCTATTTGAAAATTGTTAAGGCCAAATGTAGCATCTCTGCCACTAGCAGTCTGAGATCAGCTAACACTCAAACACTGGCCGAGGATAAAACTTGAAACCCTTCTGGTTTGTATGGCTCACTTCCAGATTGCACAGTGCATTTACAAACTGTGTCATCGACAGAGGTTTAAAGGGTAGATTTTCTGAGTCCTCGCCCACGGCAGGCTTCTCAGCCCACCCCAATCGTAACTTAGAATCATAGAATAGTACAGCACAGAAGGAGGCCATTCAGCCCATCAGGTCTGCGCCGGCTCTTTCGAAGAGTGATCTAGTTAGTCCCACTCCCCCGCTATTTCCCCATATCCCTGCAATTTTTTCTCCTTCAAGTATTGAAAGCTACTATTGAATCTGTTTCCACCACCCTATCAGACAGCACATTCCAAATCCTAACCACTCGATGCGTAAAAAAGTTTTTCCTCATTCTGCCTCTGGTTCTTTTGCCAATTACCTGAAATCTGTGCCCTCTGATCATTGACCCTTCATTCATTGGAAACAGTTTCTCTTTATTTACTCTTTCTAAACCCTTCATGATTTTAAACACCTTAACCAAATCTCTTCTTAGCCTTCTCTGCTCTAAAGAGAACAGCCCCAGCTTCTCCAGTCTATCCACGTAACTGTAATCCCTCATCCCTGTAACCATTCTAGTAAATCTCTTCTGTGCCCGCTCCAAAGCCTTCACATCCTTCCTAAAGTGTGGTGCCCAGAATTGGACACAATGGGCCAGAAATTCGGGTCGGAGGCTTCCCGCGGGTGCAAGCCCCCGACCTGCACTTACCTAGCGCGGTGCCGTTGTGCTGTGGGCCCGCGTGGGATTCCGATCCTGGGCCTCCTCCAGCTGCCGGTGTGTAGTGCTCGCGTATCCCAGCAGCGCAACTAGTTCGCACCGTCCCCTGAGATCACGTGGGCCATGGAGAGTCATTCATAGATTTGACAGGAGACCTGTCAAATCTATGAATAGAGATCGACCCCAAAACCTAACTAAAACTTCAAATAATTTTTTTTAAAACATCACATTTTTAAAATAACTATAAATTACATAAATTAACTATTTTAAACAAAAATTTTAATTTTTGAAAAAATTAATTACAGTTTTTAACGGGGCTAAAAATAAACTTACCTTTCTTTAAAGTATTTAAAAAAGATAAACCTGTGGAAAAAAAATTTAAATTTCACTTAATTCACCACTTACCTTGTTAAAAGCAGGCCTTTAGCCTGCTTTTTCCCCGCGCAGCTGCTAGGGACATACCCTCACGGAGAAACCTGGAAAAAAAATGAAGTTCGCTGCGTGCGCGCTGCCTCTCCGGCGCACGCGTTTGACCTCCGAACCCCTTCCTTCAAGGGAACGGAAGTTCCGGTTTCCAGCGCATGCGCAGTGCATGCGCAAAACCGGCACTTTCGTTGGGTCTACGGGTGAGTACACAGCGCGTACTCACCCGTGGAGACCCGAATTTCTGGCCCAATACTCCAGCTAGGGTCGAACCAGTGTTTTATATAGGTTTAGCATATATACCATGAAGGGATTTGAAGATGATTTAACATGTAGGTGGTGGGGAGTGGGGGCGGGAAGCTAGTATAGGTCAGCAATGATGGCGGGGGGGGGGTGGGGTGATGGGCATGCAGGACATGATGCCAGCAGCTACATCTTGCACACTGGTTCCAACTGCAACAACCCGACAACCACCCCAGCTGAGAACAGTAGGGGTGGGGGGCAACTCATCACCCTTCCAAGAATATGTCAGGACTTCCTCCTCTCATAACATGGTTACATTATGAGACGGATTGATTAAATGTCGAAAAAGGCTATACTATGACCATGTAAGGCACTGGTCAAATCTTGTGTAACAAAAATTAAGCATATTTTTGGTCTAGTCTTAGCTTTGTACCTTTAACTTGGTCATAAGGACCTTGGTTTTACAATCGTAATGCCAAGGGTAACCCATTCATTCTTAGTTCCTACATTACAACAGTGACTACATTTCAACATCTCAGGCAATGAATGGAAAATCATTGGCAGTGCCCTTTGTGGTTTTCTGATCCGCGCTCGCAGCAAGTCCGGCACTTTGACATGGGCGTTAAGTATGTATTAAGTTTTGGTACAGTTCTGGATTGGCCCTATTCATTTCTTTTTGAAATGTCAATCTGTCTACTACTTTTCTTCCTCCTCATTGGCTAAATCTCTGTGTTTTTCACCTTTGAATAGGCTGTTTTCATATTATGCAAAACCTTTCACCACAAAAATGAGGTACATATATTAATAACATATAAAGAAGCTTATGTTTAGGTATAGAGGGCACAGAATTCTTAAAATGCATTCAGGAGAACTTTTTTAGCCACTACGTAATAAGCGCAACAAGAGAGGGGGCAGTTCTGGACTTAATTTTAGGGAATGAAGCTGGGCAGGTGGAAGGGTAACAGTGGGAGAGCATTTTGGTGGTAGTGACCATAATTCAGTTAGATTTAGCAGAGTTATAGAAAAGGACAAAGATAGTAAAAGTTCTCAATTGGGGAAAGGCCAATTTTACTAAGCTGAGATGCAATTTAGCAAGACTGGACTGGAAACAGCTACTTGAAGGTAAATCAGTGTCAGAGCAGTGGGAGGCATTCAAGGAGGAGATAGTGAGGGTTCAGAGCAAATATGTTCCCACAAAGAAAAAGGATGGGACTCTGAAATCTAGAGCCCTTTGGGTGTCAAGGAGCATACAGGGTAGGATAAGGAAAAAAAGGGAAGCTTTTGTCAGATACCGAGAGCTCAATACTACAGAAAGCCTAGAGGAGTATAGAAAGTGCAGGGGTGAAATTAAAAAGGAAATTAGGAAAGCAAAGAGAGGGCATGAAAAATATTGGCAAGTAAAATCAAGGAAAACCCAAAGAGGTTTTATAAATACATAAAGAGCAAGAGGATAACTAAGAAAAGAGTAGGGCCTATTAGAGACAAAAAAAAACCTGTGTGTGGAGGCAGACGACTTGGGTTTGGTTCTTATTGAATACTTTGCGTCTGTCTTCACAAAAGAGAGGGACGAAGCAGACATTGTAGTTAAGGAGGAGGAGTGTGAAATATTAGAGGAGATAAAGCAGACTAGCACCTCTCAGAAAGGTAGTGAATTTCTTGAGTGTGTCCGGGATAGTTTTCTACAACAAAATGTCCTAGAGGCAACAAGGGGGCAAGCCATATCAGATTTAGTAATGAGTAATGAACCAGGTTTAGTTAACAGCCTAACTGTGCGTGAAGATTTATCCAATAGCGATCATAACATGATCGAGTTCAAATTAGCGTTTGAAAGGGAGAAACGCGAAACAGCTACTAAGATTCTAGATTTAGGTAAGGCCGACTTCAACAGAATGAGGCAGAGACTGTCCAAGGTAAACTGGGCAAATCTGTTAATGGGTAAAACGATAGAAGATCAGTGGGAGATGTTTAAAAAAGAATTTAATGTGACACAGAACCAGTTTATACCGCTGAGGGGCAAGAGCTCTACTTGCCAAAAAAAACAGCCATGGACAACTAACGAGGTAAGGGACAGCATAAAACTAAAGGAAAGGGCATACAAAAATGCAAAAAATAGCACAGATCCTCGCAAATGGGAAAGATACAAAGAACAGCAAAGGGTCACAAAACTGATAGTAAGAGCTACAAAAAAGGGAGTATGAAAAGAAACTTGCAAGGGATATCAAAATCAATATGAAGAATTTTTATAGTTACATTAGGAAAAAGAGGGTGACCAGGAACAATGTTGGCCCCTTAAAAGCTGAAAGTGGTGATATTGTCAATGACAATGGGGAACTAGCAGACACGTTGAATAATTACTTTGGGCTGGATTTTCATTGACCCGTGGAGGCAGGTTTGGAGGCATGTGGGGGGTTAAAATTGCGAAAACTGGCGGGCGGGCACAAGTCCGCCTCCATCCCGCCTCCACGCAATTTTCATTAAATCGTGTCTGCTGGTCCCGACTCCGACCCGCCTTTAAGAGGCGGGATAGGTTGTTAAGGCCCTTAACAAGCACTAAATTGGCTCTCTAATGCCATTTTGAAAGGCCTTTGTGATTTTAACCCTTGTTATACGTGAAGCACGCCTGTTCTGAACCACGATTGTGAAACCTGGCGGGAGCACATTTGGATATGGATAGTTGACACTGCTGGCTGGCTATGGGGATGCATATGGGGATGGATGGATGGAGAGGAGACATATCTGGGAGTGGTGGTGTAAAAATATCTGGGTGCAGACTTAGGACTGCTGCTGCTCATTTTGCAGGTCCTCTCACAGCAAAGGCCAGGCAGTGTTTGAAGACCTTCAATGCAGCAGCAATGATGACATCATCAGAGGCGACTTTCAGACTGAAAACACTAATTGGGTCATGGGTTCCCACATGCTGGAACTCAATTGCCCAATTAGGTGAAAATCGCATCAATCTCCCACATCCAATTGCAGTCGGGTGGATAACACGAAAAGTGGATGACACGACCCCAACCCGCCCCAGTATCAAAATCCAGCCCATTTGTGTCAGTATTTACAGTACAACAGGAGGATAGCAACTAATATTCAATCGGGGACAGCGACTCAATAAAATTAACATAGGTAAAATAAAGTAATAAAGAAAATAATGGCACTAAAGAGTAACAAATCCCCAGGACCAGATGGTTTCCATCCCAGGGTTTTAAAGGAAGTAGGTGAGCACATTGCAGATGCCCTAACTATAATCTTCCAAAGTTCTCTAGATTCAGGAACCGTCCCTTTAGATTGGAAAATTGCACATGTCACTCCAATTTTTAAGAATAGCAAGAGAGGGAAACCAGGGAATTATAGACCAGTTAGCCTAACATCTGTTGTGGGAAAATTGCTAGTCTATAATTAAGGATAGGGTGACTGAACACCTCGAAAATTTTCAGTTGATCAGAGAGAGCCCAGCATGGATTTGTGAAAGGTAGGTCAATACCTGACAAACTTGATTCACAGAATCCCCACAGTGCAGATAGAGGCCATTTCGGCCCATCGAGCCTGCACCGACACATATCCCACCCTATCCCTGTAACCCCACCTATTTAATCCCCCCTAACACTAAGGGTCAATTTATCATAGCCAAATCAACCTAACCCACACATCTTTGGACTGTGGGAGGAAACCCGAGCACCCGGAGGAAACCCACGCAGACACGGGGAGAATGTGCAAACTCCACACAGACAGTCACCCGTGGCCGGATTTGAACCCGGGTCCCTGGCGCTGTGAGGCAACAGTGCTAACCACTATGCCACCATGTTGCCCATGTCTTTCCTCATAGCTAAGATTCTCTACTCCCAGCAACATCCTTGTAAATCTCCTCTGTACTCTCTCTAGTGCAATCACATCTTTCCTGTAATGTGGTGACCAGAACTGCACACAGTACTCTAGCTGAGGCCTAACCAGTGTTTTATACAGTTGAAGCATAACCTCCCTGCTCTTGTATTCTATGCCACGGCTAATATAGGCAAGCATTCCGTATGCCTTCTTAACTACCTTATCTACCTGGCCTGCTACCCTCAGGGATCTGTGGACATGCACTCCAAGGTCCCTTTGTTCCTCTACACTACTCAGTGTCCTACCATTTAATGTGTATTCCCTTTCCTTGTTAGCCCTCCCCAAAGGCATTATCTCACACTTCTCCGGATTGAATTCCATTTGCCACTGTTCTGCCCACCTGACCAATTTATTGATATCTTCCTGCAGTCTACAGCTTCCTTCTTCAGTATCAACCACACAGCCGATTTTAGTATCATCTGCAAACTTCTTAATCATACCCACTATATTCAAGTCTAGATCATTGGTATATACCACAAAAAGCAAGGGACCTAGTACTGAGCCCTGCGGAAACCCACTGGAAACAGCCTCCCAGTCACAAAAACTCCCATCAACCATTACCCTCTGCTTCCTGCCTCCAAGCCAGTTTTGAATCCAACTTGACACTTTGCCCTGGATCCCATGGGCTTTTAACTTTGTGACCAGTCTGCCACGTGGAATCTTATCAAAGGCCTTGCTAAAGTCCATATACACTACATCAAATGCACTACCCTCACCTACCCTCCTTGTTAGCTCCTCAAAAAATCCAATCAAGTTTGTCAGACACGACCTTCCCTTAACAAATCCGTGCTGACTATCCTTGATTAATCCGTGTCTTTCTAAATAAAGATTTATCCTGTCCTTCAGAATTCTTTCCAATAATTTTCCCACCACCGAGGTTAGGCTGACTGGCCTGTAATTACTCGTCTATCCTTTTCTCCCTTTTTAAACAAGGGTACCACGTTAGCAGTCCTCCAGCACCACACCTGAAGCCAGAGAGGATTGGAAAATGATGGTCAGGGCTACTGCTATTTCCTCTTTTGCTTCACTTAACAGCCTGGGATACATTTCATCCGGGCCTGGGGATTTATCCACTTTTAAAGCTGCTAAACCCCTTAATACTTCCTCTCTCACTATGTTTATTTCATCTAATATTTCACAGTCCTCCTCCCTGATAGCAATTTTTTGAAGAGGTGACTGAAGTAGTGGACAGGGGAATGTCTATGGATGTTATTTATATGGACTTCCAGAGGCATTTGATAAAGTCCCACATAAGAGACTGTTATCTAAGGTAGAGTTGAGGGCAAATTATTGACCTGGTTAGGAAATTGGCTGAGCGGCAGGAGACAGAGAGTAGGGATAATGGGTAGGCACTCAAATTGGCAGGATGTGACTAGTGGTGTCCTGCAGGGATTTGTGTTGGGGCCTCAACTTTTCACAATATTTATTAACGACTTAGATGATGGCATAGAAAGTCATATATCCAAATTTGCCGATGACACAATGATAGGTGGCATTGTAAGCAGTGTAGATGAAAGCATAAAATTACAAAGGGATATTGATAAATTAAGTGAATGGGCAAAACTGTGGCAAATGGATTTCAATGTAGGCAAATGTGAGATCATCCACTTTGAACCTAAAAAGGATAGAACAGGGTACTTTCTAAATGGTAAAAAGCTAAAAACAGTGGATGTCCAAAGAGACTTGGGGGTTCAGGTACATAGATCATTAAAATATCAGGAACAGGTACAGAAAATCATCGAAAAGGCTAATGGAATGCTGGCCTTTATATCTAGAGGATTAGAGTACGGCGGTGGGGGGGGGGGCGGCGGGTAGAAGTTATGCTGCAGCTATACAAAACCCTGGTTAGACCACACCTGGAGTACTGTGAGCAGTTCTGGGCACCACACCTTAGGAAGGATATATTGGCCTTGGAGGGAGTGCAGCGTAGGTTTACCAGAATGATACCTGGACTCCAAGGGTTAAGTTACGAGGAGAGATTACACAAATTAGGGTTGTATTCCCTAGAATTTAGAAGGTTAAGGGGTGATCTGATCGAAGTTTTCAGGATATTAAGGGGAATAGGGTAGATAGAGAGAAACTATTTCCGCTGATTGGGGAGTCTAGGACTAGGGGGTATAGTTTAAAAATTAGAGCCAGACCTTTCAGGAGTGAAATTAGGAAACACTTCTACACAAAAAGCGTGGTAGAAGTTTAGAACTCTCTTCTGCAAACGGCAATTGATAGCTTTTTGTTAACCAAAGGTATTAAGGGATATGGGCCAACGCAGGTATATGAAGTTAGATTGCAGATCAGCCATGATCTCATCGAATGGTGGAACAAGCTCGAGGGGCTGAATGGCCTATTCCTGTTCCTGTGTTCCTATGTTCCTAAACATAGTGAGAGAAGAAATATTAAGGGGTTTAGCATCTTTGAAAGTAGATAAATTACCAGTGCTGGATGAAATGTATCCCAGGCTGTTTAGAGAAGCAAGTGAGGAAATAGTGGAGGCTCTGACCATCATTTTCCAATCCTCTCTGGCTACAGGTGTGGTTCCAGAGGACTGGAGGACTGTTAACATTGTACCGTTGTTTAAGAAGGGAGAAAGGAATAGACCGAGTAATTACAGACCAGTCAGCCTAACCTCGGTGGTGGGCAAATTATTGAAAAAATTTCTGAGGGGCCGTATTAATCGTCATTTAGAAAGGCACGGATTAATCAAGGAAAGTCAGCATGGATTTGTTAAGGGAAAGTCGTGTTTGACTAACTTGATTGAATTTTTTGAGGAGGAAACAAGGAGGGTTGATGAGGGTAGCGTGTTTGATGTAATCTACATGGATTTTAGCAAGGCTTTTGACAAGGTCCCATATGGCAGACTGGCCAGAAAAGTAAAAACCCACAGGATCCAAGGGAAAGTAGCAAGTTGCATCCAAAATTGGCTCAATGGCAGGAAGCAAAGGGTAATGGTCGAGAGGTGCTTTTGTGACTGGAAGGCTATTTCCAGTGGGGTTCCGCAGGGCTCAATACTAGATCCCTTGCTTTTCATGGTATATATCAATGATTTAAACTTCAATGTAGGGGGCATGATTAAGAAATTTGCAGATGATACAAAAATTGGCTGTGTGGTTGATAGTGAGGAAGAAAGCTGCAGGGAGATATCAATGGATTGGTCAAGTGAGCAGAAAAATGGCAAATGGAATTCAATCCGGAGAAGTGTGAGGTAATGCTTTTGGGGGGGACTAACAAGGCAAGGGAATACACAATAAATGGTAGGATACTGAGAAGTGTAGAGCAACAGAGGGACCTTGGAGTGCATGTCCACAGACCCCTGAAGGTAGCAGGACAGGTAGATAAGGTGGTTAAGAAGGCATACGGGATACTTGCCTTTATTAGCCGAGGCACAGAATGTAAGAGCAGGGAGGTTATGCTAGAACTGTATAAAACACTAGTTAGGCCACAGCTTGAGTACTGCGTACAGTTCTGATCACCACATTACAGGAAAGATGTGATGCATTAGAGAAGGTACAGAGGAGATTTACGAGGATGTTGCCAGGAGTCGGGACTGGAGAATTTTAGCTATGAGGAAAGATCGGATAACATAGAAACATAGAAACTAGGAGCAGGAGTAGGCCATTCGGCCCGTCGAGCCTGCTCCACCATTCAATACGATCATGGCTGATCATCCAAATCCAGTACCCTGTCCCTGCTTTCTCACACAGAATCCCCATCGAGCCTGCACCGACACATATCCCACCCTATCCCTGTAACCCCACGTATTTAATTCCCCCTAACATATCCCATCCTATCCCCGTAACCCCACATATTTAATCCCCCCCCTAACACTAAGTGTCAATTTATCATAGCCAAATCAACCTAACCCGCACATTTTTGGACTGTGGGAGGAAACCGGAGCACCCGGAGGAAACCCACGCAGACACGGGGAGAATGTGCAAACTCCACACAGACAGTCACCCGAGGCCAGATTCGAACCCGGGTCCCTGGCGCTGTGAGGCACCAGTGCTAACCACTATGCCACCGTGTTGCCCGTAAGCTGGGGTTGTTTTCTTTGGAACAGAGGAGGTTGAGCGGAGATTTAATTGAGGTGTATAAAATTATGAGGGGCCTAGATAGAGTGGATCGGAAGGACCTGCTTCCCTTAGCAGAGAGGTCAATAACCAGGGGGCACAGGATTAGACGGGAGTAGAGGAGAAAGTTTTTCACCTAAAGGGTGGTGGGGGTCTGGAACTCACTACTGGAAAGGGTGGTAGAGACATTGCATTTAAAAAGTACTTGGATATGCACTTGATGTGTCATAACCTACAAGACTATGGACCAAGAGCTGGAAAGTGGGATTAGGCTGTTTAGCTCTTTTTCGGCCGACACAGAAACGATGGGCCGAATGGCCTCCTTCTGTGCTGTAAACTTCTATGATTCTATTCTAGGTATGGTTTTAATGCCAATATACCCATCCTAACCAATACTGCAGTGCTTTCTCATTTTTCTGTCTGCCTTTTGTGGGGAAATTGATAAAGGAGTTAACCCTGGCAAACAAAGCATCTGTCACCAGCTTGATGCATCAGGGCACCTCTGGTTGTGAAATTTGGGTTACATCCCCTGCTATTGCTTGAAAGGATTCGGTACATAGAATAGCAAGGCTGTCGTCACCTTGACACGCACGAGCAGAGCCATTCGTTCATCATAAGTTCAGAAGTGGGGGTGTTCGCTGATGATTGCAGTGTTCAGTTCCATTCGCAACTCCTTAGATAATGAAGCAGTCCATACCAGCATGCAGCAAGACCTGGACAACATCCAGGCTTGGGCTGATAAGAGGCAAGTAACATTCATGCCACACAAGTGCCAGGCAATGACTATCTCCAACAAGCGAGAGTCTAACCACCGCCCCTTGACATTCAACGGCATTACCATCGCCGAATCCCCCATCGTCAACATCCTGGGCGTCACCATTGACCAGAAACTTAACTGGACCAGCCACATAAATACTGTGGCAACAAGAGCAGGTCAGAGGCTGGGTATTCTGTGGCGAGTGTCTCACCTCCTGACTCCCCAAAGCCTTACCACCATCTACAAGGCACAAGTCAGGAGTGTGATGGAATACTCTCCACTTGCTTGGATGAGTGCAGCTCCAACAACACTCAAGAAGCTCGACACCATCCAGGACAAAGCAACCCGCTTGATTGGCACCCCATCCACCACCTTAAACATTCACTCCCTCCACCACCGACGTACCGTGGCTGCAGTGTGTATCATCTACAAGATGCACTGCAGCAACTTGCCAAGGCTTCTTCTGCAGCACCTCCCAAACCCATGACCTCTACCACCTAGAAGGACAAGGGCAGCAGGCGCATGGGAACACCATCACTTGCAAGTTCCCCGACAAGTTACATACCATCCTGACTTGGAAATATATCGCCGATCTTTCATTGTCGCTGGGTCAAAATCCTGGAACTCCCTCCCTAACAGCCTCCAGTTACCTCCACCACATGGACTGCAACGGTTCAAGAAGGCAGCTCACCACCACCTCCTCAAGAGCAATTAGGGATGGGCAACAAATACTGGCCTTGCCAGCGATGCCCACGTCACAGGAACAAATTTTTAAAAATTCCTTTCCTGCAATTTTCTGAAGGTCTGGCTTGAGTAGACGGCATATTTCAGAGACTGCTTCCCTAATGAAGTGAAAGTGGTGCAGACAGATTGTCTCAGACATGTCTAGGTAGATGTTCCTTGGTCTAAAGATACAGATGGCTGGGTAAGGGCGGGTGTAGCAAGACTACCTCAGGTGTAGAAGCATCTCCTGGTCATGCCTCCTCAGATCCTCTTCTTCCTCCACTAAGGTGACCAAAATGGAGAAATCTACCCAGAGGGGTGCCTAACTTCAGAATGAGGTTTGGCAATTTAAATTACAGCCACCAACAAGCCACAGATAGACAATATGAATCTACTGAAAACTGCAAAAGTAGGCCACAACAAAAACCAGCAACAAATGCAATAATCCAGACAAACTGAATGCATATTACTGCAGCAAAGCAAAGTTCTTTAGCTAATAATGGCACTTCCCTTTAAGAGTGCTATACCCAAAATGGCTAAAAAGGCCTTCAAAAAGCAGTGTCCATTTTGAATGTGGCGAACAGTTTCAGCACATTCCTGGTGCTGAACATGCAAAATGATGCCAAACACATACTTTACATTAATAAGCATGAATTTCAACGACTTCTTGAAGAAATTGTAAGGAAAGTGCAATCACCCTCTGCACATAAATCACAGCCTTGATGCAGAATGGGATTCTTTCTGTTTCAGGCAAGAAACAGATCTAAACGCTGACTGCTTGGCCCTGGTGCACCCAATTTCATACCAGTCTGTTCATCTATTGATCAGGGCTTAGTCAATGTGAACACATACTCCAATCACTTAATTCAGTCTAGACTTATTTTTCAACAAGAGCAAGTTAGGAAGATTAAAGCACAGATGGGTAGGAGTGGAAAATTATGTGACATGTCATTTTCATATTCCTATTAGGCATACCTAAAACAATCACATTGCAGCAAAAGCATTTGTTCCAGGATTCTTAGCCAGACTGAGAGAAAAACTTTGAATAACTGTTGCTTTAAATTCTGAGGTGAGTGAATTCTGGGTAAGGGTGGGTGTACTCTTTTGGTGCACACTATAAACAAATAACTGTAACTAAAAAACCATTAAAGAAACCTTAACAACTTAAATTAAAATTTGGTTGGCTGGGGTGATGATGCACTCCAGTCCCTGCGGTGCCCACCGGTCGCGGAAGGCCTCGAGCGTGCCGGTGGACACCGTGTGCTCCATCTCCAGGGCCATCCGGGCGCGAAGGGTGGGTGTAGAGTTATGACTCTGGGAATAAAATGACAGAGGTTACCTGCATTTAATTGCAATTCCATTCACAGCACACCTTGGCTTCCACAAGCCTCAATCTGCATAGTGGTCTGCAGGAACACTGTTTTCATTGGTCACTGACAATCATGTGTCTATTTGATTGCTGGTAATTATGCCAGAATTTTGGAAGTCATTGCCTGTTTGTAGGAGGTTTCTACAATGAATTAATTTTTAAAGATTTCATTTTATTTAGCAATGTATATTTTTTAAAAGGACACAGTTTATAACATTATTTTAGCACTAATGTATTTAATTTGAAAGCCCAGCTATGCATTGCTTTGAAAGCCATCAAGAGTCATTTTTATAGCAGAATAAAAATATTGAAATATATATCTTAACTTAAAAGATTGGATATATATATTTATATACACACACCATTAAGTATGTTAGTCGTCAGGTCAATTGTCTAGCGATTTCAAAATATTGGCTTTTTTTTTCATTTTACCACTGATGTTGTTAAATACTACTCTGATAGTTTTGTATATTTTCATTTTACATTAATTTAATTATTTTTTACTGACAGCATTGAGACCCATCTTCCTTCATCTATAATATAGTAAACATCTTGCCTATAGTGCACACTTTCTGTAAGTCACATTTACTTCAGCCATCATACTTCAGCATATCCAGACCATGAGCAATGCCACAGGAGATTTGATAGTTTGATAAAACATATTAACACTTGTTACATCAATTGGATTAGTTGTATTGCCGAGTGAAAATATTGCTCAGCGGGGCTGTTTTTAAAAGTCACGTCCATCAAAGTAGAGTCTATGTTGATATCTCTCATTACTGAAATATTCTCCCAGGTGGATTTACTGTAATCGTTAATGATATTGTTCTTTACATCAAAAGCAAAATACTGCAAATGCTGGAAATCTGAAATTAAAACAGAAAATTCTGGAAATACTCAGCAGGTCATGCAGCAACTGTGGTGAGAGAAACAGAGTTAACGTTTCAGGTCGATGACCTTTCGTCAGAACTGGAAAAAGTTAGAGATGTAACAGATTTTAAGCAAGTGCAGGGGCAGGGAAAGGAGGGAGGGGAGGAAAGAACAAAAGGGAAGGTCTGTGATGAGGGAAGGCAGGAGTGATGAAATGACAAAAGGTATGATTGTACAAAGCAAAAGGAGATGGTAATAGAACAAATAAAGAAACAAAACAGGTGTAAATGGGAATGACAGAATCATCAACAGCCGCCATCTGAAAAAAATAGGGGCAGAGGTTATGGTCTGAAATTGTTGAACTCAATGTTGTGTCCAGAAGGTTGTAAAGTGCCTAATCGAAAGATGAGGTGCTGTTCCTCAAGCTTATGTTGAGCTTCATTGGAACAGTGTAAGAGGTTAAGGACAGAGAGGTCAGAGTGGGAGTGGAGCAGAGATTTAAAGTGACAGGTGACCAGAAGCTTACGGACTTAACGGAAGTGTTTCGCAAAGCAATCGCACAATCTGCATTTGGTCTCCCCAATGTAGAGGAGACCGCATCGTGAGCAGCGAATACATTATACTAAATTGCAAGAAGTACAAGAAAATCTCTGTTTCACCTGGAAGGAGTGTTTGGGGCCCTGGACAGTGGGAAGGGAGGAGGTAAAAGGGCAGGTGTTGCATCTCCTGCGCTTGCATGGGAAGGTGCCATCGGAATGAAAAGGCGAGAGGCTGTTGGGGGTGATTGAGGAGTGGACCAGGGTGTCACAGAGGAAGCGGTTCCTTTGGAATGTTGAAAGGGGAGGGGAAGATGTGTTTGGTGGTGGAATCACGCTGGAGGTGGTAAAAATGGCGGAGGATGATCTGTTGAATGTGGAGGCTGGTGGGGTGGAAGGTGAGGACAAGGAGAACCCTATCGTGGTTCCGGGAGGGAGGGGAAAGGGTGAGAGCAGAAGTACGGGAAATGGGATGGACACAGACGAGGGCCCTGACAACCACAGCAGAGGGGAATCCTCAGTTGAGGAAAAAGGAAGACATATCGGAAGCAATGGTGTGGAAGGTGGCATCGTCAGAACAGATGCGACGGAGACGGAGAAACTGGGAGAATGAAATAGAGTCTTTACAGGAGGAAGGGTGGGAGGAAGTGTAGTCCAGGTAGCTGTGGGAGTCAGTGGGCTTATAGTGGATATTGGTTGACAGCCTATCCCAGAAATGGAGACAAAGATGTCGAGATATCGATGATCCTTACATCGATATTTAGTAAAATGTAGATTACAGTTTTAAATGAAAATGAGTGGTTAATCCTAATGAACAAGTAACACATTGCAGCTGCATGAACTCTGCAGCCTCGCTGTGAGCTGAAGATGGCGGCTGTGGGCTCGCTCTATCAGGCTGACAGCTCCGCGGAGCGGCCGGAAGTGCGCGTCAGCCGGGCCTTGTTTACCAGGTCGGGCCGCTCAGCGAAGCGAGGTTTGGGCAGAGCGGAAATCTCCCGATCAGAGGCTGGTGGCTCGATTTTTGAGTAAAATCGGCGGAGGATCAGCTTCAGCGGCACCGCGGTGAGTTTTTAACCGGGAGGGGTTTCCGGCCTGGTCTGGCGGGAACGAAGTCCAGGCGAGGCCGCGGCTCCATTGAAGGGAAGGCCCCGGGCCCGGTCTCCCGGTTACAGTGCACGGGAAGAGGGCCCGGGAGAGGAGGCGGCGGCAAATCATCTCCCACTAGACAGTTACCGTTAATGGACGGGGGGCGGTTACTGTTCATGTACCGGGGACAGGGGGGAAATTACTGTCTCCTAATAAATCGGGGGGGGGGGTTAGAGGGCTGCTGTGTCCTAATGCAGCAGGCTTGGCGTTTCTGGGGTTGGTTGTTACTGTCTCCCAAACACAAATATGTCCCTGGCAAATTAATGGGAACATTGAGTTTGAGCCACCTGTCTCAAATAGATGAATATATTAGTTATTAGTAACCCCTAACTCAGGTGTATTAGGTGAATGTAACCCCAAACCAAGATATATTAGCTGACAGTAACCTCTAACCCAGTGTCAGCTAACTTACCCAGGCTAGGTGTGATGTTGGTTACTGTCAATCACTTATTTGGAATGGGGGAGAGGATGATTACTAACTGGTGATGAGTGCATGAAGGGAAATCAATACATAATTTTGCCATACAGTAGTAAAGCGGAAAGGATCGATGTTTATTTTTCACACACAATAGCAGACTTTAGTGAATTAAATCAGCGGATATCCCCAGACAGAAAGAGGAACTGATGTGCAACTATTGATTGTAGCCATAGTAGCCAGTTATATACTGGCTTATATGCACGTGTTTATTGAGGGATGCTTGCAGACATCTGGTGTGAGAGCGCAACATAGATGGTGCTTAGATGTTAGTTGCACTAGTTAGTCCCACTGTGGCTAAATTTGCTGGTCCTTTAATTATGATGTCCCATTTACACTTCAGGGTTGCCTTTGATGTTAAGAGTGCTGTCGGGGAATACTGAAGCTGTAACTTCCTGGCTTCGGTTTTTTTGCGTTGTGCCTCTAACAGCAAAACAAAATGGCTTGGTAATGTTTTCCATCTTGGTTCTGCCTGCAGGATTTTGCATTCACTATTGTCACCCTGGATGGACCTTCCCCCAACATTGTGGAAGTTCCTGGTTGGAATGATTAAACTACAAGTGTGTTTCTATTTTTGAACAACTGTACATATCTAAAACGTTGTCTTGTTCTTGAATCTGCCTCACAGTATAAATGGGACAATTTGGCCACAGAGAGACTTGGAACTGTGAAGAAACAGCTTCTATTAGGAGGAGATTTCTCTCAGAAAACAATTCTGTAATATAAAAGGGGTATTTATTATGTGAGCATAGTAAGAGGCAGATTCTGTAAGCAATTTCAGTGCTGAATATAGTAAATAAACTGAAAAGCATAATTCTGTTTTATGAACTCCTTGGTGATTTAATTCTGAAAATATGCTGCTGTGAAGTTGTACATATTCATTCCCATCTCTGCCTTATGGTCTACATAAGTAACTGGTTCCCAGAATTCCAAGAATCACCTCGACCTGTTTGGAGTCCTTTTTTATTTACATCATGAACACACCATACAGTTGCACAAATGAATATAATATCAATGTTTGGCAGTTCTGGCTGCAGAATAGGATGTGGAGGTCTGCATGCCCAATTTGTGTTCCGTGCAAATTTTGCAATTCATAATTTTCCCTATGGAAAGGAGGTATATCAGCACAACAAGGTAGAGAGGTTTTACCAGATGGTAGGGTATCCAAGAGTGTAGGGCACGCCAAGTTTTCATCCCAGTTTCCATCTGGACATGTACAATAATACCCAGGGCTAATGTGGTGCTAATATTTGTCAAAGTGTGTGTTTTCTAAAATGTAATCTCCTTTTAGTTGCTATCCCAGTGGGTGAAGTAGGTTGGTGGCAGGCTGCTGATCATCTATGTTGTTACTGGGTTTCAGGCCCTGTATTGCTTTGATGGGTCATCTGATCCCCCTGTAACTGCTTATTCTGTACTAGCTGCTTGTTTCTGTATTACTACCGGAAACTCTTTGGTATCCGGCAGCGATGGAACCGGGGTGGTGCCGGTTGAATAAAAATTCCGGATGACGGAGAGGGTTATCTACCGAGGCTATTTTTAACAAACAAAAATTAAAAAATCAAGAAATGTGCAGTATACAGTAATTGGGTACTCACCTACAGAATGTTGTGTTAAATGGATGGTGGAAGATGCTTGATTAAGTACAGTACTGCCAGTTGAGGGTAATCCATAACTCTTTAATTACTTAACAGTAAAACAAAACTTATAAATGACTGTATACAGTACAGTAGTTGACTGTACACTTATTCCAAGTCAGCTGGTTCATCAGGAATATCCATGCCAGCTGGGTCATCAGGATCATGCACTTCAACAGATTCTTCAGGCACTTCCGCTGCTTCGACTCTTTTGGAAGCTTTCTTAAACATGTCCCGGATGTCTGCTTGTTTAGTGGACTCTTGCCTTTTCTGTAGAAAGGTGGAATGCAGAATATGGAGGTGCATAACTTCTTGGGCAGAGTAACAAGGCTGCCTTTCAGCAAATTGGAGGATTGAAGCAAATCCTTCTGCAGCTTTAGCTCAAGAAATCATCTTTTCAGAAATCTCATCCTCTTCACTTTCCATCTCGCTTTCCTTTTCTTTCTTTGGATTCAAAACATTCTCAATTATTTCATCATCACTTAGCATATGCACAACACCAACTTCTCTATCTGCATCAACCCACTGCTCGATATCACTTTCACCTGAGGTGACGTAGAGGGTTTGCTGGGCCTACATTTTTCACCATGCCAGCCATTTCCATTATTGTACTCTTCTTGGGACGAACATTGAACCCATGAAATTCCTCCTCTGAAGAAGAACCTTCAGCAAACATTACAGAAGGCCACAATTTGTGCCAGGCTTGCCTCGGAGTGTGACCTTTCACCAAGTTCCTGGAACATGCAACATTATAGATGGCATCTTTAAGATTGTATTCCTTCTGAAATGCGTGAATATTGTCATCTTGGTTTATCAGTTTACGTAGGAAGTCTTGTAATGACACTCCTGATTTTGGATAACGCCCTGGTCCATGGGTTGTATGAGAGAAGTTACATTTGGTGGCAAATAAATGGTGAAAATATTTCCCGAAACCAACTCTGATTAATGCGGATGGGCTCTACAATTATCAAGCAATAAAATGCATTTGCTATCTTCAGGTTTCCCTATTTTACGGAAATGATCACAGAATCCCCACAGTGCAGATAGAGGCCATTTCGGCCCATCGAGCCTGCACCGACACATATCCCACCCTATCCCCGTAACCCCACGTATTTAATCCCCCCTAACACTAAGGGTCAATTTATCATAGCCAAATCAACCTAACCTGCACATCTTTGGACTCACAGATGGAACAAAAATATGATGGAACCAATACAAAAAGATTTCCTTATCCATCCAAGCATTTTTTTGAGCTTTGTACTCAATAGGTAAGTGCCTCACATTTTTAAATGCACGGGGATTTTTATACTTCCCAATATCAAGAAGTTTAACCCGGTGTGATCCAGCAGCGTTCGTACATGTTAGCACGGTTACACGATCTTTATTTTTCTTGTAACCTGAAGCATTAGCCTCACTAGCCCCGGCAAGCGTTGATTCTGGCAAAAACCTCCAAAATAAGCCAGTTTCATCGGCATTATATATCTGCTGGTGACAAATCATGTTGCTGCACAATCCGATTGAAATAATCGTAGTATTCTTCTGCGGCGTCGTGATCAGCTGATTTCTTCTCCCCGGAAATATCGAGTCGTTGTATCCCGTGCCGTAACTTGAAGCACGTTAGCCATCCCTCGGAGAAAGCACACTTGTCAGTGAGCTCCATCCTTACGTAGAAATCCTTCGCTTTCTCGATTAGCATGGGTCCGGAAAGTGGAACACCCTCTGAACGCTTAAGAGAAAACCACTCATAAAGCACGGTATCCAGCTCTTCAAGCTTAGGCTTACGAAGCGTACGCCGTTTCTCTACACTCTTAGATGTCTCCGAGCTTGAATAAAACTTGAGCAGCTTATCCTTCTGCGATTTGATGTCGTAGATTGTTGACGAACCAATTTTGAATTCATTCATAATGTTGATACGCTTCTCTCCCCTTTCTAGTCGTTGGCATATCTCGATTTTCTGTTTTAAAGTTAACACCACTCTCTTCCTTTTGCTTGGACCAACTTTTGGGAATTCCATAATGCAAGATGGGGGAGATAATTCACGATAAAGATGGAGCAACACACAAAAAAATGGTGGATCGGAAGAGACTACCAGCAGCGCGGGAGAATCAGACTCCTGTTATTGCGGTGTTCGGGCTTCCGACAGCGCCAGGAAGCCGAGTAGTGGCACTTTTTGGAGAACTACCCCCACTGACTAACTCGGCGTTCACGGGAGACTCGGACTCGGCAACATTGCCGGTTATTGAGTTTTCGGAGTATGAATTTTGCCGGTTAATAGAGAATTCTGGATATTTAGGTGCCGTTTAAACGAGAGTTTCCTGTAACTGGCACTTCTTCAGTCCTTTGAAAGGGTCAACAAGGTTCACCAGATGTAGAAAGACTCTGAGAGGCTGCTAACTCATCTGCGCTTTCTGCCAAATGGGGCAGCAGCACACCCACTTCATCAGCCATCAAGCAGAAGGGTCAGTCATAGCCCACAGGTTCTGTTTCGTACCTCCACTTTGGGTTTTTCATTGCTTCACTTCTCCGTGCCCCCTACACAAGTGTTTTCAAAGACTGAAACTTTTTGAAATACATTTTGAGCGTTTATAAAGGCTCACATAATCTTAATGTTCCATAAAGATTATGTCCCATTCCTTCAAATTTGAACTGTAACCATTTAAAGGCTGAAAGCTCACAAGATTTGCTGCAGCCCCCCACTCTCCCTTATTGCACACCCTGTGCAAGGTCCAGGCTGTGTCCTGGGCATGATATTTAAATGTTATCAATGTGCCAGCATTGCAGAGTTTTGGCATAGCCATTTCTGCACTCTCCTGGTATCCTCATTGGGCATCATGCTGTGATTTTGCTGGTACTTGCGTTGGGTCTGCAACATCAGCCAGTATAAATATAAGTTTATTATTTACTCTTGCGTTGATTATCTCTTTGCCGTGCTTTCCTTGTCTGTGCTATCTTTTTCTGACTTTATCCTCTCTGTTTTTGTCCTTTTCTTCCTGTTCTGTTCCTGGCTGCCCTTGGCTGTTTTCATTATTTTCTTTTTCCTCTTTTTCTTTCCTCACCTTTATTATTGTTATTTCCCACTCTTGTCCCAGCTCCCTTGATCGTAAATAGTTACAGTTGATGGGAGATTGATTAATTCCACATATCTGGTATCTAATTTCTCGCAGAGCATAAGAACATAAAAAATAGGAGCAGGAGTAGGCCATAAGGGCCCTCCAGCCTGCTCCGCCATTCAATAAGATCATGGCTGATCATTGACCTCAACTCCACTTTCCCTGCCCGATCTCCATATCCCTTGATTCTTCATGAGTCCAAAAATCTATCTATCTCAGCCTTGAATATACTCAAAGACTCAGCATTCACAGCCCTCTGGGGCAGAGAATTCCAAGGATTCACAACCCTCTGAGTGAAGAAATTCCTCCTCATCTCAGTCTTAAATGGCCTACCCCTTATCCTGAGACTATGCTCCCGAGTTCTCGACACTCCAGCCAGGAGAAACAACCTCTCAGCATCTACCCTGTCAATCCCCTTCAGAATCTTGTATGTTTCAATGAGATCACCTCTCATTCTTCTAAACTCCAGAGAATATAGGCCCATTCTACACAATCTCTCATCATAGGACAGCTCTCTCATCCCAGGAATCAATCTAGTGAACCTTCGTTGCACCGCCTCCAAGGCAAGTATATCCTTCCTTTAGATAAGGAGACCAGAACTGTGCACAGTACTCCAGGTGTGGTCTCACCAAGGCCCTGTACAATTGTAGCAAGACTTCCTTACTCTTATACTCCAACCCCCTTGCAATAAAGGCCAATATGCCATTTGCCTTCCTTATTGCTTGCTGTACCTGCATACTAGCTTTCTGTGTTTCTTGCACGAGGATACCCAAATCTCTCTGAACACCAACATTTGAAAGATTCTCACCATTTAAAAAATATTGTTTTTCTATTCTTCCTACCAAAGCGAATAACCTCACATTTCCCTACATTATACTCCATCTGCCACCTTACTGCCCATTCACTTAGTCTATCTATATCCCTTTGCAGACTCTTTGTGTTCTCCTCATAGCTTACTGTCCCACCTAGCTTTGTATTGTCAGCAAACTTGGATACTTTACACTCTGTCCCTTCATCTAGGTCATTTAATATAGATTGTAAATAGCTGAGGCCCCAACACTGACCCCACTAGTTACAGCCCGCCAACCTGAAAAAGACCCGTTTATCCCTACTCTCTGTTTTCTGTCCGTTAACCAATCCTCTATCCATGCTACAATATTACCTCCAACCCCATGAGCCCTAATCTTGTGTAATAACGTTTTATGTGGCACCTTATCGAATGCCTTTTGTAAATCCAAATATACTACATCCACTGGTTCCCCTTTATCTACCCTGCTAGTTACATCCTCAATAAACTCTTAATAAATTTGTCAAACACAATTTCCCTTTCATTAAAACCATTTTGACTCTGCCTAATGATATGATTTTCTAAGTGACTTGATACTACTTCCTTAACAATGGATTCCAGCATTTTCCCGACGACTGATGTCAGGTTAACTGGCCTGTAGTTCCCTGTTTTCTCTCTCCCTCCTTTCTTGAATAGCGGTGTTACATTTGTGACCTTCCAATCCGCTGGGACCGTTCTAGAATCTAGGGAATTTTGGAAGATCAAAACCAATGCATCCACTATCTCTTCAGCCACACATGATGCCATTCATTCCTTGCCACATGCTCCATTAGTCTGTTTCTCTGTCCACCTCGCCCAATTACTGTAAGGCATTAAGTAGCCAGGGGATGGAAATTATTTCATTTTTTCCCCCTTGCACCTCTGTAGTGCCTTGGGATGTTTTTCCATGTTAATAGTGCTAAAATAGATTTAAGTTGTTGTATCTCCCAGGAGCGTTCCTTAACTTGCTGTGAAAGAAAAAGCAGGAGACAGCACCCGCTTCCGGATACAGGATAAGCAGAGACATTGAGTTGGAGGGAATGCTGAGATAGCGTGAGCAGGAGAGAGAAGTGTGTTGAATTGGAACCCATGGGCATTTTATTTCCTTTTCCTGCCTATATTTGGGTCAAAAACCATGATAAGGGCATCCCAGTGGGGATGGAAGCACTGAACAGTGATTGAAAAATGTAAATAGCTTTACTGTCTTGCATAAAGGTGATCATGATAACCAGTACATCAAAAACTAGTAACACAGTATGAATCTATCTTTTGAAGATTTATTTTAATCAGACTGTACCAAAAATGATAACTGCAGTATCGGTTTGATCTGGTGGTTCTTTCTGTGCGCGGCTGTTTTCTACCTGTGAAGGTGCTGTGCCGACTAGTGAGCATCAATCCACATCTAATTATTTGGTTTGATAGAGTTTTTCTGCATATTCTTATCCTTGCTGCATGAGTGATTCTGTTACCTCTGGAGTACCATTTAGCTTTTGCAGCGGGTACTGACTTGGTTATTAAAACTGTATGTGGCAAATAACTTTGGCTAATTAGTAGCAAAAAAAAATGGGATGTTGTTTCTGACAGGTAATGAAAACAAGTACAATAAATCAGCTTTGTTCCTGGTGCTGTTAGCATATATTGTTAGCAGATGGTGCAGGACAGAACCCTGGAGCTGGGGATTCTTGCAGTGTTTTACAGGGGAAGTGAGTAAAGTGGGGAATGGTGCTTCCTCCACAGTAGAAGTGGGGAACAATTGGCGGTACTGTAAGTTCATGGGATGAGGAGAGTTTATAAGCCTTAATGAAACTTTGCAGATATTTGGTCACGCAATGTACAGTTGATTCTCGATAAGTTATTTGATAATTACTGTGTTACATGGCAGTCACATGTTAAGGAAGTTCAGATGACTCATCGCTTACATCTTGAGGGGCTTTTCAGCGTCATTTGGTTCCCTCTGCTGTTGCCTAATCGCACTCCTGCGTATTTCGCTCTGGATAATGATACAAAATTAAAACATTTGGAGGAACAAAAAAATGGATGTGTAGGAGTTAATGGAGCCAAGCAGTAACTATGAAGTGTTGATTGATATGAATGTAGGTATCGAGTACAGTTCTAATTTCATGAGTGAGGAAAGCTGCATAACTCATGAGGGAATTATGAAGATCAAATGGTAAAAATAGAATTGTTTCTGTATATAACACGTCAGAACTATTCATAGCTTACTTCAAAGTAATTGCCCTGTTCTTTTTTAGCTACTGTGCATCCAAGCTTCTTTCTTTTAAGGATTTTGATTTTGCCTCAGTAAATTGTGTGTCAGAGTAAATTTCAAGCCTGTAATCAGGTACTTTAAATGATGATGGTGCCCACTGAGTATTCTGTTTTATCGGGGGAGGGGAAAGTGGGGAGGGGTTCAAATGATATTGGTGCAGTTACCCTATGAGCTATCAGGAAAGTCCTTTTTCAGTTCATAGAACTAAAAGGTTAGTGAAAGAATACTGTTTAAAAATTAGGTGTGAGCGGATGCTAACATTAGAAATAGAACATCTATGTTAATTTGCTTTTAATCTTTTATAGAAAACCTGTTGCAAGTGTACACATTTATCTTAGTAAATGATTTGTGTGTTTACTAGGATGAAAATGTATTTGTTCTCTTCAGAAGGTGAATGTTACATTGTCTTTGCTAATTGAAAATTATCTGCAGATCAACTTTCGTTTAAGGGCCTGCTAGTCCATGGACTATTTATATTACTTTTAATTTCTGTTGTTTTCAAATTCTTTATGTATTTTTCCACGACTCATGCGTCACTCCCCAGCTTTACTCAGCTGGCATTCAGAACAACTTCATTTCCTATTGTCAATCAAGGTCAGAAGAACATGTTCCATCTCTAGGTTACAACAAACACTGAATCTTAGTTCAGATTTATTTGTTCACCAATATTTACAGTGCTTGTTTGAGTGACAGCAAGAGCTGTCACCACCAGCTGGACAAAGAGAAAAGCAGGCTAGCTCAGTGAGAGTGGGTTCTTACTCCAGAATAAATGATTACAATGGTCTTGTCTTGCGGATTCATCTGAAAAGTACAACCTTGTAAAAATTGTTATTTGTAAGTGAAATATTTTTGCAAACTTGTGATGAGATGACTGATCTCCTGATTGGAGCTGTTTTCTCTGCAAATGTAATATGTTTATTTAAACTGTCCCACTTGTTGAACGGAAGTGAGACTAAGTGAAATGCATTATTTCATGTGAAGCCTCAGAAAGGCAATAAAGATGGCAGTTCCAATTGGAAGAACAACCACCTCATGGTAAGTTTGGAAAATTAAAAAAAACATAAACCCCTTGGTTGAATTAGTTCCTAACAATCACTTCCAGATATCCACTGTTTTATTTAGAATCAATCAAATTGTGTAGTTTTTCTTACTGCATTTGTCCATTTTATGCTGGCAATGATAATGTACAGGTCAGCAGTCAGTGCTGACTATTTCTTTGCTGCAGAAAAATATCCACACAAGGGCATTAACAGTTTGGGGACTCGTCCTTTCAGTTGAAATAGGTAAAGTGGTGTTAGAAACCCCAAATTGGAGTTACTTCAGCTATGATAAATATGGTGTTTCTTCGCAGTTCACAGATTAAGATCAGAAAATCCTAAAATCAAGACAATATGGAATCTGGAACTGTGCAGAGCATGAACCCTGCTGCTCCTGAGGAATCTGCTGGTGTGGTGGGCTTAGATGAACCAAAAAAGATGACTAGGGAGGACTGGAGGAAGAAGAAAGAATTAGAAGAGCAGAGAAAGCTTGGTAATGCTCCAGCTGAAGTTGACGAAGAAGGAAAGTGAGTACCTTTTAAATCTTTACTTTTTATTTAGTCAGCTGATTTGCTCTCAGAGGGCGAAACATACTGAAGAATTGGAGATGGAGAGTGTTTGCAAGCAGGTAGATGTTGATTTATGGCTGATGACTGCTCTTCCTGTTCACGTGCCTTGGTCACTACTATGTGAATATTTTTTATTCGATGCCTTGTGTAGAGTTGCATTATTGGTGATTCAGTGCTAAGTTCGTACAACTATTTTATTTTTAAAGAACAAACTATAAGGTTATTATTCATAGTCCTTGCTGTTTGTTGATTTTTAATAGAAATCTGGAAAGATGTTAGCATCATTCAGTGCATTCTTATGTTTTATAACTGATTATTCAAAGAATTATGTATTTGGTTTTGTTTAGTTGTAGCATACCTGCAAGTTGACGTATGGGTTAATCAGTGGTTCTTGTGCTGCTTAAATGTTAAGGTATTTAATTAAGTCTGAGCCACATTCCTGAAAGACTGAACTTGGAACCGCTGTACTATATTTTATTGCTACTAGCAGATGTTCAATGGCATTGCTTGCGGTGAGTCGGATATGTTATACAGGTGTGTTATATAAAGTAGTTTTATGAGGGACTTCGCAACATTGATGGTGGCCTTGTGATCTGCTGCAGAGTTGGGCTCAGGGTGTGGAAGCCCCAGAAGTGGAGTCCAAGGGTTCCAGGAGCATTGGAGAGGGAGGTTACAGGAACACTGTGGCAGTTTTGCGGATCTGGGATCATTGGGAGAGGGATCTTGGGATCTGTAAAGGAAGTTCTCAAAGTCTGGGAACATTGGGAACAGTTATGGGATCAGGCAGTACTAGGAAGGCAGTCTATTGGTTTGTGAGCAACGGAGGTTTTGAGGTCCAGTCAGACCTGGAAAGGAGTTTCTGAGCATTGAGATTGCTGGGCTCTGGCAGCATTGAGGATAGTAGGATTTAACACCCTTGTGGGATGGTGGCCCAAACTACCAGTGACCCTTTTTGAACCATCTGGCACATCTTCCAGAATGTCAGCTACCATCATCATTTCACCATTGTCAGACAGTTCCTATTTTTATATTCTTGCCTTAAAGCATTTATGTGTAAATTTCTGCTTGTTTAGTGGATGAAAAATCATGGACTGGGGAATGCATTTTCCTGATAGCCACTCCTAGCATGCGCTAGGAACACGCTATTAGTGAGTCTGCCGATATATTGTTTTTAATAAACATAAATTGTTCTAAATAAACAATTAGTGAATACATTGTTCAAAGTTCATGGCTTATCAATTTACAAATGTTATATAAAAATTCTTTACACTTCAAAAATGGTTTGAGATTTTTAAATTGAATATAGACAACCAAAAGTGGTGATTGACTTAGTTACCTTCTTTAGCCATCAGCAAAGAGCCCACAATAGCATCTGTTACCATTTGCACTGCTGTCTCACTTGAAGCTCTTATTGTTCTCACCTGTGGCCTTTGTTTTTCTGTGAGGAGTTCATAACAGAAAAGCACAATTGTAATCTATTTATATAAATTCATCACTTGCCTGTAAGAAAAGTGTTGAGAATTCAGTCCACAGCAAACAAACTCTCAAATCCTCACAACGTCCGACACTTTAACTCAGGTTGATGTACCAATTGCATGCTGGGAACTTCAGCAAACTGCGTATGTTCAGAATGTGATTGGATGTTTTTCCTCTGAAACCTTTCAATCAAAACCCAGGCTTTTGGTAGAGACTCAGGCATTCAAGTAAAACTTTAAAGATACCAAGATAATTCTGTGGATACATTTAATCATATTATTGTGAAATTGTCAATTTTTGATTTGTTTATATCCTATTTTAGAACATGAGAAATTTGGATTGCTGAGGGAAAAAATGGTGGATGAGAAAAAATTTTTAGAAAGCATTTTTCACAATTTGTAGGAGCACAGTGACCAAATTGCACAATCGCACGGTGTTTTGCTCTCTATAAAATAGTAACGATTGTGTGACACACAGCTGGACACTATTAACATTAAAAATACCTATCGCAGAGCCACCTACAGGAGTAGGTACTTGTAATGAGTTTTCAATGAAACTCATGTAAATAAATTTTTTAAATAGATTACAAACCACCGATCTGATTGTCTAAAGGAGTAGGCATTAATATCACAATGAAATTCCAGCTAGCTGACATTTTAATCAGGCTAACAGATGGCTAAGCAAACTATATAGGTATGAGGGGCGAGTTGGCTAAGGTAGATTGGGAAACTACATTAAAAGATATGACGGCAGAGAAGCAATGGCTAGCATTTAAAGAATTAATACAACAAATAATTTACAACAAATATACATTCCTTTTAAGGCACAAAAACCCCACAGGAAAAGTGGTCCAACCGTGGCTGAGAAGTTAAAGATAGTATTAGATCAAAGGAAGAGGCTTATAATGTTGCCAAAAAGAGTAGTAAGTCTGAGGATTGGGAGGATTTTAGAATTCAGCAAAGGAGGACCAAGAAATTGATGAGGAAAGGAAAAATAGAATATGAGAGTAAACTAGCGAGAGACATAAAAACAGACTAAAAGCTTCTATAGGTATGTAAAAAGGAAAAGATTAGTGAAAATGTAGGTCCCTTACAGGCTGAGACAGGGAAATTATAATGGGGAATAAGAAAATGGCAGGGAAATTAAAGAAATACTTTGTGTCTGTCTTCACGCAAGAAGATGCAAAAACTTCTCGGAAATAGTGGAGAACCAAGGGTCTAGCGAGAATGAGGAACTGAAAGAAATTAGTATTAGTATCAGGATTACTACCAGTGCCACGTGCTAGTCAGAGTACAAATAGAAGGATATTTCAGATGAATACGTGGCTATAGGAATGGTGCAAGGGGGAGGGATTCAAATTCCTGGGACATTGGAACCGGTTCTGGGGGAGGTGGGACCAGTACAAACTGGACAGTTTGCACCTGGGCAGGACCGGGACCGATGTCCTAGGGGGAGTGTTTGCTAGTGCTGTTGGGGAGGGTTTAAACTAAAATGGCAGGGGGTAGGGAGACAGAGGAAAGGGAAGCAAGGATAGAAGCAAAAGACAGGAAGGAGAAAAGCAAAAGTGGAAGGCAGAGAAATCAAGTGTGTAAATCAAACAGGGCCACAGTAAACAATAATTCTAAAAGGACTAAGAGTGTTAAAAAAACAAGCCTGAAGGCTTTGTGTCTTAATGCGAGGAGCATTCATAATAAGGTTGATGAATTAGCTGCGTAAATAGATGTAAATGGATATGATATAATTGGGATTACGGAGACATGGCTCCAGGGTGATCAAGGCTGGGAGTTCAACATCCAGGGATATTCATATTCAGGAAGGACAGGCAAAAAGCAAAAGGAGGTGGGGTAGCATTGCTGGTTAAAGAGGAGATTAACACAATAGTAAGGAAGGATATTAGCTCTGATGATGTGGAATCTGTATGGGTAGAGCTGAGAAATACCAAGGGGCAGAAAACGTTAGTGGGAGTTGTATACAGATCCCCAAACAGTAATGCTGAGGTTGGGGATGGCATTAAACAGGAAATTAGAAACGCGTGCAATAAAGGCACAGCAGTTATCATGGGTGACTTTAATCTACATATAGATTGGGCTAAACAAATTAGTAACAATACTGTGGAGGAGGAATTCCTCGAGTGTATACAGGATGGTTTCCTGGACCAATATGTCGAGGAACCAACTAGAGATCAGGCCATCTTAGACTGGGTGTTATGTATGAGAAAGGATTGATTAGCAATCTTGTTGTGCGAGGCCCCTTGGGTAGGAGCGATCATAATATGATAGAATTCTTCATTAAGATGGAGAGTGAAGTAGTTGACTCCGAGACTAGGGTCCTGAATTTAAGTAAAGGAAACTACGATGGTATGAGGCGCGAGTTGGCTAGGATGGATTGGGGAACGTTACTTAAAGGGTTGACGGTGGATAGGCAATGGCAAACATTTAAAGATCGCATGGATGAACTACAGAATTTGTTCATCCCTGTCTGGCATAAAAATAAAACAAAAAAGGTGGCGCAACCGTGGCTAACAAGGGAAATTAGGGATAGCATAAGATCTAAGGAGAGGACATATAAATTGGCGAGAAAAAGCAGCAAACCTGAGGATTGGGAGCAGTTTAGGATTCAGCAAAGGAGGACAAAGGGATTAATTAAGAGGGGGAAAATAGAGTATGAGAGTAAGCTTGCAGGGAACATAAAAACTGACTGTAAAAGCTTCTATAGATATGTGAAGAGAAAAAGATTGGTGAAGTCAAGCAGTCCCTTGCAGTCAGAATCAGGGGAATTTATAATGGGGAACAAAAAATGGCTGACCAATTAAATACATACTTTGGTTCTGTCTTCACAAAGGAGGACACAAATAACCTCCCAGAGATGTCGGGGAACATAGGGTCTAATGAGATGGAGGAACTGAATGAAATCAGTATTTGTAGGGAAATGGTGTGAGGGAAATTGACGGGATTGAAGGCCGATAAATCCCCAGGGCCTGATAATCTACATCCTAGGGTACTTAAGGAAGTGGCCCTAGAAATAGTAGATGCATTGCGTGTAAAGTTAAAGCACATGGGATTGGGGGTAAGGTACTGACTTGGATAGAGAACTGGTTGGCAGACAGGAAGCAAAGAGTTGGAATAAACGGGTCTTTTTCCGAGTGGCAGGCAGTGACTAGTGGGGTACCGCAGGGATTGGTGCTAGGACCCCAGCTATTCACAATATATATTAATGATCTAGACAAGGGAACTAGATGTAATATCTCCAAGTTTGCAGACGACACAAAGCTGGGTGGGCATGTGTGCTGTGAGGAGGATGCTGAGAAACTCCAGTATGATTTGGACAGGTTGGGTGATTGGGCAGATGCATGGCAGATGCAGTATAATGTGGATAAATGCGAGGTTATCCACTTTGGTGGCAAAAACAGGAAGGCAGATTATTATCTGAAAGACAATAGATTGGGAAAAGGGGAAGTGCAACGAGACCTGGGTGTCCTTGTGCACCAGTCGTTGAAGGTAAGCATGCAGGTGCAGCAGGCGGTTAAGAAGGCAAATGGTATGTTGGCCTTCATAGTGAGAGGATTCGAGTACAGGAGCAAGGATGTCTTGCTGCAGTTGTACAGGGCTTTGGTGAGACCACACCTTGAGTATTGTGTGCAGTTTTGGTCACCTTATCTGAGGAAGGATGTTCTTGCCATGGAGGGAGTGCAGCGAAGATTCACCAGACTGATACCTGGGATGGCAGGAATGACGTATGAGGAGAGATTGGGTCGATTGGGCTTACATTCACTGGAGTTTAGAAGAATGAGAGGGGATCTCATTGAAACTTATAAAATTCTAACAGGACTAGACAGACTAGATGCAGGAAGGATGTTCCCAATGGAGGGGGATTCCAGAACCAGGGGTCACAGTCTAAAGATAAGGGGTAAGCCATTTAGGACAGAGATGAGAAGGAATTTCTTCACCCAGAGAGTGGTGAACCTGTGGAATTCTCTACCACAAAAGGCAGTTGAGGCCAGTTCATTAAATATATTCAAGAAGGAGATAGCTATATTTCTTAAGGCTAAAGGGATCAAGGGATATGGGGAGAAAGCAGGGACAGGGTACTGAATTTGGATGATCAGCCATGATCTCATTAAATGGCGGAGCAGGCTCGAGGGGCCGAATGGCCTACTCCTGCTCCTATCTTCTCTGTTTCTATGTTAATAATAGTGGAAGGGAGGTGGAGGAAGAAATATGCAGAAAACTTAGGGAACTGAGTAAAAAAAATGGAATAATAATCATGGGGGATTTCAACTACCCTGATATTAATTGGACAGAAGCGGTATGTAAAGGGGGAATAAGGGAATGGAGTTCCTCCAATGTATACAGGACTCCTTTCTAACCCAATGTGTAAAAAGCCCAACAAGGGAGGATTCGCTATTGGATCTAGTAATGGGGAATGAACTAGAGCAGATAAGAGAAGTAAAAGTAGGGCAACATCTAGGCAATAGTGACCATAATATAATATGCTTTAAGATGATAAATGAGAAGGTCATATGTATGACGAAAACCAGGTTAATAGATTGGAGAAAAGCTGATTTTGAGGGGCTGAGAATAGAACTTGAGAAAAGAAATGGGCAACAAAATTATCAAACAACGATGTAGAACAGCAATGGGAAACATTTAAAATGATGTTCAACAGAGTGCAGGAAAAATATATTCCACTAAAAGAAAAGAACAAACTAAACAATAATGAGACTCCATGGATGAATAAAGCCATAAGGGAACAATTGAGGGTCAGAAAAGAGGCATACATTAAGTACATAGACAACAGGGGAGTGCATGATAAGGGAGAATACGAAAAGATTAGGAGAGAAGTCTAAAAAACAATTAGGGAGGCAAAGAGGAACTATGAAATTAAATTATCAAGGAACATAAAACAAAATAATTAAATATTTTACAGGCACATAAATTTAAAAAAAGGAAGGTTGGGGTTGGTAAGGGCCATTAAGGGATAGACAGGATAATACCACAGGTAACGATAGAGAGATGGCAGAAATATTAAATAATTATTTTGCTTCAGTATTTACCAGGGGGATAGAACAGGTGGACATGACATTGGATGATGAGATTAGTAATGAGATAAGTGCATTTCAAATAAAAAAGGGGAATATATTAAATAAACTAATCAAACTCAAAGAGGATAAAACCCCTGGTCTGGATGGATTGCCACCACGCATTTTAAAAGAATCTAGGGAAGAGATAGCAGAGGCATTACTACGCATATTTAATAATTAGTTATAAAAAGATGTAGTGCCAGAGGACTGGCGGATAGCTAACATAATACCGATATTTAAGAAGGAGGATAGAACATGTCCAGTGAATTATAGACCAGTCAGCTTAACATCGGTGGTAGGAAAAATAATGTAATCCCTACTAAAGGAGAAAATAGAAGAACATCTAGAAACCAAAAATATAATAATGAATAGTCAGCATGGACACAATAGGGAAAGTCTTGCTTGACCAACCTTATTGAATTTTTTGAAGAGGTAATAGAGAGAGTAGACAATGGTAATGCAGTAGATGTAATTTATCTGGATTTTCAAAAGGCCTTTGATAAGGTACCCCATAAATAGACTGATGAATAAGGTCAGAGAATGCGGAGTCAGGGGAACAAGTTGCAGAATGGATTGCTGGCTGGCTTCAGGACCGAAAGCAGAAAGTAGGAGTAAAGGGTAGCTATTCATGGTGGCAGAAGGTGGGTAGTGGTGTTCCACAAGGATCAGTGCTAGGACCACTACTGTTCACAATTTACATTCATGATTTAGACTTTGGAATCAAAAACGCAATTTCTAAATTTGCGGATGACACCAAATTGGTGGGGGGGGGGTAGTCAATATTGAGGAGGACTGCAACAAATTACAGGAGGACATTAATAAACTTGCAGAATGGCATATAATTGGATATATAGGCACTGGAGAGGGTGCAGAGAAGATTTACAAGGATGATACCAGAAATGCGAGGGTATACATATCAGGAAACAATGAACAGCTGGGTCTCTTTTCTCGAAAAAAGGCTGAGGGGTGACCTAATAGAGGTGTTTAAAATTATGAAAAATGTTGATAGTTTCCACTTGTGGGGAAGAGCATAACTAGAGGTCATCAAGATAAGATAGTCACCAAGAAATCCAAAAGGGAATTCAGAAGAAACTTCTTTACCCATGGGTACGGTCGCATAGTGGTAACGTCACTGGGCTAGTAATCCAGAGGCCTGGACTAATGATCCAGAGACGTGAGTTCACGGTAGCTGGGGAATTTAAATTCAGTTAATTAAATCAATCTGGAATATAAAGCTAGTATCAGTAATGGTAACCATGAAACTATCGGATTGTGTGGTTCACTAATGTCCTTTTAGGGAAGGAAATCTGCCGTCCTTACCTGGTCTGGCCTATATGTGACACTATATGTGGTTGACTCTTAACTGCCCTCTGAAATGGCCTAGCAAGCCACTCCGTTGTAACAAACTGCTACGAAACACAATAATAAGAATGAAACTGGACGGACCACCCGGCACCGGACACTGCAACGGCACACCCAGCCCAGTCGACCCTGCAAAGTCCTCCTCACCAACATCTGGGGACTTGTGCCAAAATTGGGAGAGCTGTCCCACAGACTAGTCAAGCAACAGCCTGACATAGACACTCTCAGAATCATCTTTCAGCCAATGTCCCAAACTCCTCCATCACCATCCCTGGGTATGTCCTGTCCCACCGGCATGACAGACCCACCAGGGGTGGCTGCACAGTGGTATACAGTCGAGAAGGAGTGGCCTTGTCGTCAACGTTGATTCCGGACCCCATGACTTTCATGGCTTCAGGTCAAGCATGGGCAAGGAAACCTCCTGCTGATTACCACCTACCTGATGAATCCGTACTCCTCCATGTTGAACACCACTTGGAAGAAGCACTGAAATTAGCAAGGACACAGAATGTACTCTGGGTGGGGGACTTCAATGTCCATCACCAAGAGTGACTCGGTAGCACCACTACTGACCGAGCTGCCCGAGCCCTGAAGGACATAGCTGCCAGTCTGGGCCAGGTGGTGAGAGAACCAACACGAGGGGAAAAACCTACTTGACCTCATCCTCCCCAATCTACCAATGCATCTGTCTATGACTGTATTGGTGGCAGTGATCACTGCACTGTCTCATTGTGGAGACGAAGTCCCGTCTTCACACTGAGGACACCCTCCATCGTGTTGTGTGGCACTACCACCGTGCTAAATGGGATAAATTCAGAACAGATCTAGCAGCTCGAATCCATGAAGCGCTGTGGGAATCTGTAACCTCATGGCCCAGAATATCCCTCACTCTACCATTACAATCAAGCCAGGGGACCAACCCTGCTTCAATAAGGAGTGTAGAAGAGTATGCCAGGAGCAGCACCAGGCGTACCTAAAAATAAGGTGCCGACCTGGGGAAGCTGTAACACAGGACTATATGCATGCTAAAAAGCGGAAGCAGCATGCTATAGACAGGGCTAAGCGATCCCACAATCAACAGATCAGATCAAAGCTCTGCAGTCCTGCCACATCCAGTTGTGAATGGTGGTGGACCATTAAACAACTAACGGGAGGAGGAGGCTCCAGGAATATCCCCATCCTCAATGATGGTGGAGCCCAGCACGTGAGTGCAAAAGACGAGGCTGAAGCGTTTGCAACCATCTTCAGCCAGAAGTGCCAAGTGGATGATCCATATCGGCCTCCTCTGGAGGTCCCCACCGTCACAGAAGCCAGTCTTCAGCCAATTCGATTCACTCCACGTGATATCAAGAAATGGCTGAGCGCACTGGATACAGCAAAGGCTAAGGGCCCTGACAACATCCCAGCTGTCGTGCTGAAGACTTGTGCTCCAGAACTAGCCTGCCTCAAGCCAAGCTGTTCCAGTACAGCTACAACACTGGCATCTATCCGACAATGTGGAAAGCTGCCCAGGTATGTCCTGTCCACAAAAAGCAGGACAAATCCAATCCGGCCAATTACCGCCCCATCAGTCTACTCTCAATCATCAGCAGAGTGATGGAAGGTGTCATCAACAGTGCTATCAAGCGGCACTTACCAATAACCTGCTCACTGATGCCCAGTTTGGGTTCCGCCAAGACCACTCGACTCCCGACCTCATTACAACCTTGGTCCAAACATGGACAAAGGAGCTGAATTCCAGAGCTGAGGTGAGAGTGACTGCCCTTGACATCAAGGCAGCATTTGACCGAGTGTGGCATCAAGGAGCCCTAGTAAAACTGAAGTCAATGGGAATCGAAGGGGGCCGGGGTGGGGGGGAACTCTCCACTGGCTGGAGTCATACCTAGCACAAAGGAAGATGGTTGTGGTGATTGAAGGTCAATCATGACAGCCCCAGGACATTGCTGCAGGAGTTTCTCAGGGCAGTGTCCTAAGCCCAACCATCTTCAGCTGCTTCATCAATGACCTTCCCTCCAACACAAGGTCAGAAATGGGGATGTTCTCTGATGACTGCACAGTGTTCAGCGCCATTCACAACTCCTCAGATAATGAAGCAGTCCATGCCCGCATGCAACAAGACCTGGACAACGTTCAGGCTTGGGCTGATAAGTGGCAGTTAACATTTGCGCCACAGAAGTGCCAGGCAATAACTATCTCCAACAAGCGAGAGTCTAACCACCACCCCATGACATTCAACGGCATTACCATCACCGAATCCCCCCACCATCAACATCCTGGGGGGTCACTATTGACCAGAAACTTAACTGGACCAGCCACATAAATACTGTGGCAACAAGAGCAGGTCAGAGGCTAGGTATTCTGCGGCGAGTGTCTCACCTCCTGACTCCCCAAAGCCTTACCACCATCTACAAGGCACAAGCAAGGAGTGTGATGGAATACTCTCCACTTGACTGGATGAGTGCAGCTCCAACAACACTCAAGAAGCTCGACACCATCCAGGACAAAACAGCCCGCTTGATTGGCACCCCATCCACCACCTTAAACATTCACTCCCTCCACCACCGGCGTACCGTGGCTGCAGTGTGTACCATCTACAAGATGCACTGCAGCAACTCGCCAAGGCTTCTTTGGCAGCACCTCCCAAACCCGCGACCTCTTCCACCTAGAAGGACAAGGGCAGCAGGCGCATGGGTACACCACCCCCTCCAAGTCACACACTATCCTGACTTAGTATATTGCCGATCCTTCATCGTCGCTGGGTCAAAATCCTGGAACTCCCTCCCTAACAGCATTGTGGGAGTACCTTCACCACATGGACTGCAGCGGTTCAAGAAGGCAGCTCACCACCACCTTCTCGAGTGGAGCATAAACGCCGACATGGACTGGTTGGGCTGAATGGCCTGTTTCTGTGCCGTATATCCTATGTAAAATAATACTGGAGAAATTAATGGGACTGAAAGCCGATAAATCCCCTGGACCCTGATGGCCTACAGATGGCCTACATCCTAGGTTTTTGAAAGAGGTGGCTGTAGAGATAGTGGATGCATTGGTTGACATTTTCCAAAATTCCTTAGATTCTAGAACGGTTCATGTGGATTGGAAGGTAGCAAATGTAATCCCATTATTTAAGAAAGGCGAGAGAGAGAAAACCGGGAACTACAGACCAGTTAGCCTGAGATCACTAGTCAAGAAAATGCCAGAATCTATTATTAAGGACGTGGTAACAGGATATTTAGAAAATAATAATAGGATTGGGCAGAGTCAACACAGATTTATGAAAGGGAAATCATGTTTGGCGAATCTGTAAGAGTTTTTTGAAGTTGTAACTAGCAGAATAGATAAGGGGGAATCAGTGGATGTGGTGTATTTGATTTTCAGACGGCATTCGATAAGGTGCCACGCAAAAGGTTATTAAACAAAATTAGGGCTCATGGGATTGGGGGTAATATACTAGCATGGATTGAGGATTGGTTAACAGACAGAAAACAGAGAGTAGGAATAAACGGGTAATTTTCAGGTTGGCAGGCTGTAACTAGTGGGTTACCGCAAGAATCAGTGCTTGGGCCTCAGCTATTCACAATCTACATCAATGGATGAGGGGACCAAATGTAATATATCCAAGTTTGCTGATGAGGTGGGAATGTAAGTTGTGAGGAGGATGCAAAGAGGCTTCAAGGGGATATAGACAAGCTAAGTGAGTGGGCAAGAACATGGCAAATGGAATATAATGTGGAGAAATGTGAAGTTATCCACTTTGGTAGGAAAAATAGAAAAGCAGACTATTTTTTAAATGGTGAGAGATTGGAAAATGTTGGTGTTCAGAGGGACCTGGGTGTCTTGTACACGAATCACTGAAAGTTAACATGCAGATACAGCAAGCAATTAGGAAAGCAAATGGTATGTTGGACTTTATTACAAGAGGATTTGAGTATAAGAGTAAAGATGTCATTCTGCAATTATATAGGGCCCTGGTGAGACCGCACCTAAAGTATTGTGTACAGTTTTGGGCCCCTTACCTGAGGAAGGATATACTTGCCATAGAGGGAGTGCAATGAAGGTTCACCAGACTGGTTCCTGGGATGGGGGGATTGACCTATGAGGAGAGATTGAGTAGACTAGGCCTATATTCTCTGGAGTTTAGAAGAATGAGAGGTGATCTCATTGAAACATATAAAATTCTTACAGGGCTTGACAGGATATATGCAGGGAGGATGTTTCCCCTGGCTGGGGAGTCTAGAACCAAGGGTCACAGACTCCGAATAAGGGGTCGGCCATTTAGGACTGAGATGAGGAGAAATTTCTTCAATTAGAGGGTGGTGAATCTTTGGAATTCTCTATCACAAAGGGCTGTGGCGGCTCAGTCGTTGAGTACATTCAAGACAGAGATCAATAGATTTTTGGATATTAATGGAATCAAGGGATATGGGGATAGTGCAGGAAAGTGGAGTTGAGGTAGATCATCAGCCATGATGTTATTGAATGGCGGGGCAGGCTTGAAGGGCCAAATGGCCTACTCCTTCCTGCTCCTATTTCTTATGTTCTTGGTGGACTGTTCATATGACCACTCATAGATCACAACACACTGGTTCAGCTTTTTCTTGGAATGCTAGCTTTAATCACATTTTAAATGTCCACTTTATATCCAGTAGAATTTGGAGGATATATATGCACTAATCCATGTATAAACATTCATTCTCTGTTACCAAATCAAATGTGGAACAAACCAAATTCTTAGTCTCCTAATGGTTTGCATTTGCTCTTGCCCTGTCAACTAATGGTTCGAATGAACATTCTGCCCAAGTATTGTTGGGGTATGGAGTGCTGAGCTGATCAAAACACTGATGTGCCGTATGCTTTGATCAGCATAATGGAGACTGCACACTGGATAACAGTGGGATAATATTCACCATTTGGATTCTTGAGTGGAAGAAAGTATTCAGATTTCACTAACAGGTTAATTTGAAGTGTACTGTAAAATATTGAGTCGCTTTATGATAGTGAGAAGACTGCTGTGATATCCCATACAGTATCCCACGTGGGAGGGCAGGCAGCTAACCTAATTATAGGGTTTAGCCAGTTTTGTGTGTCTATCTGCTAATAAGAATATGGAAGTGCTCTAGGGAGACTTAACGGCTGATTATTCCTTTCTTCCCCACCCAGTTTCTGTGTTGCAGTACCCTGACTTCTGCTCTATTTCTGATGTGCCGTAGTAGTTTAATTACGACTTTTTAAAATCAATATATTTTGGGAATTGCTCCTTGATCCGTTGGCAAAAACTCTTAGTTCACGTTTTGTTTTAAACTCCTAGATTATCAAAATTTAAACTAACCTCTTGTTTTCACTTGCGCCCGCCAGAGACATCAACCCACACATTCCTCAGTATATATCATCAGTTCCGTGGTACATTGATCCCTCCAAAAGACCTACTCTCAAACACCAAAGGCCACAACTTGAGAAGGAGAGACAGTTCAGTTTGATTGCAGATTGGTACAAGAAAGGTGTACAGGAGGTATGTGCAGTGTGCCTAAATGTGTTTCCATTGAGATTTTTTTTTTTTTTAAGTGAATACGGTTCAAAAACACAAATATCGAGGGCTAGCTAGTTTTCTGTCTTGCAAGGCAGTATAGTGTTTGTGGAATATTCAAGGTAAGGTGTTTATATGACCTGATTGTGGAGTATTCCTGTAAAAAAAAAATCAAAGGGAGAAACTTTGACTGTCTGGCAGCTACAGTGGTAGAGCAGAGGAATCCAAAATTATAATTGCAATTTTCCTATTTCATGCCATTCAAAATATTGCATGTTAAAGAATAGGCCAGTGAAGCTGGAGCATTTCTGGACTGTAAGTGATAAGTTTGACACTGAAAAGGTTTGAACAATGGCAGCTTAAACTCTGTTTTACAGTACATCAGTGTGGTTCATCAACTGTTACCCGAGATGCTGCAATATTGGTTCGAGCCAGTTAAAATGTAAATGTTTTGAGAATACTGGTTTCAACATCCATACTCTCTAAATATGTAAACTAATTATGGGTTAATTCCATAAGTGGTCTAGGGAACCCAAGAAATGTGACGCCAACTCCTACAGGCCCAGACTCTGGTTTTTGTTGCAACTTGAATGTTACTAAGTTGTAGTGTAGCAATGCTAAAGTTGCTCCCTTGCACACCTTACAAACTTTCAACAAAGTTTAATTGTAGATTGGGAACATTTTTCTTGAATTGGGCTAAGCCCTTTACTATAACAAATCTAGATTCCGACTGCATTAATCTAGGTTTCAGGTTGCAAATCTATCTTGGTTTGAAGAAAAACACATAAAAGCTTGATGCTGTGTGTGACAGAACTCAAAAGCAATCTTAGCAAAATAATGGAAGTTATTCATCACTAATGGGCAAAAGCCGCATTTAAAGGCAATGCAGCAATTAATGCGCTAAATTAACCAGAATTTAGTGCATAATCATAATTGGTTGATATAGGGTTCTAATGGGTGTGGAATGCTTGTGACCTTTCTCTTCCCTTTACATCACATTTACAAAATTACAGCTAATTAGCAGCAAGCTTTAACGTATAAAGAATGCAGTTTATTATAATATTTTGCAGCAAAAATGTTTACCAACTAAGTTGTCCTTGAAGTATTAAGTCAGGCTGCTATAAAAAATTTGCACCGCAGACATGCGGCTAAGTAATTTAATGGGCCATAATTTGCGACCCCGGTGGGTGCGTACACGCCCGTAGGGGCCGCACAAGTTCCGGGTTTAGGCATGCGAATCTTCTTGACAGATCGCAAGCATCCCTAGGAAAAGGGCCTCTGCGGGTGGAGAGTTGCGCTATTTGCCTAACTTCTGCCCAGCGAATGCCTGTGAAATTCTTACGCCTGGTAAAAGCAGGCGTACGGCCTGCTTTTACCAGCGTAAGAGTTTTAAAAAACATTTTAAAAATGTTTCATTCATTTAAACATTAAAACACGTACAATAAGGTATGTTTATTTTAGATCATTTAAAATATGTAAATTTATTTTTCAAAAAATTAATTTTTGTTTTAAATGTTTCATTATATTGTATTTTAACTATGTAATTTTTAAAATTTATTTGTTATGTTAAATCTATTTTTAATGTCATCCCCATTCATGCTTATGCAGGTTCCGTACAAACGTAACCTCCATAAATATGAATGGGGATCCCCCTTCTTTGATTGGTTGGGCTGGCCCACGTGATCCCAGGGGCGCTTGCGAACCGCCTGCACCCTTGGGATACGTGGGCCTCTACGCAGGCCTACGCATAGAGGCCCAGATGTGTTTCAGGGCATGAACTGAACCAGATAGCCCTATCTGTTACAAATACAAATACTGCGGATGCTGGAAATCTGAAATAAAAACAGAAAATGCTGGAAATAGTCAGCAGGTCAGGCAGCATCTGTGCAGAGAGAAACAGAGTTGACATTTCAGGTCGATGACCTTTCGTCAGAACTGGAAAAGTTAGAGATATAACAAGGTTTTATGCAGGTACAGAGGCAGGGAAAGTGGGGGAGGGGAGGAAAGAACAAAAGGGAAGGTCTGTGATAGGGCGGAAGGCAGGAAAGATTAAATGACAAAAGGTATGATTGTACAAAGCAAAAGGAGATGATAATGGGACAAGTAAAGAAACAAAAGATGGGTCTGGAAGAGGTGTAAATGGGAATAGCAGAATCATCAACAGCTGCCATCTAGAAAAAATTGAGGCAGAGGTGAAAATCTGAAATTGTTGAACTCGATGTTGAGTCCAGAAGGCTGTAAAGTGCCTAATCGAAAGATGAGGTGCTGTTCCTCAAGCTTACGTTGAGCTTCGTTGGAACAGTGTAGGAGGCCGAGGACAGAGAGGCCAGAGTGGGAGTGAAGCGGAAAATTAAAGTGACAGGCGACCTGAAGCTCGGGGTCATGCTTGCGGGCTGAATCTACGTTTGGACTCCCCAATATAGAGGAGACCCCATCGTCAGCCGCAAATACAGTGTGCTAAATTGAAAGAAGTACAAGTAAATCGCTGTTTCACCTGGACGGAGTGTTTGGGGCCTGGACGGTGGGAAGGGAGGAGGTAAAAGGGAAGGTGTTGCTTCTTCTGCGCTTGCAGTGGGAAGGGGAGGTAGGTGTTGGGGGTGATTGAGTAGTGGACCAGGGTGTTGCAGAGGGAGCGGTCCCTTCGGAATGCTGAAAGGGGAGGTGAGGGGAAGATGTGTTTGGTGGTGGGATCACGCTGGCGATGGCGGAGAATGATCCGTTGAATGTGGAGGCTGGTGGGGTGAAAGGTGAGGACAAGGGGAACCCTATCGTGGTTCTGGCAAGGAGACGAAGGGGTGAGAGCAGAAGTGCGGGAAATGGAACGGACATGGTCGAGGGGCCTGTCAACCACAGTAGAGGGGAATCCTCAGTTGAGGAAAAAGGAAGACATATCGGAAGCACTAATATGGAAGGTGGCATCGTCCGAACAGATGCAACGGAGAAACTGGGAGAATGGGATAGAGTCCTTACAGGAAGCGGGGTGAGAGGAAGTATAGTCAAGGTAGCTGTGGGAGTCGGTGGGTTTATGGTGGATGTTGGCCGATAGCCTATTCCCAGAAATGGAGACAGAGAAGTCGAGGAAGGGAAGAGTTGGAGATGGACCATGTGAAGGCGAGGGGAGGGTGGAAATTGGAAGTAAAGTGAATTAAATTTTCCAGTTCTGGGCGAGAGCAGGAAACTGCACCAATACAGTCGTCAATATACCGGAAAAAGAGGTGAGGGTGGGAACCTAAGTAGGTCTGGAACAAAGAATGTTCCACATATCCCACGAAAAGGCAGGCATAGCTCGGATCCATGCTGGTTCCCATAGCAACACTTTTTATTCGGAGCAAGTGGGTGGAGTCGAAGGAAATGTTGTTCAATGTGAACAAGTTCAGCTAGGTGGAGGAGGGTGGTGGTGGATGGGGACTGGTTGGGCCTCTGTTCAAGGAAGAAACGGAGCGCCCTCAGGCCGTCCTGGTGGGGGATGGAAGCGTAGAGGGATTGGACGTCCAAGGTGAAAAGGAGACAGTTAGGGCCAGGAAACTAGAAACTGTTGAAGTGGCGGAGGACATCGGAAGAGTTGCAGATGTAGGTGGGAAGAGATTGGACAAGGGGAGAAAAAATAGAGTCGAGATAGGAAGAAATCAGTTCTGTGGGGCAAGAACAGGCTGAAACGATGGGTCTACCAGGACAGTCATGTTTGTGGATCTTGGGAAGGAGGTAGAAGCGGGCTGTGCGGGGTTGGAGGACTATTAGGTTGGAGGCTGTGGAAGGAAGATCTCCAGAGGAGAGGAGGTCAGTGACAGTCTTGGAAATGATGGCTTGCTTTTCAGTAGTGGGGTCATGGTCCAGGGGGAGGTAGGACGAGGTGTCCGAGAGTTGGCGTTCAGGCTCTGCAAGGTAGAGGTCGGTTCACCAAACAACAACAGCGCCGTCCTTGTCAGCAGGTTTGATGACCGTGTTAGGGTTGGACTTGAGAGAATGGATTAGCCCTATCTGTTAACTATGGAGAATCATGTTCTATTTGGTTAAGCTTGTTTTGAACGGAATTCAATCTTTATGGTGCTATAAATGGGCATTTGAAATGTCATGGTGGATAAATTCAAGAGACAAAAGAGCGTTAATGATAATGTGTGCTCTCTTACTCAGGGTCCTCTTATCACCAAATACAGGAGAGGTGCATGCGAAAACTGTGGAGCATTAACACATGTGAAAAAGGATTGTATGGAAGTAAGTGACTGTCACTTTCAAAGAGTGATTTTTGGTTGCACCTTTGTATGAGTTATTTTCGAAGGCTCCTTGCAGGGACATCAGAATGAGAATCTAGAGAGGTACACTGTTCCAGAAATAACCTGTTTCGTTTAGGTCTGTTGCCTTAAGCCATGAAAAACATGGTGGCAACTCTGAGTGACTTGGGGAATAAATCCACTTAGCTGCTTAACATTTTGTGACATTAGTGGGTATGGGGAAGTGTATAAAGATAGTTTGAAAATATAATTTATAAAAGAGGGTTTATTTGCATGAAGCACCAGGTCAACTAATTTCATTTTACTATAAAAATTATAAAGGGAAAAGATCTTCAACAAATTTATGTTAATAGATTTTAGTTTTATTAAAATATTTCTGTAATTTATCAGATTTAAAAGGATATAAAATTCTAGGTGGAGTACTCCTGTGTTTTAAATAGTCCTTTAATTTTTTGCAAGATATATTATGATAGAAATATTCGTTACCATTTAAAACAACTTTGGAATTCTTGTCAGAAGAGAGACCTGCCATTTTGGATTCCCACCTCTCCAAACCCATCCTGGTGACACCACCAACTTGAGTTTCCAATTATGTCTTGAAGCAGTTCCGTCCATTTTAATGGAGCTTGCAACTTTGGATTAGACTAGGTGCCAACCTGGAGCTAACCAACCCAAACAGAACACTCTACAAACTGGGTATGCTGCATACTTTGCTGCTAGCATATTTTATTATGGTAAGATGGTTTTAGATTAACTCTCCGGCTAATTGAAAGCTGTGACACTGATTAAAATGAATGGAGGTGCTCCAGGATGTAGTTGGCATCAGTGATGTCTCAAATGTGAAGTGAGGTATTACTATGGGGTGGGGGGGAAAGTGCAATGTAAGTTCAAGGTAAGTACTTTCCATAACTAGGTATAGAGTTTTTTTTAAGCTTCTGTTTAGTTTTTAACCTTCCTACTTCTCCCTGCCCCACTTCAGTGTGAATCTTTAACCACATACAACAGTGTTGGACCAAAACTGAACTTGCTGGCTTGGATGCCTCCCAGTTGCATCTGGGTTAGTTCTAGATGCCATCTACAGAATTTTCTGTACACCCGCACACTTGTCCTTGGACAGTTTATGTGTGAGGTTCTGAAATGAAGGATTTTCATGTTGAGTGGAATTGGTGGAGAAAGAACCAAATTAAAATATAAATATTTCCTACCAATTTGGATGCTTTTATTGGAATAATGCCACAGAAAACTTTATATTGCATACTTGCCGATGCTTTCCTTACGCTACATTTGTACTATGTTCTCGCTGATGTTTCATATGTTTTTTGAATAGAGACCTAGAAAGGTAGGAGCAAAGTTTACAGGTGTCAACATCGCTCCAGATGAACACATGCAGCCAACGTTTTCATTTGACTATGATGGAAAGCGCGATCGTTGGAATGGTTATGATTCAGAGGAACACATGAGAATTGTGGAGGAATATTCAAAAGTTGACTTGGTATGTGATAGAATACGTTATTGTATCTCTAATTAGCCCAGTGGAAGAGTAACTGTGTAAAGAGGCATTGCAGTGGCTCAAAAGTGTTTTTGTATTTTTTTTTAAATGGTTAAGTAGAGAGCTACCAGTTGGTTTGTTGTACTGAGTATTGGTGTAGACATTCATGTTACATCTGGTTGTGAGCAACTTTTTTTTTATCCATCCAGATCTCTTGCAGTATTTAACCTGTGTTGCCCCAACATTTTCTTCATTTAATTCTAAAATAGAGTTTTCAAAATTATCCGATGTGACATTTGAAAGTTTGCCTTTTCAACTCTGTCTGCTCTTTGGGTGTGACTGACTAGAGGTTGTTGTGGATCAACATCCGTAATTTAAAAAAATCTGGGGGTACTCTGTATTTCTTTTAAGTCTGGGTTATTTTGGGAAGTACTGTACAATTTAAGGAAATTATGGATGGCTTTGGTTATTTTGGGAAGTACTGTTCAATTTAAGGAAATTATAGATGGTTTTGTTTATTTTGGGATGTACTATTCAATTTAAGGAAATTGTGCAAGCCCTGCAGCTTTAAACCATCATCCTATACTTCACATGGAAAGATAATGTTGAGGTTTTGACTGCAAATTATGAAGAATGGGAAGGGAATCAACAAAGCAACAAATTTCAAACGAACTAGCCCAGTGTAAAACAGCCATTGATGCACATGCATTTATCAGCATTCTAGCTGTAATTACTTTCCCTCCCTTTTTTGGTGATGGGTGGGGAAAGGTGGAGTCTTCCAGGTTACTACCCCATGATACATTGGCCTGGATTTTGTGGTAGAAATAACGGTGAGGCTATCGCCGTTCACCGTTATTAAGGAGCAAATCGGACAGCAACTTCTGGCTTCCACACATGCGCAGTTAAACGTGTAAATCAGGAAGTTGCTGTCGGAGTTGCCCTGCTCCTCCACAAGCTTCGCTCCACTAGTATCTCACCCAGAGTTTCAGCATTCAAGCACATGAAGGGTGTGAAGTTGCGGTATTTACCCACTCGATACCTACTAAACACGACAGAAAAGGTTAGGGCTTGTCCATTCAGGTGTAAGTGAATTTTGTAATGGTGTGACAAGTCTTACTGCCAAACAACCCCTCTGGCACTGAAAATTTACTTTTAAAAATGTGAAGTCTCATTCCTTCAGATTTTAATTATTGTTGGAGATTTAAAAATAATTAAAATAAAACTTTTTTTTTAACTTTTCTTTGTTTCTTTTATGTCTCTCTCTTAATCCTATCTTCCCTCTCTTTATTTTGCTTTCTGTACATAATTTGATATTGAATTAAATATTCTAACTTACACTTCCTGTCTTAGACTGCGTGTCTCAGTCAGGATTCTTCAATCTGATTGGTTAAGGGGACATACTGTTGCTTGTCCTGTTCACATAGTTCCCAGATCCCCTGTAGAGGGCGCCGGGCTGTTTTGACTCTCTAATAACCTCAAGTCGCAGTGCAAAAGCGCATAGAAAGTCTGTGGGCAAGTGTAGTGAATGGCGCGTGCTGTTTGTTCACCGCTGAATACAAAATTTGGGCGATGAGTTCAGTTCAATTTCACCTTAAAGCTCTGGAAAAGAAAGCACTGAAAAAAAAACCAAAAGATCCTCTCTTTTGATTTGTTGAAGCGAGCTCCTCATAAGGCTGAAAAGTTATGTTTTATGTCCTGTAGATGGAGCCAAAAGCATGTCCTAGTACAGAACAAAACCTTGGCTTGCATCCATGTACTTAAACCATTCTTATACTCTTGGGAACACCTGCAGGATTTATTGAACAAAAAGTCATCTTATTTTTGTGACTTTGGATTTGTATACCATCCTTGTTATTTGGCTTTTTTTTTTAGAATTTAGCAATAACTTCAGCAATTTGATAAACATTTGAAATGTGTGATTTATGGTGCAGGAAGTCACACTGGCAAGATAGTCAAAATGGACAGATTGTCTTGTAAATGGGTGTGACTTCCCTGCTGGAGAGAGAACTTAATCCAGTTGAAACCTAATATCTCAAAGTGTCGCCAATTATCCCTGAGCTCAGTAAAAGTTTGGTAAGAATTTTAATAGCAGAGGTCGAATAATTCATTGTATTACTAGATGTTTCAATGTGAGCAGCGCACCAAATTTTGGAAGAGGTCTTGTAGTATTTAATGAGAGTTGATATTTCATTTAGAATAAATGCCAGTAAATCTGTTTGACTAATGGGATTTAGTAAATTATGTAATCTATATTTAAGGTAAATTTGTCAGCAGGACACAGCACTATCATTCAATTAACCCAACAATAAAAGTGCTTATAGATCACACAAAAATGTAAAGGATTGTGTATGATGAGTTTGATCTTGGGAACAGTCTTGAACGCATCAAAATGAAGTGTGAAAATTTGCTCATCAAAAACAATTTGTATTTGTATAGTACCTTTTAATGTAGAAAAACATCCCAAAGTGTTTTGCAGAGGTGTAATAATTTTTTTTAAATACCCGCAAGTAAGTACCGAGAAAAGTCAACACTGAGTTATCTGCAAAACATATTAGACTCAAACTGAATTACTCTGTGGCTACTGTTTAAATGATGTTGAATCTCTTTTAGGCCAAGAGAACTTTGAAAGCTCAGAAACTGCAGGAAGAGCTGGCATCTGGAAAGTTGGTGGACTATGTGGTGAGTGCAATGACCAGGATGTTGCACCATATCAATAATGGTGTTTAACATTGTGGGAGTGTGCTAGCTTCAAGACTGGGCAGAAACTGTAAACATAGGTTTTTGGAAAGAAATATAACCTGTTTATGTATATAGAACGTTAGGAAATTGAATATTTTTCTCTGTTATACATTTAGCAACTAGCCCGGGTATTCCTCATTAATCCACAATCTGGGTCATGTGCAGAGTATTCTGACAAAAGATCGCATCTTCCAGATTTGAAAAGCATCTATTGTGAATCACAGCGCTTTGTAGCTTCAAGATTGTACAGTGAAACTGACTAAAATTGTTTCATTTAGGATCCTAAAGTATCATCTTGGAAGGCATATGTTACAGGAACATTTTGCGCTTTTAGTTGAGTTCTGCTCCTGGAACAGACTTGAATAGCTTTCTCAAAATCTGTGTTTCAGTAGTTGACCCTGGAAAAGTTTGCGCTGCAGAAAATACAAGAGGGCCTTGCAGCAACTCAGTATCCTGTCTCGGGCAATTAACGTGGCCCAGTGGGGACCCCTGGTTCAGACCCATCTGTTGACAGGGCCTTGCACTGACAAATGGAGGAGGAAAGTTGTGCACAGCTGCAGGCCTGAGAGGCTGCCAGTCTTGGAGCCTTTTGACCTCTGCTGGAGAGCTGCAGTCAGACAGCCCCAAGTCCCAGCTGGATAAGTTTCAAAAATGGTAACGCCTGGTGCCCTCAGATCTTCCAGTTTGAGGGAGTGCCTGGTGCAAGCTCATCATAGGGTGCATTTGCATCCATAATTAGGGCCTGTGTCTATCACAGACTCGGGCTTTGCTCTGCTCCTTGGGGGAATCCTGGGGCAGCATAGAGAAGAGACCCAGCAAAATGAGTCTCCACCCTATTTTCCTGACCCTTGCACCTGAAGAATGGGCATTCTTTGATCTAACAAGTTAACGTATTTCAATGAGGCTTTTTTAAATGAAAATGCAATCAAGGATATAGTGACCTCACCAGTGTCGTTTGTTTAAAAATATGCTAAAATGACTGCAATTGGTGATGATAATGGACTTCAATTCAGAGCCCAGATTCCAGTGCTTCATTGTCCTGTTACCTCCTTGCCGTCTGTGAATGCAACCTTTTTATATCTGTCAATTTTTAGCTGTGCCAATTTATTTGGAAACTTCCATTATATAAACACTCATGAAAGGGGCTCCTATGAATACTTTTTGGTTTGAATTAAAAAATGTTTTGATATTGTTTTAATGTGAAGTAGAAATTCATTAAATATAGACTGCAGACAGATTGAAGCAAGAGCATTACATAAATAGAAAAAAAATGTTTTCGGGATTTAAAACTAATGCAATTTTTTGGGATTACAGATATTAGCTGTGTGAATGTGATGATGATAAATGCAATCAGGAGAACAACTGGTATTTTGAATATCTTGCTGACTGCTGTCGACATTACTAGTATAAAATGGTTGGAAAATAACATTATTGTGACTAATTTTTCAGTGACAAATCTTTGCTTGTTTGAAGTAAATGGCAAGTGTAGTCCAATATGTTGTATTGTGTTGCTGGTGTCATGAGGTTGTTCAATAGTGACACACGAGCTATAAAGAGTGGATAACAGATGATTGCTGACATTAGTGCATTATTTGTAGGTAAATCTGCAATTTCTACTGTGTGCTTTTTTTTTAATCTATCCTTGCTCCCACCCAGATAAGTTTTTTGGGGGGTAATTTCACTACATCTATTGCATTATGAAATAGTTTGAATGATCTCCCACTTGCCCACCAAGCCAAACCACCTCCCAGTCCCCTCTAACTCTAGCCCTGAATCCCCATATCTTTAGTTTACATAGAAACATAGAAGATAGGAGCAGGAGTAGGCCATTCGGCCCCTCGAGCCTGCTCCACCATTTAATGAGATCATGGCTGGTCATCCAAATTCAGTACCCTGTCCCTGCTTTCTCCCCATATCCCTTGATCCCTTTAGCCTTAAGAAATATATCCAACTCCTTCTTGAATATATTTAATGAATTGGCCTCAACTGCCTTCTGTGGTAGAGAATTCCGCAGGTTCACCACTCTCTGGGTGAAGAAATTCCTCCTCATCTCTGTCCTAAATGGCTTACCCCATATCCTTAGACTGTGACCCCTGGTTCTGGACTCCCCCGCCATCGGTAACATCCTTCCTGCATCTAGTCTGTCTAGTCCTGTTAGAATTTTATAAGTTTCAATGAGATCCCCTCTCATTCTTCTGAACTCTAGCGAATACAAGCCCAATCGTCCCAATCTCTCTTCATACGTCATTCCTGCCATCCCAGGTATCAGTCTGGTGAATCTTCGCTGCACTCCCTCCATGGCAAGAACATCCTTCCTCAGATAAGGCGACCAAAACTGCACACAATACTCAAGGTGTGGTCTCACCAAGGCCCTGTACAACTGCAGCAAGACATCCTTGCTCCTGTACTCGAATCCTCTCGCTATGAAGGCCAACATACCATTTGCCTTCTTAACCGCCTGCTGCACCTGCCTGCTTACCTTCAGCGACTGGTGCACAAGGATACCCAGGTCTCGTTGCACTTCCCCTTTTCCCAATCTATTGCCGTTCAGATAATAATCTGCCTTCCTGTTTTTGCCACCAAAGTGGATAACCTCATTATACTGCATCTGCCCAATCACCCAACTTGTCCAAATCATACTGGAGTTTCTCTGCATCCTCCTCACTACACACACGCCCACCCAGCTTTGTGTCATCTGCAAACTTGGAGATATTACATCTAGTTCCCTCGTCTAGATCATTAATATATATTGTGAATAACTGGGGTCCTAGCACCGATCCCTGCGGTACCCCACTAGTCACTGCCTGCCACTCAGAAAAAGACCCGTTTATTCCAACTCTTTGCTTCCTGTCTGCCAACCAGTTCTCTATCCAAGTCAGTACCTTACCCCCAATCCCATGTGCTTTTAACTTTGCACGCTAATCTCTTATGCGGGACCTTAGGGAAAACCTTCTGAAAGTCCAAATACACCACATCCACTGGTTCTCCCTTATCTATTCTACCAGTTACATCCTCAAAAAATTCCAGTAAATTAGTCAAGCATGATTTACCTTTTGTAAATCCATGTTGACTTTGTCCGATCCTGTCACTGTTTTCCAAGTGCTCTGCTATTACATCTTTTCATGGACTCTATAATTCCCCGTTTTCTCTCTCCCACCTTTTTTAAATAGTGGGGTTACATTAGCTACCCTCCAATCCATGGGAACTGTTCCAGAGTCTATAGAATTTTGGAAGATGACCAGCAATGCATCTACTATTTCTAGGGCCACTTCCTTAAGTACCCTAGGATGTAGATTATCAGGCCCTGGGGATTTATCGGCCTTCAATCCCATCAATTTCCCTCACACCATTTCCCTACAAATACTGATTTCATTCAGTTCTTCCCTCTCATTAGACCCTGTATTGCCTGACATCTCTGGGAGGTTATTTGTGTCCTCCTTTGTGAAGACAGAACCAAAGTATGTATTTAATTGGTCTGCCATTTCTTTGTTCCCCATTATAAATTCCCCTGATTCTGACTGCAAGGGACCTACGCTTGACTTCACCAATCTTTTTCTTTTCACATATCTATAGAAGCTTTTACAGTCAATTTTTATGTTCCCTGCAAGCTTACTCTCATACTCTATTTTCCCCCTCTTAATGAACCCCTTTGACCTCCTTTGCTTAATCCTCAAGTTTGCTGCTTTTTCTGGCCAATTTATATGTCCTCTCCTTGGATCTTATGCTATCCCTAATTTCCCTCGTTTCCCTAGTTTCTCCATCATTTTCCTCCATGGTTTTCCTAAGTTCATCTCATCCATGAGATTGACCTGCTGGTCCCTCAATCCCATTTCCACAAAATCTCTGACTACCCCACTTCCCTTCCTGGCCCCATGCTGCTGACATTGTAACTTGTTACCTCTCCTCGGACACTGTCTCCACTCTTTCAAAACCACCAGCATCACTTTTTCCTCAAAAAACCCTACCTCAACCCCTCTGTCCTTACTAGCTACTGCCTCATCGCCAACCTTTCTTCCCTCTCCAAGATGCTTGAATTTGTTGTCCTGCAACTTTTTGTTTGACTCCCTCCAATTAGGTTTCCATCCTCAAAGCACTGAAATGCTAAAGTCAAAAACAACATTCTCTGTGACTGAGACCTCGGTGCATTATCGCTCCTCACCCTTCTTTATGTGTCTGCAGTTTTCGTGCCCCTCCCCCCCACTTTGTTCATTGTGCAGCATGGTCAGACTGCCCTTGTTTAGTTCTACTGCTACTTACCTGATCATAGCCAATGTATCTCTAGCAATGGCTTCTCTTCCCGCCTCCGCACTGTCACCTCGGGCGTCCTTTAAATATCCATTCTTGGCCCTCCTCATCCTCAGCTACATGCTGACCCTTTGTGATATTTTCTAAAGACACTCAATCAGCTTTCACATGTACACTGATGATGCCCAGATCTACCTCTCCCTCATCTTTCTTGACCCTTCCAGCACCACTGTGCTATCAAACTGATTGAGATGGAATTTCTTCCTGCCAACCAAAACTATCATGTTCAAACTCCATACCCATGTTACTGACTCCATCCCTTCTTTGACCATTGTCTCAGGCAGAATCAGGCTGTTTGCATCCTTGGAATCCTGTTCAACCACAAGCTGAGTTTCCGAACCAATATCTTCTCCATCGAAGACTGCCAAACTTGTACCTGTGTGACATTACTTGCTTCTGTCCCTGTCTTAGCACTTCTGCCACTTGAACCTCATTCATGCCTTTGTCACCTCTAAACTCGACCAATCCAATGCTCCTAGCCAGCCTCTCGTCCTCGACCCTCCTTCAACTTCAGCTTAGCCCGTAACAAATGTCCTCGTTGCTCTCCATTGGTTCCCAATCCCCTAATGCCTCAAATTTAAAATTCGCATCCCTGCGTTCAAATCCAGGTGGTTGCTGTTCAACTTTTATCACCTTTTTTCTGTTGAGTTTTAGTGGGGACGAGATTGGGGTACTCGAACTACCTTCTTCCTATTGAAATACTCCATCTTTTGTAGAAAATACAGCAAACCTGATTACAAGATTGCAGTTTATGTTTGTCAAATACTACCCTAGTTCAAAATCATCCATTTTAAAAAAATCAAAGCATTAGAAGATAGCTCGTAAGGACAGAGGGGTTGAAGTAGGGTTTTTTGAGGAGAAAGTGACAATGGTGGTTTTGAAAGGAGAGGGGGTGGAGACAGTGTCCTCTTCCTGTCATAACAAAATATCTGTGTCTCAAGTTCATGTGCGTATCTTGATAACTGGCTTATCTGAGAACATCCACTAGAGTCAGCCCATAAAGTGGGATCTTGGACAGTTCAGACTTGCACAATTGGGATTCCTTGAAAATTTCTACTTGACTATCAGCCCAATTGGTGCAGTACCGTGTTGCTGCTGTTTTAGTGTCAACTCTGAGATACATTAAGAAAGAGAGACTTGCATTTCATATAGCGACTTTCATGACCTCTGGACATCCCAAAGCACTTTACAGCCAATGAAGTACTTTCTGAAGTGTAGTCACTGTTGTAATGTAGAAAATGGGCAGCCAATTTGCACGCAGCAAGCTCCCACAAACAGCAATGTGATAATGACCAGATAATCTGTTTTTAGTGATGTTGATTGAGGGATAAATATTGGCCAGGACACCAGGGATAACTTCAAAATAGTAGCATGGAATCTTTTGCATCCACCTGAAAGAGTAGACGGGGCCTTTGTTTAACGTCGCCTCAAAGTGCAACACTCCCTCAGAGTGTCGGCCTTGATTTTTGTGCTCAAGTGTCTAGAGTGAGACTTGAACCCAAAACCTACTGACTCAGAGGCGAGAGAGCCACCAACTGAGCAATGGCTGACATTGGGCATGATGTGGACAGATAGCAGTATAGTCCAAAATGATCCCAATCCAATTTCTGCAAGTTCTCCGATACACTCAGGACCTACTGGGGTCAGATTTGTGAGACATCTATACGTTACAGTTTTTTCCAGGTACAAAAGAAGGCAATAGGCGGGAAGCATAAAAGACAAGACTCTATTCAAGGACATTTTAAAATTAGCACACCAGGGCAGGATTAAGCTCAAACTTAAGCTGATTGCTGAGCGTTTGGCCAGTGGAGAGTTCAATGGCTTAGTTGGCAACAATTGCCTGTCGGCTGCTAATTTAGAAATAACAGTGCCAACAAGCAGCTCGCTGCACCCCGCATCAGAACATAAAACTACAGCTATTCTGTTCAATACTCCTGTCCCCAGTCTGTGAAATCAGATGGCTTTTCCTTTCTTGATCAAGGAAGTTACCATATACTTTTAGTTCTTGCTTAAAGTGATTATAAAGATCAAGAGAAATCGTGCTGGAATGTTTCTGATTGTGCCATACTTGCCTCAAAGCTTGAATTAATTATTCAGGTCAATAAAACATTCTAACTTTCTCGGGAATGCATCCATTGACTCTATGGAAGAGGGAATTTTTGGCACCAAGGCCTGGGTAATCTGAGACTAATTTCCTAGCAATTGAATAGAATGTAGTACTTGGTGATTACCTCCCCAGGCTTTGAATACTATCTTGGCTTCATTCAAAAGTTATATAACTGCAAGTAGAAACATTTCTTCCTTTGGTGATGATTAGGGTCTAGCCCATGTGACTTGTGTGACCTCTAGCAATTAAAAGAGTGTAAGTTGCGTGATGTGAGAATAAGGTTCAGCTATTTCCAAAATCTTCTGGATAGTTTCCGGATTCAGCACAAGTGACGAAAGATCAGTGGCTTATTTTTAAGTAATGTAGTCCTTAGGCTTTGAAGGTGAGCCATATATAGTACATTTGATCCTCTTCCTCTGGATTTGCCATATGGTTGTCTTATTGGGCTTCTGCAGGGTGTAAATTTTTCTATCTCTATGTAATACATATTCACATCTAGCTCAGAAATGTCATTACAAGTGTTTTGGGCACTTGCAATGCTTTTATTTGGTCAGGACTCAAGTCTTGTAATTTGAAGGCATACAGAAATTAGATTACTTTACTTTTTTTGTTATATTTTACCTAATGTACTTGAGAATTTTCTGAACTGTTGTTCATTTGGTTGGTTTTAACATAAATCCCAAAGAAAGCCTGTAATAGAAAATGAATCTAGCTAAAACTCTTAATTTTGTTTATGTAAAGATGCTGAAAATACTTCACACTTTTAACCATTTCTATTAGACATATATTTCAAATAAAAACTTCTAAGTAACAAAGCTGATCTTTTACAGTTTACTTAGTTTGTGCACAGTAGGGGAAATATCATAACTGACACAAAGTGCCTGTGGGACCAACTGGAAAGCATTTTTCAGTTTAAAATTTTTTTATGACTAAAGCAACATAAAACACAACTGAGTAGTCTTGTTATAGTCCCTCAGAATAAACATGAAATTTATTACTGTCAATGTCTGAAAGCTAAGACTACTGCACAGAGTGGATATAAATCTATAATTACTGTCCTACTTGTTGTGTAATTGTGCTGCATAGTTGATCTATCTTTCTTTTATTACTGCAGAACTCTTCAAGACGTCAGTGGGGAGAAGAGGACCATAATTCAGCAGTATGTGTTTTAATTAAATGGAGCGCTTTTCTCATCACTGATAAATCTTTCCAGTTCCATTTAGAGGAAGTCTATGAAGCGCTTCTGGTTGGAATTAATATTTGATGTAATGCCCCCCCCCCCCACCCTGCATTTTCTTCATTCAACTCATAGTTCCACAGGTGCTAGCAGGCATTCTTTATTTTTCCCTAAAGGAGCCCAGACACTACGGAGGGCTATCCAACTATGATGGTGATCACTGTTATGCCCCAATGTAGTCTTCATCTGACACACACCGAGGCACTGGATAACAATCAGGAGGAGGAGCTGTGTTCTCCTTCCATCCAACCCAATTACAGCACTCCAAATTCTGACCCCAGCTGAGTTGGACCAGTGATTGAACTTGAGATCTTCCTGGTCTATGTCCCAGTATCACACATTTACTCACAGAACCATCAGGGAAGCATGTTCCATATTATAACATTTATATAAAAAGAAAGATAAACAATTTTATATTTAATTGCTGAATTAATTAGTACACTTGTTCAAGGACAGATTCATTCTCTGTACATGATCTATAATACCAATGATTGGTTAAAGGGGGTGTTTTGCTCTTCACACGAGTTGTTAAAACACTCCATGTAAATAAAACTTTTGGCATAAATAATATAATGGGTAACTCTACTGAAATGGTAGGTACTTTGTTTTTCCAGTGTAGATATAGCGTATCATTGAGCGTTGTAATTGTCATTGTTTCAGGATAAGGACAATAACAGTGAAGATGAGGACGAAGACAAGTACGCTGATGACATTGATATGCCTGGACAGAACTTTGACTCCAAGAGAAGAATTACAGTCAGAAATCTTCGCATTCGTGAGGACATTGCAAAAGTATGGATATAGCACTTGCGTTTAGGTTTAAGCACAATATTTTCTGACCTTTATCTAGCCTTTTCTGCTGTTCAGTAACATTTACTGTAGGTGACAGGGCTTCAGGTAATATTGCTGCAACATGTTTATTCTTCCAGGATGCAGACTTAGAAATTTTCAGAACTTGAAGACGAGTTTGATGTCCTGTTTGCATGGCAGCTATTCATTTGATTATGCACCAGATTTGAAAGTATTAAACCCTGCCACGTGTTTTTTTATTTTTATTTTTCTGGCCCACTTTTTTGTTTCTTTGCGTCACATATGTTCCGTAGCCAGTAGAGTGGGCTTGCAATGTGCCTCCTGGCTCCTGCAAAAGTGGTGTTTTTCAGCTTGCCGTTAAGCTGTCATCACAAGCTGCCCAGGATGAACTGCGTTCCAGTAATATTCTAGAGTGTTGTGCAGTATTTAAAGCAAAAAATTCCCAAATCATTCAGTAGAATTGTCTTAAAGCCATAGTTAGTTTCAAATGTAGATTATCCCTTCGAGAATTGCATTAGCATTCTGCTCCAAAATAAAGCAGCAGCAAGATTACCAGTTCTGACGAAGGGTCATCGACCTGAAACGTTAACTCTGTTTCTCTCTCTACAGATGCTGCCTGACCTGCTGAGTATTTCCAGCGTTTTCTATTTTTATTAGCAAGATTACAAATGTTATTTTCTTCTGCAAGTAATACTGCTTAAGATTTTTTTCATCAATTCTTTGCATTTCCTGTTATATATGGGAAAAATATGTCTACATGTGTTACATTTTTCATTTTGTAAACTAGAAAGACAGCTCTGTGGTGACTCATTGTGGGGTGTGGTTCTGCAGATGCTGGCAGTTTTCTGGTACCCTCAGTCAAGTGGTTATTCTTTAAGTACGAACCTGCATAGGAGTGGTTTGAAACTATTTGACTGAGAGTGTCCCAACAGAGTCTGATCCTCCACACCCATAATTATAGCAGGACATCAGAATAGTGCCTTTTTTTCTTTCTTTCTTTACTTTGCTTTCCCTCTCCAAAGTGCAGAGACACCAAGTCCAATTGTGCCCCTACTGCCACCCTAGACAAGATCAGCTATCTCAACACAATTCTGGGCCAATTGAACTTGAGACCATTCTTGCTCTGTCTAGCTCAGTATCTCACAACTCATCAAGTGAAGAAGCTGGACAGCTCAAGAAAATTGTGTTTAGTGGATGGTGATGGTGAGCTGTGAAGTTGTGTCAGCAAGCTTCCTAAATTTACCATATAGAAATATATGTTTTTAAAGGGTCTATATTAGACCACCATTGCTATTCAAAAAATCCATTCAGCCACTGTGAGGAGTAATTGGTTCAAAATAAAAAAATAACAGGAACCCTCAGAAATTAAATCTGAATCTGAGTGTTGGAGATCATGATTTTGTATACTGTTCATTTCAGTTGTGCAGATGATATTTTAAATACAAAATTTTTAAAATTTAATTAAAGCAGTCTTCTGTTTGTGCTTCTCATTATGTAAAATGTTTTTTTTCTCTTTCTCAGTACCTCAGGAACTTGGATCCAAATTCAGCATACTATGATCCGAAAACAAGAGCCATGAGGGAGAATCCCTATTCCAACACTGGCAGAAACCCAGATGAGTAGGTCATTGTAGATGTATATTCATTTGAATAATTGCCACAATTGCACAGATATGTATCTGGTTATAAGGTTAAAAGAATTTTATCAGACACATGGTACATTTTTATCCACATACAGATTTTTTCCATTTCAATTTATTGTCTTATAAACAAGGCAAATACAATATATTGTGTTTAGGTAACTACTTACAATGGAATTATGACTTTATTAGTCTCAAGTATGGGTCTTCCTGAGCTGAATTTTTAAAAACTGATTGTTATAATGCTTCAGTGCAGCTAGATAGAGGAAGCTCAAAATTACTTTAAACACAATTCTGAAATCTGGCAGTTGTGATAAATTTTGTTGTAATTTAAAGTGCATGCTTATTCCATTTTCCAGTTCATACTCCTTTTTTTAAAAAAGGAATGCCTTTGCATTCTTTAAGATTATCAAAAACACCAGTCTAATTAACACACCCATTGCTTCCAGTTGCACTGGAACCAAGCCATAAAGGGATACAGTGTACCAATAAACCCATCTCCTTTATTAAAATCTCTTACTAGATTCATCTTTAATGCATGTTCCAAATAGAATACATTATAAAGATTTGTGGGATATGCCCTACTCGTGATGTTGACAACAGCTCAGGTGGAACTGTGTTGCTTGTAAGTCCAAGATAATTGAGAACCTTTGTGTCATATCCACTTTATAATCCCTCAGTATTTGCAAAAATCAAATTGCAGGCTTACAGCATAGAGACATCTAACACCAATGTGCACTATGTCAAATGATTCAGACCATAATGCTTTGTACACTAAAAACACGTGAGCATTATTTGCCTGTTTGTTTTTTTTCTGTACAACAGCAACTTGCAGTTATATGTCTTTAACTTAGAAAAATGTTCCAAAGCACTTTACAAAAGCGAAATCAGACAAAAATTGTCACAGAGCCAAAGAAGGAGATATTAGGATGGGTGACTAAAAGCTTGGCCAAAGAGGTAGGTTTAAAGGAGAGTGTTCAGGAAGTAGAGAGAGGCGGAGAGGTTTAGGGAGGGATTTCAAGAGCTTGGGACCTAGATGGCTGAAAGCACGGTCGCCAGTGGTGGATGTAGGGAGTGGGAGATGCAGAGTTCTCGGAGGGTTGTAGGGCTAGAGGAGGTTATAGAGATGGGGAGGGGGCGAGGTTGCGAAGGGATTTGAATACAGGGATGAGAATTCTAAATAGGAGACATTAGATGACAGAACCTAATGTAGGTCAATAAGCATGGGTGATGGGGAGCGCGGGTTAGGATACAGGAGGGGAGCGGGGTGGCGAAGTTTAGGGAGAGAATTCCAGAGCTTCTGTAGCTGAGTTTTGGATGAGCTGATGTTTGTGGAGGATGTGAGATTGGCCAGAAGAGCACTGGAATAGTTGAGTCTGGAGGTGACAAAGGCATGGATGAGGGTCTCGGCAGGAGATGGGTTCAGGCAGGGGCGGAGGTGGGTAATGTTACGGAGGTGGAAATAGTCAGTCTTTGTGGTGGTGAGGATTAAGGTCAGAAGCTCAGGCCGAGGTCAAATAGGACACCGAGGTTCAGCCTGGAGCAGTGGCCAGGGAGAGGGATGGAATTAGTGGCAAGGTTACAGAGTTTGTGGCGGGGTTGCAAAGACAATGTCTTCCATCTTCCCACATTTTTAACTGGAGTAAACTGCGGCTTATCCTGGACTAGATGTCGAAGAAGTAGGCTGACACCACATGCACTAGAGGAGTTGATAGAGGTGGTGGAGAGGTAAAGCTGTGTATCAACAGCTTGCATGTGGAACTGAGAACGCTGTCTTCGGATGATGTTGCCGAGAGGCAGCATGTGAATGAAGATGATGAGGGGCCAAGGATAGATGCTTGGGGGACTCTTTTTTTTGCATTCAAACATTGAAACTTGTTCTAACTTCCATGGGGTGCACCATGATGTTGAGCATTAGTGCTCAGCATCGGAGAGTTGAATGTATGTTGATGCATCTGCAATAAAAGTTTTGCGTTTTGTGTTTTCATCATATCTCAAAAGTGTCACACTTGCACCTTATTAGCTCAAATATATTCATGAAACAGCAGCAAATCACAACTGCGCAGCTGGGCAATCTAGCAACAACAACAACTTGTATTTATATAGCACCTTTAACGTAGTACAACTTCTCAAGGTGCTTCACAGGAGCGTTATCAAACAAAATCTGACACCAATCCACATGAGATATTAGGGCAAATGACCAAAAGCTTGGTCAAAGAGTTAGGTTTTAAAGAGCGTATTAAAGGAGGAAAGAAAGGCTTCGGGCCTTGGCAGCTGATGGCATGGCTGCCAATGGTGGAGTGATTAAAATTGGGGATGCTCAAGAGGCCAGAATTGGAGGAGTGCAGATATCTCGGAGGGTTGTAGGGTTGGAGGAGATTACAGAGATAGGGAGGGGCGAGACCATGGAGGGATTTGAAAACAAGGGTGAAAATTTTAAAATCGAGGTATTGCTTAACCGGGAGCCAATGTAGTTCAGTGAGCACAGGGCTGATGGGTGAACGGGTCTTGGTGCGAGTTAGGACACAGGCAGCAGAGTTTTGGATGATCTCAAGTTAATGGAGGTTAGAATGTGGGAAGTCTGGAATACTCAAGTCTAGAGGTAACAAAGGCATGGATGAGAGTTTCAGCAGCAGATGAGCTGAGGCAGGGGCGGAATCGGGCGATGCTACGGAGTTGGAACTGTGCGGTCTTGGTGATGGCGCGGATATGTAGTCAGAAGCTCATTTTGGGGTCAAAAATGACACCAAGGTTGCGATATAAATAGAAGTTCTCTTTTTCCCTACTCATGATGTCACGTTGATAGGATATTATCCGAACTTATTCTCTTGCATCTTTTTATTCTAGAGTTGGCTACGCAGGAGATAACTTTGTACGTTACACAGGTGACACCGTCAGAATGGCACAGACTCAGTGTAAGTCCTTTAACCCTTGAATTTGAAAGATTTCAAGGCTTTATTTCTTTGTGTGGTTTTTGTAACTGTGATACCGCTGCATGAATATTTTTTTTTCTCCTAATAGTATTTGCTTGGGAGGCCTATGAGAAGGGTTCAGAAGTTCACCTCCAAGCTGATCCTACGAAGCTTGAAGTCCTTCACCAGTCCTTCAAGGTTAAGAAAGAAGAGTTTGAGAAACAGCAGAAAGGAAGCATATTGGAAAAGGTACAATATAAAATAAATTCTCGATTGTATAGCATCACGGAAGTTATATCTTAAAGGGTAAAAACTAGGCTGAGCACCTTTTTGTTCAAATTTTATGGCAAAGGGGGAAACTATTATAGATTTTCATTGTAATTGTTCATTTGTTTGTCTTTTTGTTCGTGCAACATCAGTGAGCGGTGGGGGTGGGTGTCGGTGGGTGGGTGTCACTGTTCCATCTAATGAACTAACCAGACGGATATACATAAAGCCCTTGAGGCGAATCAGCTCTCTATAATTTAAATTTATGCTTGTTTCTGCCCATCAGTTCAACCTTTAAACATCTATTTTAAACACTGCCAGGCCTGAGTAGCATCACATCACATTGGGTTTTTACTTTGGCCATTGGCCACTCTGCCTCTGATTCCCTGCAGCCTATTCTAATCAGATCTCAAACAGATTTGGTCTAAATTCACAACTGGAGGATTGGGGTGAAGAGCGATCCAACTTATGCCATTGGTCACCAATGTCGCCGTTGCAGTGAATTCCGGCCCAATGTTTTTCCTGAAGTCGGGGGGAAAAAATTCAAGTTCGAACTTGCTGAACTTGTGTTTGACCTGTATAGCATGTGACGTCTGTGGGAATAACCATATGATGATCTGATCAATTTTTTAAAGCTACTTTTGGAGCAGTGATCAGCTCTCCTTTAGTAAACTTGAAATAGTTGCTACAATTTAATAAAATCACCCTCTCTTTGCAGTATGGAGGCCAAGAGCACCTGAATGCTCCACCACGTGAGCTGCTGCTAGCCCAGACAGAGGATTATGTGGAATATTCAAGGCATGGTGCTGTCTTAAAGGGTCAAGAGAAAGCAGTTATACGGTCCAAGTATGAAGAGGATGTTCTGATTGGTAACCACATGGTAAGTGATTGAGTCTTGATTTAAGAACCCCACAGACTTTGATCTTTAGAAATGTTTGGTAATGTGTACTGGTTAGAACTCATAGATTTCTTTAATCTTTAGAAAATTGGCGTGATTAGTTTAATGGAATTTGTATTTCACCAGCGGTCCAGCAGCCCTCTGCTCTTCCCACATCCCATCATCCTATCTCACTGCCTCGCCTACCTAGAACACCCTCGTAACACAACCCAACTACCCTTGCCCAGTACTTCTTTATGTCTCCTAGTTACCTGGAACATCTTCCTGTGGATTCTGGACTTGGTAAACTAATATAATAATTAAGGCCACTTAGATTGTGGATTAGAAAGAAGAGCTTGCATTTATATCGGACCTTTCATGACCTCAGGACGTCCCACAACCAGTGAAGTTCTTTTGAAGTGTAGTGACGTTTTAATATAGAGGAACCCGCCAGCCAGCAAGGTCCAACAAACAGCAGTGAGATAAATGACCAGATGGCCTGTTTTTAGGTGTTGGTTGAGGTATAAATGTTAGCCAGGACACCCAGAGAACTCCCCTACTCTTCTTTGAATACTGCCATGGAATCTTTCACATCCACCTGAGAGAGCAGATAGGGCCTGAAAGACTGGTGTACTGATAGTACAGCACTCAATACTGCACTGAAGTGTCAGCCTAGATTATGTGCGCAACTTTCTGGAGATGGGGTTGAACCCACGACCTTCTGATTAGAGGTGAGAGTGTTAGCATTGAGCGAAGGCTGACACTACTATCATGTTTAGGTGGAGTGCCAGAAAGACCAGCCATTATAATATTGAGTCAGTGGGAATTTGCTAAGCACATCCATAGCAGTTTGCACCCTGGGATTAGAATGGGTTTTCTGGTGGGGGGCGGAGGACGGCATAGTTGGCCTGAGTTCTCATACCAAGGAAAGGTGGGGATTCACTTAAGGTAGTAGGTTTGAGAGGCAGCTCGGTGGGCCAATCCTTGTCACACAGCGAAGGGTCATAGGTTCGTCCTTTCTTTCTGTCGGAATCAGTTGGATCATGCTTTTAGGCATTGATACTGAACTCTGACCTTTCGATTGGAATCCAGGCCTAGACCATGGTGAATGATCTTTCGTTCAGGTGCTGGTCACTATGAAGCGTCTAGTGAGGGGGGAAAACACCAGCAATAACTTCAACAAGGACAACAAATCCATTGTGGAAATAGGAGGAGAAAAAACTAACACATAAAATCAGGCAAATAATTGAGAAGAAGGAGGAATGTTTTGAGGAAGGAAGAATAAACATAGTGCGTGCTTGTTAAGCAAATACTACAATCGTTGTGGTAGCTAGAGGGAAAAAAACAGTATATAAACTAAGAATAAAAGGTTTTGGGAATGGAAGAACAAAATGTTACTGCATTTTAAGCAAGTTGTTTATAGTACTGGGCAGTAGTTGTATAACTATGTATCTTTTAGTATCAGTAAAGTATGCATTACTTTCACTTCAAATCAGTCGTGATCTTTTGCTTCAATAAATTTGCTGTATTACAGCGATGAGGAAATCACTGTCAGGTTTAGCCCATTATGGGAAGGTGATAAATATCCGAAACTGTACTCCCGCATGCAGTGTCATGGGAAATCTTCTAGGATAAGTTTGAATTTTATTTAAGGAATGGACAGTTAGTTGGGGGAAGACTCATAATTGTAATTTTTGAACCTTTCTTTAATAATATAGTGCCTTGTTACTTTCTTAAATGGTTTTAAACAGATCTCTGTAAATTTGTAATTCTAATGCTATGTATTGAGTTTTCAAATCTTTCAGTTGTAATGGTATACTTGTTGAGCACTCACTTTCATGTCATGTTTTGCTCATGTGTTATTTTACAGTCTGTTTGGGGCTCCTACTGGAAGGATGGGAGATGGGGGTACCAGTGCTGTCATTCATTTATCAAAACTTCATATTGTACCGGAGAAGCAGGGAAGCAGATTGTTGTAAGTACTGCAATACTTCAGAACAACCCTTGTCTCATTAGCCTTGTAAACTTGCATAATTTTCAACGGTCAAAATGCAATCTTGTGTCTATTTTTAGTATTTTTTGATTAGAGTTCATATGCTATTTGCTCCACCTTAACCCTGTACTAACTCTCTTCACATAAGGATTATGACTGAGCCTCCACAGCCCTCTCTACCCCAGAGGGCTGTGGAGGCTCAGTCGTTGAGTATATTCAAGATAGAGATCGATAGATTTTTGAATATTAAGGGAATCAAGGGATATGGGGATAGGGCGGGAAAGTGGAGTTGAGGTCGAAGATCAGCCATGATCTTATTGAATGGCGGAGCAGGCTCGAAGGGCCAAATGGCCTACTCCTTCTCCTATTTCTTATGTTTTTATTCAAATTTTAATCTTGGGCATTAGTGCTTTTTTTGCTGTAATTGTTTTGAAGGGTTTCCAGATGGAGCACTATTCGGCTGTTTGCTGCATTTTGGAGGATAGGAAAACACTTTTAGCAGAAGCCGCTCTAGGGCCAAAGAAGCTATGCTCCTGCTGGCTGAAGTCTGAACCCCAAGCTGTCTCATCACCCCTAAGAGAAGGAGAGAAAACAACGGCAATAGGCAACATTGGGAACCTGAAAAGGAGGAAAATTGAGGAAACTTAGAAGGTGCATAGAGTACAAAGTTGCTGCAGTACATTCTACAGATTGTACATACTGCAGCCACAGTGCAACATTGGTGGAGAAGGTGAATATTGAATCCAGTGGTAGGGACACCAGTCAAACATATTACTCTGTCCTGGATGGTGTTGGGTGTCTGAGTGTTGTTGCGGCTTTACACATCCAGGTGAGTCCTGCTGTAGTCTGACATGGGCTGCTTCATTATCGAAGGAGTAGCGAATGGAGTTGAACATGATGATGTATTCAGTGAACAGCCCCACTCCTGACATTATGACAGGAATTTAACATGATAAAACCAGTAGCTGAAGTAAATTGAAGAGGTCTGTTCATTCCCTGGGGATGGGGCTCACTTACAAGATTAGTCTGAAGCACAGAAACCAAAAATATCGGAAACGGCAAAACTTTAATGATAACATTGGCCCTGAATTCACAGTTGGTGGCATAACTAAGGAATATGCCGCCAACATCCGAACGAAATCCGCACTTAACTCGTGCGAACCCGCCTTCGAGAAGTTGCTATCAAACGCTACAGAGTTGTGCGCAGCGCAGTGCCCCACGGATCCCAGGAGCGCACTGTTGTGTGTATGCGAACCTGGGATCACGTGGGGCGGTGCTCCTTTCACATCCTGACTCTTAGCCAATCAGGAAACGGAGGAGATTGCTGATTTGCCCACAACTCACTTTAAAAGGCTACAGAAATGAATAGTACTCGGTGCTAAATTCTTTATTTTTACTCTAAATTCTTTGCTTCTTTTCAATGTTCATTGTAAGCTTTCTTCTTCATTTTACTTCTTTGTTTCACAAAATGCATGTTTAGAACACACAGTCACAGTATGTGTGGAACATGTTTTACTTCTCTCTTTTCTGCCAATCCCCTTATGGTGTTTCTATCATTCTCACTGATTCTAAAGATCACGGCCCTGAAATTCGCCTCTCCGGCTTGCCGCGGGGGTAAGGATCGCGTGCGCACTTACCTACCGCGCCTGCCGTTGACCTCTGGGCCCACGGGAACTTCAGCTCCTGGGCCTGCTCCAAGTGCCGGCGCGCAGTGCTTGCGTGTCCCAGGGGCGCAGTTAGTGCAATGCGTCCCCTGGAATCACGTGGGCCATGGAGAGCCAATGGCAGCAGCCTATCTTTCATTCATAGATTTGACAGGAAGACCTGTCAAATCTATGAATTGAAATCGGCCCCAAAAGAACAGCTAAACTTAAAATAATTTTTTTTTAAACCCATCACATTTATAAAATAACTATAAGTTAAATAAATTAACTACTTTAAACAAAAATTAACATTTTTGAAAAACTTAAAATACTTTTTAACAGTGCTAAAAATAAACTTACCTTTCTTTAAAGCATCTAAAAAAGATAAACCTGTTGAAAAAAAATTTAAATTATACTTAATTAACCACTTACCTTGTTGAAAACGGGTCCTGCGCCTCCTTTTTAAAAGCGCAGGTTCTTCAATACTTACCCTCCCGTAGAAACCTGAAAAAAAACCTAAGTGTGCTGCGTGCGCGCAGCCACTACCGCGCACGCGGTTCACCTATGAACCGCCCCCTTCACCAGACCGGAAGTTCCGGTTTCCCGTGCATGCAGGAAACCGACACTTCAGGACGCCGTACAGGTGAGTACACAGTGCGTACTCACCCGGGAAGGGCCGAATTTTTGGCCCCACCTGTCCTTGGCTGTAATTTTCTTTCTGCCACAACTTCTGTTGCTGAATAGAAATAAGTATTTACTCAGACTATTTCTGCCATAAATGCACAGAAAGCTTTTGCCAGGAACAACTCGTTTTCCTAAGCGAGCACCCTTCAACCACTGGTCGGGTAAGGCAGCCCAGTTCAATCACATCGGACTTCCAAAAGGGAGGAATTTTGACTCTCTCCCAGCCATGGCTCACCTCATAAAACAATTGTCTGTTAATAAAACATTGCGGTGATATTGGTCCCATTCAGTTTTCTCAAGCTATTTTCTACCCAATAATCAAGATTACCACTATTTCTAAAAGCAAAACACAGCTGGGGTAATGGACACAATCCCTTTCTTTCATTATGAATAACCTAATCTGCTGGGAACAAATTTGCTTTTTGTGTGACAGCAGCAATGTTTGGAACAGGTTTGTAATACAATTTTCTCATTCCCTCTCCCCTTACGCTGTGCAACAGGCTCCTGCGTCTGTTTGCACCAGACCTAAAAATTTTCAGGGTAATTAATTCGCAGTAGGTGGGCAACTAGCCCAACTTTTTGCCAGCACGTTGATTTGTATGAGGAGGTGAAACGTGCAGCGAAGCATATGTGCAGTTTGAACTTGTGGTCAATTTCAAAGGCGGTATGACAGCGTACTCTTGAGAGTACTCCGTCCTACCGACCGCGAATTCCGGGTCATAGTCTTAGATTTAGAATTAAAATTTTGTTTCCACTTCTATCAAAGGGCCTACGCATGAAACATTAACCTGTTTTTTTTTCTCTTATCAGGTGCTCACTGACTGTGTATTTCCAGCAGTGTCCATTTTTATTATAGATAAATTGTTGAATGGAATAAACAATGCGAGATTCCTATCTACATGTTGCCCATTTTTTCTCATTGTAGGTAGACGATAATTCTCAATGTCTAATTGAGATTCCAGATTTTAACCAGGAGGCATACGAGAGCATACCCAAGACTTTAGTGGAGGCAAGTAACATGTTTACACTTTATTGTGTACAAATATAATGGAAAACTATAACAGCATATGAAACTTTTTTTTAATTAAATGATGACTTGAAACTGTCAGTGCTGAATTACTTAATTATTCCCCCTCTCACCTTTTATACTGGTTACTGATGTTGAAATGCTCAACAGCTTGTTCATGACTTCCATTGGTATCCTTGTTGAACTAATGGGGGTGTTGTAGTGTTTGTGAAACTGGATGCTGAGGGATATCCGCAGGTATTCTAGCTGTTGGTTCAGATCCTGTGAGACAATGTCTTGCATGGATGGGCTGCTGTACGCATTGTGCCAACTGCAATTTTAATTAAATCACACTGGCACTCTACTTCTGATTGAAAAGAGTCAAAACTGCAAAGTACATTCATGACCATTATGCTGGCTACAGTTATATTTTGACTGATGCAAAAAAGAAATCTGTGCGAGATCATCTTTCTTCAAGTTGGTGCACTCAAATTTAAATATTGGAGATCGTGTACATCTCACGAGTACTGCTAGTGCACTATGTAAGGCTGGTGTGAGGAAAGTATCAGGCAACTCAAAAGTACAGTTTAATGCAAAATGACACTTCAGGGCTATGGATATCTTAATGTACAGATAGAAACTGTATTGCAGTCTTTTGTTTTGTGCCATTTGGGTTTCTGTTTACACCAATAAAAAGAAAGACTTGCATTTATATAGTGCCCTTTACGACCTCAGGACGTCCCAAAGCGCTTTACAGCCAGTGAAGTACTTTTTGGAAGTGTAGTCAATGTTGGAAATAGACTGACTTGTTCCACCAGATGTATTAAGTATGGCGTAGACATTAGCATTTGATGTAACGTCATAGAGCTCTGCAAGTGACCAACAAATCATTACAGAGCTCTGAAAATGCCACATTGTTCTCAAAGGTGCGATTACCACCCGACAGGAAGAGAAATAAGTTCCACTTTAGATTATTTTTGTAAAGGTCTGCTGCAATGGATTAGGAATTGAGTGCACAAGCGGAACGGAGCTGTCTAATGCTATTTGGACCAGCTCAGACTTGAAGTACATGGATAATATGGCTCATTAGAATATGTATAACTATGATTCTAGGGACAGCCTGCATGTAATAGAGTCTTGCTGCTATACTTGAAAGAGTTTTATCAGTTTGTGGTAGAACTCAGACTGTTAGGATGAGATCGGGTTCAGTACAGCTAAAGCAAATGCTGCAGCGACAGTGGTGGCTATTGGTGTACAGAAATGAGCAATTACTTAGATTCTGTTACCCTAGATAGCGTTTGGCATTCCTGGTTAGGTCAGTACAATCAGGAGTACTATTTGACCACAATTGTAGGGAAGACAGACCCTGAACTTCCCAGCTGAAACGTACCTGATGTTATGTGACACTTGATTTTATCCCGTTTATTTCCTCTTCAAGAGTTGGGGGAGTGGGGTATGAAATACAACAAGTGTTGAAATTATTTAATGACCAATGTGTGAGTTTTTAAAAAATTTGCTTGTACTAATTACTAACATCAGTTTGACTGCTTGTTGGTTATAGCTACATAAAGAAAAGCTTAAAGAAGACAAGAAGAAAAAGAAGAAACATAGGAAAAGTCGTAGCTCAGATAGTGAAGATGAAGATGCAAAGAAGAAAGAAAAACTTAAAAAGGTCTGTTACACATTTACCAGCATTTTTTATGTTGCTTATCAGAGAATGTAATTAAATCTGTTCAAGTATTCTACAGGCACATAAATAAAAAAAGGAAAGTCAGGATGGGAATAGGGCCACTAAGGGATGGACAGGATAAAATCACAGGCAGCGATAGAGAAATGACAGAAATATTAAATAATTACTTTGCTTCAGTATTTACCAGGGAGACAGATCAGGTGGACATGACATTGGATGATGAGATTATAAATGAGATAACAGCATTTAAAATAAAAAGAGGAGAAATATTAAATAAACTAATCAAACTCGGAGGATAAAACTCCTGGTCTAGATGGATTACATCCGCGCATTTTAAAAGATTCTAGGGAAGAGATAGCAGAGGCATTACTACACATATTTAATTATTTGTTAGAAAAAGGTATAGTGCCAGAGGACTGGCAGATACCTAAAGTAATATCTATATTTAAGAAAGGAGAGAGAACAAGTCCAGTGAATTATAGATCAGTCAGCTTACCATCGGTGGTAGGAAAAATAATGGAATCCCTACTAAAGGAGAAAATAGAAGAACATCTAGAAACCAAAAATATAATAATGAACAGTCAAAGGGAAAGTCTTGCTTGACCAACCTCATTGAGTTTTTTGAAGAGGTAACAGAGAGAGTAGGCAAGGGTAATGCAGTAAATGTAATTTATCTAGATTTTCAAAAGGGCTTCGATAAGGTACCACATAATAGACTAATGAATAAGGTCAGAGAATGCAGACTGTTGGGGACAAGTAGCAGATTGGATAGCTAGCTGGTTTCAAGACAGAAAGCAGAGAGTAGGAGTAAAGCGTAGCTATTCAGAGTGGCAGAAGATGGGAAGTGGTGTCCACAAGGATCAGTGCTGGGACCAATGTTGTTCACAATTTATATTAACGATTTAGACTTTGGAATCAAAAATACAATTTCTAAATTTGCAGATGACACCAAATTTTAGGGTTAGTCAATACTGGGGAGGACTGCGACAAATGACAAGAAGACATTAATAAACTTGCAGAATGGGCATATAATTGGCAAATGAATTTCAACACAGATAAATGTGAGGTTTTACATTTTGGTAGGAAGAATAGGGAGGTCACATTACTTGGAAAATAAGAATCTAAAAGGGGTAGAAGAGCTAAGGGATCTCTGAGTGCAAATACACAAATCACTAAAAGTAGCATCGCAGGTTAATAAGGCCATAAAAAAGCAAACCAAGCACTAGGGTTTATTTCTAGAGGGATAGAATTGAAAAGTAGAGAAGTTATGCTAAACTTGTATCGAACCTTGGTTAGACTACACTTTGAGTACTGCGTACAGTTCTGGTTGCCATATTCTAAAAAGGTTATAGAGGCACTGGAGAGGGTGTAGAGAAGATTTACATGGATGATACCAGAAATGTAAGGGTATACCTATCAGGAGAGGATGAACAGGCTGGGTCTCTTTTCTCTTGAAAAAGAAGGCTTGAGGGGTGACCTTTTCGAGGTCTTTAAAATTATGAAAGGATTTGATAGAGTAGACACAGAGAGTGTTTCCGCTTGTGGAGAAGAACAAAACTGGAGGTCATCAATAGAAGATGGTCACCAAGAAATCAAATAGGGAATTCAGAAGAAACTTCTTTACCCAGAGAGTGGTGAGAATGTGGAACTCGCTACCACAGGGAGTGGTTGAAGTGAATAGTATAGATGCATTTAAGGGGAGGCTAGATAAGCATCTGAGGGAGAGGGAATAGAGGGTTATGCTGATAGTTAGATAGATGAGGAAAGACGGGAGGAAGCTCGAGTGGAACATAAATGCCAGCATGGACTGGTTGGGCCGAATGACCTGTTTCTGTGCTGTATACCCTATGTAATCCCTATGTAAATCTGATCTGACAAATTCCTACAGTTAATTCGTTCCTTATTAAAACTCTTCGGGGGAGAAATTCAGTATCGCCCCATTTGGGGCGCAATTATTGGCCGGGCGCAAAGATTAGCGCCTGGCGCTAATTATCGCCACCGACTGCAAACTTGACTTTTATCGCCCCTGGAGGTGATTGGAGCGCTAAATCAGGCGCTTCACACCTGTCTTAAGGCGCAAAGGCCGAGGAGTGAGGCGCTACCTCAGAGCGCTGGAGAAGCTCATGTAATGTCAGTCAACAATGGAACACACACACAATGACACGGGCCAGTTCTTAAAGGGGATGGTTAATCTTGCTTTCCATCCACATCCTGCTCATTGCAGCCTTGAATCTTGGCCTGGAGAGACCTGCACATCAAATCTGCTGGAAAGATCAATGGAGAGTACCAGGCAAAGAGCTCAGAGTGCAGCCCCCACAGTCTCTTCTAAATCGATACAAGGAATGGCAAATCAAAATGAACCTGCAAAGTGCTGCTCAGTACCCAAAACTCCTTCACAGAACGTTGAATCTCTCCAGAAGTCTCTCTCTCTCTCGCTCAGAATGCGTAGTTCAAAAATGGCACCAACAATAAAAGGCAGGAAGCGGTCACCTTTAAATAGCGCTCCCCTGTTCCCTTCATGACTGCAGAACGCTCCCCTCAACCTGTCGTTGCTAGCGTCAGACGGTAAGGCAGGGGGCGCCACTCAATATCCGCTCCGGGGCGATAACGGGGCGTTGCGCACTTGACTGACGTCACGATCTGCCGGCACAGGAGATTGTGGCGGTAGTGTTTAGCGCTGCCGCAAAATGTCTAGTTAATTTCGCGAGCGGCGCAAACTTTGCCGCGCCTGGGCGCTAGATGCTTTGCGCCCCATTAGCGCCCTCTTAAGGTGCTAACGGGAGGCGCAACCAACTGAATTTTTCCCCCTTCAAATGTTGTTACCAAATTATAGTTTTCTTTCTATCCCATTGGAGTCCTGTGTGAACAGGTAGAGCAACATAAGTTTGGTAACTAAATTGAAGGTGTGAATTCAGCAGCATGTTAAACTTTTCAATATTATAATGAGGAACCCATTACTTGTCAGAATTTGAGAAGTTTATTCTTTCTAACTTAAGTTGAGGTTTAAATTTAACCGTGCAAATCAGCCATGGTAAATAAGTGCAAAAGTGGTCCACTGAGACATTTATACAGTACAGTGCTGTGCAGGGTCTCAGTCATTGATTACTTTTGTGCATGACATGTTTTATGCCATATTTGTAGAATAAGTCTGATGTAGATCAAAAGTCACAGCAACAGGGGCCCATTACTGTCTACAAATAATCCAAAATAGGCTATCTTTACTAAACAAAACTAGTTATTCTGTATAGCTTTATTTAATCATAGCATATCACAAATAACACGTGACATAAATGTATTATTTAGTAAACATTGCATTTTCAGTTGTTGAAGTACAGATCACTATTGCTATATTCCATTTGTGGTGCAAGTGGAAATATGAGTTATCATTGAATAATATGTTACAGTGAGGAAACATGGTGCTTTGATGAGATAAAACAACTTGTATTCTACCCTTAGTATGGAACTTTCGAAGCTTTTCTTACCAGTGGTCGGCCTGTTCGCATTCTGTTCTGTTGTTATTGAACCTTGTGGGCAGCGCTGTTTAAAGGTCTTTTGACTTGAAATTTTCTCTCTTAATGGCCCTGACTTTGCGGTCAGCGACGTAACTAAGGAGTACGCCGCTGACATCTGAACGAAAGCCGCACTTGCCTCGTGTGAACCCCCCTTCGAAAAGTTACTTTCAAATGCTGCAGAATTGTGTGCAGGGTAGTGCCCCATGGATCCCAGGGGTGCAACGTTGTGCGTATGCGAACCTGGGATCACGTGGGGCGGTGCTCCTTTCACTTCCTGACCCTTAACCAGTCAGGAAACAGAGGAGATTGCTCATTTGCCCACAACTCATTTTAAATAATTTAGCAGCCAGAAATGCTATTTTATTAATACATTACGATCATTGCAATAGTATTTAATACACAAACCAAAACCAAGATTTCAACATTAATAGAATTCGATCAAACACTGAAAAGCCTTGAGACACTTTTCACTGAAAGTGTCCTTAAAACCATAAAACTCTATTAAGATGTATTTTATACAAAGCCTGCAGCTGAATTAACATCGGCCCTTTAATTCTGGGCCATGACAACATAAACCTATAATTACAGTCTTATACTCCTATCGAATTTGTTTCTCCTCTATTAGACTAACTAACTAACTTTCGATTAATTTAAATAATCCAAAATCGAGAGTTTTAATTTCTGATAACATGAGGAAATCATGAAAGTGAATTAAATCCTTTCTAAATAGAAGTTGGGAAATAATTAAGCCGAAACTACAAAAGGTAGATCGATAGATTTTTGGATATTAAGGGAAATCAAGGGATATGGGGATAGTGCAGGAAAGTGGAGATGAGGTAGAAGATCAGCCATGACCTTATTGAATGGCGGAGCAGGCTCGAAGGGCCAAATGGCCTACTCCTGCTCCTATTTCTTATGTTCTTATGTTCAGTTAGTACAAAACTCTGCTGCCCGTATCCTATCCTTCTCACCTATCAGCCCTGCCCTTGCTGACTTAGTTGGCTCGCAGTCCCCCAACACCTCCAATTTAAAATTCTCATTCTCATGTTTAAATGCCTTCATTGCTTTGCCTATCCCTATCTCTGTAACCTCCTCCAGTCCTACAACCCTCTGAGAACCCTGCATTCCTCTGATTCTGATCTCCTCTTGTGTATCGCTCCTCTGTTTGCCCCACCATTCACAACTGTGGCCACCTAGGCCCTATGCCTCCCTTTATTACTTCCCTAAACCTCTCCACCTCCCTCCCCCTTTAAGACCCAGCTCTTTGACCGAACTTTTGGTCACCCCTCCTAATCTCTCCTTCTTTGGCTGATCCTGTTTTTCTCATCCCTCTGGGGGGGAAAAAAATCTGAAACATCTTGATGTATTTTTCTATGTTAAAAATGCAATATGACTGCAATATCGCCTCCTTTGACTAATGTCCATTTTTATCTATTTATGCCACTGTGACACACCTTGGGCCCTTTTTCGACATTGAAGATGCTATATACATACAAGTTATAGAGTCATAGTCATAGAGTTATACAGCACAGAAAGAGGCCCTTCGGCCCATCGTGTCCGCGCCGGCCATCAAGCCCTGTCTATTCTAATCCCATTTTCCAGCACTTGGTCTGTAGCCTTGTATGCTATGGCGTTTCAAGTGCTTATCTAAATGCTTCTTGAATGTTGTGAGGGTTCCTGCCTCTACCACCCTTTCAGGCAGTGAGTTCCAGATTCCAACCACCCTCTGGGTGAAAAAGTTTTTCCTCAAATCCCCTCTAAACATCCTGCCCCTTAGCTTGAAACTATGCCCCCTGGTTATTGACCCCTCTACTAAGGGGAAAAGTTCCTTTCTATCTACCCTATCTATGCCCCTCATAATTTTGTACACCTCAATCAGGTCCCCCCTCAGCCTTCTCTGCTCAAAGGAAAACAACCCCAGCCTGTCCAGTCTCTCTTCATAGCTGAAGCGCTCCAGCCCAGATAACATCCTGGTGAATCTCCTCTGCACCCTCTCCAATGCAATCACATCCTTCCTATAGTGTGGCGACCAGAACTGCACACAGTATTCCAGCTGTGGCCTAACTAGCATTTTGTACAGCTCCATCATAACCTCCCTGCTCTTCTATTCTATGCCTCAGCTAATGAAGGCAAGTATCCCATATGCCTTTTTAACCACCTTATCTACCTGTCCTGCTGCCTTCAGGGATCTATGTACATGCACACCAAGGTCCCTCTGATCCTCTGTCCTTCCTAGGATCCTACCATTCATTGTGTATTCCCTTGCCTTGTTAGTCCTCCCAAAATGCATCACCTCACACTTTTCAGGGTTAAATTCCATTTGCCACTGTTCTGCCCATCTAACCAAGTTGTTGCTGTTCATTGTCCCAACAGCACACATTGAACCCTATGGCATGCTAACCTAAATTACCCAGTGGTACCACATGTGTTTGTGTGTGGTTATGTATTAATCTTCAGATTTCATTCATATAAATTCATTGACTCTGACTGCTTTTTAAATCCTCATTGAGTCATGATGTAATGGCTACAGTATACAAATTGCATGTTGTGTTGGGAAGTCTGACGTTTTCATCTCATTATTTTGTGCTCTGTGTTTCTGATGCAAGGTATAGTTTTGCATGTAACTTGACTATTATATTGTCAGATTAGTTTTGTAGTTTTATTGCAAGCAATAAAAGCTGACTTTGTGGGTAGCCAATGACGCATATGGTGTAGCAGATTTTAATGTCTGTTGAAGTTGCACACAATGGATGATATGCAATTGATTCCACATAAACCAGTAACTTTTTACAGGGTACATATCCACTTACGGCAGTTTCATGTTCTGTAAGAGCAAACATAAGAAATAGGAGCAGGAGTAGGCCATTCAGCCCTTCGAGCCTGCTCCGCCATTCAATAAGATCATGACTGATCTTCTGCCTCAACTCCACCTTCCTGCACTGTCCCCATATCCCTTGGTTCCCTTAGCATACAAAAATCTACTGATCTCTGTCTTGAATATACTCAACGACTGAGCCTCCACAGCCCTCTAAGGTAGAGAATCCCAAAGAATCCCAACCCTTTGAGTGAAGAAATTTCTCCTCATCTCAGTCCTAAATGGCCGACCCCTTATTCTGAGACTGTGACCCCTGGTTCTAGACTCCCCAGACAGGAAATATCTTCCAGCGTCTACCCTGTCAAGCCCCTTAAGAATTTTATATGTTTCAATGAGATCACTCTCATTCTTCTAAACGCTAGGGAATATAGGCTTAGTCTACTCAATCTCTCCTCGCAGGACAATCCCCCCATCCCACGAAGCAGTCTAGTGAACCTTCGTTGCACTTCCTCTATGGCAAGCATATCCTTCCTTAGGTAAGGAGACCAAAACTGTACGCAGTACTTCACATGTGGTCTCACTAAGGCCCTATATAATTGCAGTAAGACGGTCTTCATTTTCAGCTCTTTCCTAATTATTTTTTTTAATTCGATGATCTCACAGAAAATAGGAAGAAACCATTGCATTATTGACTAACTAAAATGATAATATATAAATAAAAGTAATAATGCTATAGTGTTTTCAGTTTCAAAATCGCTTCAAAATATTTAGTAAACTCACTGACATCTGAAGACATGTTATACAAAAAGTGCTCTTGTAGGAGAAGGCTCATCTCGAGGTAACTACTAGTCCCTGGTATTGGATTGATTTGTTTTCATACCAGCCATTGGATGCTTTAAGTCTCCACAGAATTTTTTGCTGAACATAGATTTAATTGCAGTGTAATGGTAATTGTACATTATATCAATAATGAACATTGTGGTTTGCTAACCAGGAAAAGCTGACATTCTTTTGAAATTAATTTTGAATTCTTGCTTTAAAAATATCTAGTTTTAAATAACATTACAATTATTGTGTGTATCGCTTATAATTTTGACTTGCTCACCTTTCATATTTGCCACTTTCTGATCAGTTAGCTAACTCATCTGGACAATTCTAATTCAAATTAATGAAAATTCCAGATATCCTTAACCCTTTAAGCAGCAGTTCTTATTAAAGATATTTGTTATTAAACATATGTGTGCAGCTGGGGCATTAAGAGTTTAAAAATGCGCACACATTGAATAGCAGAGGAAATTTTCAACCAAAGTGAATATTTAATGTGTATGTTTTGTATTCATGGTTACATTTTAGGGAGGGGGTGGTCAGGCAAGCCCTGCACCTAGCTCATATCAGTATAAATGTGACATTACTTTGCTAGTCTATTTCAATCTGTTTTGGAAATCAAATGTTAAACTTTCAGGATTGTTGCTGTGTAATCGCTGCCGCATAACATTTTATTTTGATTTGCTTAGGCCCTGGTTGCTGAAGAAGCTCGTTTGAAGCAGGTTGAACAAATTTTGCAAATTGATGAACGTAAACGAGGTTACAACAGCATATATGAAACAAAGGAACCGACAGAAGAAGAAATGGAGGCATACAGAATGAAACGCCAGAGACCTGAAGATCCTATGGCTTCTTTCCTTGGGCAGTAATAAATATTTGTTTAAGCTCAAAGCAGTGAGCTTTGCAAGAACCCTTGGACGGCAATACTACAGAAGCTTGGCTTCTAAGATTTTCTTTCTTAAACTAAACTAAGAATTCCATACTTAATTTGTTTTTTGTGTGTAATGAATTCAGCATCTCCTTTTGAAGGACTGCATATGCTGTATATCGTGTATAATGTCCTCTGCGTGAAGAAACTGCCATTTTACAGTGTTCAGCTCTTGTGGAGTTTGTTATGGTTAGACAAATAGTTTTATACTATAAAGATTTTTGTTATTTTAAGTTCTTGGCACTGTACATCTGCATTATGTTCTCCAAGTAAATTGAATTGATGCATATTTGAAATACATATGTTGTTAATTTAAGGTGAAAAGCTGCCAATTCATCTCTTGCTTTACCATAAACTCTCCAACCATGAAATTACAGATATGACTTTCTATCTAGAGCGTGTGCAGTTTCCCTTTTTCCCCCGTTATTGACACCATGGCTATCCATAGTACTTTACTGGTACTATATTTATTTTGCTCTGTTTCAGATTTGAATTCAAACTTTCAGGCTGTGCCATTTCTTGGCTATAAAATCTGCATTAGCTGCAAGAAAGCAAAGAAAGAGGCTGCAAAGAGATGATTCAATTTATTATGGCCTGTTTATTATGCCCCCCCTTCCATTATGTTCCCCATATATACACCATTTCCTAAAAGAGGACCAACCCTTTGCCAATGCCAGTCTTAAGTTGGCCACCATTTTAAGAAAAGTCCAACATGATTAATCCTTTGCGTCTCCTTCCCTTCCTTTTCCTGTGAGGGCATTGCTTCTGCTTTCTACTTCTTTCACCAGCACAGCTGAAACCTAAATTCAGAAAATTGCTGAACTGCAATTGTAAGACCTTCTCGCCAGTGCTTCACCGTGACCAGATAACCGAAGAACCTATTTTTGAGTTTACCCTCTGACAGGTTCTCCATTGCCACCTTAAGTCACTGTGGGGTCATCATCAACAAGGTGAGATAGAGGCAATGCAGAAAGGGACAGCACTGCGTAACAAACACTGACAACCATCGACCGAAGTGGCAAGAATCATGGCCAGTTGGCCTGCCAAATATTTAATTTTAAATCGAGGCATTTTTTTGGGGGGGGGGGTGGATGGAGTTGCTGCTGATGCAGCTCCTCTTTTTCTCTGTCCCTTCCCCTCTTTCCCCCCCCCCCCCACCACCACCACCACACACTTCACCTGACATCCAAATGAGCACTTTCCAACAGGAGGCATTGGATAAAGATCAAGAGTAGAGAAGCTGGCTAACTATTTTCTCCTTCCTTACTTTCTGTGTAATCTTGTGGTCAATAATTTACCTGACTTGATGCATTGACCTTACAATTAAGTGTTTGGTGGGCCAGCTGACAAATTATAGTCTGATTATATTTAAAAAAATGTACTTTTCCCAAGCAAAGATAGCGCTAAATGTCTACTTGTCACTTCATTCTTTAGTTCTTTTTTCATTAGAATACAGAAGGTTAAGAGGAAATCCAACAGAGGTGTTAAGTAAATCAGGAAAAACAGTTTCCACTGGTCGGTAAATGTCAGCATAAGTTTAATGTCAACCCTGAATGAAGAAAGCAGTTAGGAGAATTTCTTGTTTTACAGAAGGTTATTGAGACATGGAGGACCCTACTAGAAATAGTGGTAGAAGCAGAATCCATACTAGCTTTTCAAAGGGAAGTGGATAAATATTTGGATAAGAAAGAATTGAGTAGGGGGAAAAGATAAGGGAATGGGACTAAAGTGAATAATTCCTTTAGAGAGACTGCTCGGGCACAATGGACTTCATGGCCTCCAGTGTTGTAAAATGCTATGATTCTTCAAGTCATATGCAAGTTTTGTTGCATTAAAAATAAAATCCAATTTTATCCCCCTCCTGCAAACTCTGACTTTTTCCTGGGTGTGATCTCCTGGGTACTGGCAGACCTCCAGTATCTCACTTCAGTGGCATTCTTCATTCTGAACCTGGACACAGTGTGTTGGCAGGCAATAGAACTGTATAGGGCATCACAGCTGTTCTCAATCCTCTTCTTGCAAGCTTCTTGTATGCCAGGTGGTGCCTTTATCCACTGGGCTGTTGAGCATCAATGTATTTAGCTCTCTTGCACATTACATTCTTAGAAATTATGTAAATGTAAAAAAATATTTTTTGTCATGTAGCCTTCGTGGACCTATAGGTAACCTCTGTTAAAAAAACACTCTGATTGCAGTACTTCCAGTGTGGGAAATCATCGGAGTATAGGTCTTCTACTATTTTTAGCCATTTAACTCTATTTTGGGCAAACACTTCAACTGATCCCATGTGTAGCCCGCTCTTTTTACATCGGGAATCCACAGTTCTAGGCCAATTGTTTTTTTGGCCTGTAACCTGTGCCGTTTTACCGGTTTAGTATATTGTTTTCATCTTCCATGTTCCAAACCCACTGGTCATCTTGGTATAAGAATGGGCATCAGTGAGGCAGCATCCTTTTGGCTTTGGCTCTATCGCGTCAGTCTTGTCTGAATAGTATCACCACCTTGCCTCAGGCCTTGTTTGACAACTGTAGAGGTTTCATTAACAATTAATATTTTTACACAGCCGGGTTGCATGTCTAGCCTCAACCCTGCGTGCTTTATCCATACTTGGGGACCTGGCAGCTACACCGAGGTGTAACAGGCGAGGTTAGCGTGTGGGAAAAGGAGAGACTCGAGTGTCTTTTACATTAACACCAACCCTGTGATTTCCCCATCCCAATTTTGCTGATGAATTTATCCAAGATATTTAGTGGATAAACTTCAAAGAGTGAGGAAGATTAACATTTATTGCGCCTCTATTCCAAAAAGAATGAGTGCACCTTGATTGCATAAAATCAAAAGAATTTCAAAGGCAGGAAGGAAACGACAAAATTCTTTACAGAAGAAAAGTGCAAATGATAATTTTTGTTCATCTAACCAGCCCAAGAAAAAACTTCTAGGATGAGGCGATGTATGGGATTTAAAAACCAAATAGGTTTCCAGTCTGTTGTATTCTGGTTGTGGCAGCAAGATGCCAGATGCTTAGGTATGTGAGGGATACATCTGTTCAAAGAATGAAAATCACTGCTAACTTTTCCTTTAAGTCAAGTTTTCTGTTGACCTGCATGTTGCAGTGACAAATATCTTGTTAGAAAATCCTGATCAAATACTGAATTTTTATATTGTTTAATAGTACATTATAGTTAATAGAATTATTTTAGATGTTTAAATTTTATTGTAACTCAATTTATTTTATCAATTAATTTAGCCATTTTTAAAATTGTTTTGTGTTTTCGAGAGCCATTCCTCCAGTAAAAAGACGGTTTTTCAAGGTTCAGTTTTGAGTCTATTATGCTTTACTCTTTCACTATTACACTGGCTGATTTTTTTAAGAGTTTTAGAAACTTGATTTAACTCTTCTACACAATTATATGGGGGGGAAAAGGAGACAGCAACCATGTGTTAACAATTTAGTTGGGCCTCATTTTCAAATACATGTAAAATATGGCAGATTTTTTTCTAAAGTGTTTTCGAGTTGTCTGAAACAATGGTTGTATACTGAAATAATAGCAGTGAAAGAGAGCTGGGGGTATTGCCAATAAACTAAATGTTGCAAAGTACTGTAATACTATAAGAGTTTATCACCTGCCACAATCACCCAAGAGTGTGTTAAAAAGGGAATGCAATGGGCCCAGACTCTGGTGCATGCCAATTAATATTTTAACAGCAGTCACTCCGCTCCTTTTAACTTTTTTGGTCCAGGAAAGGATTATTTGATATGGAAAAAGCATTAGTCCTGATTTATTTTCATGTTCATATGGCAATAATTAAATTAAAATGCATATTCTAATGTAACTATACTGTTTAGTACAGTCAACCCCTCTGAATGGAACCAATCCCCATAGTGTCTATTAAAGGACGAGTAAAGTGAATAGGCAATAAATGTATGGCAAAACAGCAACTTTTCACTTAATGACCCTATTAACTGAAGTGTATTGTATAACTGGTGCTATTATTTAAATAATTAAAAGTTTATTACATGATGGCCACTCCCCACTCCAAAAAAAGAAAGAAATGGATGTTGTCTCTAAAGGTAATAGAGGAAGCATTAACTGTTGAGCCCAAAAACAATGCTTCATTTCAAAGTGGCTGTAGTTTCAAGTGGTGCAGAAACTACGCCAAAATACTAATTCAACTTCAATTTTCAATTAAAAGTATTTGTACATACTGAGTTCAAATGTAAATGTCTCACAGTTAGTTGCACAAGATAAAAATAAGAGACAGCAACTTTACAGAAAGTGCTAGTTTATAGTGGAACTGTCAAAAAATAATTAAACAATTAGTTGAATATACATCTTTCAGGTCTTCCAATCCCAGAAGATCCAACCTGGGGTCAGATGGGACAATCCAGTACTGCTAGGAGGCCCTCCTGCAGCAACCAGATCAGCACAGCTCTCACTATTAGGAGCAAGAAAGCACGTTCCCACATTGGCAGACCTTCTCAAATGTGTGGTTTAACTACCAATGGGACATTATCCCAATCTGTACAAGTGATGTTCAGTCTTTATCTAGAACTGGAAAAAAAATACCAAGCGGCTGAGGCATCCTCTTCCAAGTCTTGCTCAGCACCATCTCCAAACCCAAACTACCCATGGGAGGAAAATGTAGAGCAGTAATCGTGACCCAACCTTGGCAAGCAAGTGCAAGAACCCCAACCAACGTGACTATCAGAAGGCACGATCTCCCAATCTAATTTAACTCCAGAAACCTAAACAAAATTGCTTCCAATACAGCCATTGGCATGCAAGAAACCTTAATGTTGCATTAACTCCTCTCCTAAGCACCAGTGAAAATATATAACAGATTTATTACATTGTTGTGGAAGTAAGCTTTTGAAAATTTAATTTTTAAAAGTTACACAAAAGCAAAAGCTGTATATTCTCTGTAACGTTGCTCACAGTGAGTTGCAAGGCACAATGTTTTGTAACAATGGGGATGTATATGACATCTAGGGAATAAAATGTGGGCCATTGATTAATAGTTTTTTTTGTTCTTTGGGCATTCCTTGGAATCGAGGATGACTTGCTTCCACATTAAAAATGAGTTCTCAGGTGACTGATGAGTCCAATGCGGGACCTACAGTCTCTGTCACAGGTGGGGCAGATGGTTGAAGGGGCGGGTGGGTGGGGTGCTTGGGTTGACGTGCGCTGCTTCCGCTTGCTCCCAGCGAAGAGACTCGAGGTGTTCGGCGCCTTCCCGGATGCTTCTCCTCCACTTTGTGCGGTCTTGGGCCAGGGATTCCCAGGTGTCGGTGGGGATGTTGCTCGCCAGAGTTGGAAAGGACACAGACCTCTGGGGAGGTGTGATCGGCAGAGAGGGGGGTAGGGAAAGCCAACTCCAACGGTACCCTCCTCCTGACGAAATGCTTAGAACACGGCCTTGTCATAACCAACACCTTGTTCCCTCAGAGAGACAAGTACAAGGCTTCATGGCAACACCTTCGCTCCAAGCACTGGCATCTGCTGGACTACGTCATCGTCCGAGCGAGGGACCGCAAGGACGTCCACATCACCCGCGCCATGATAGGAGCTGACGACTGCTGGACAGACCACCACCTAATCCGCTCTTTTTTTGTAATGTTTTAGTGATTACGTTCCAAAACTCCATTGTTCTGTGAAAACCATGTAGCCTTTATTTTGATGTAGTATTTTGAGAATTACTGGCATTATTTAACATAAGAACATAAGAAATAGGAGCAGGAGTAGGCCAATCGGCCCCTCGAGCCTGCTCCGCCATTCAATAAGATCATGGCTGATCTGATCCTAACCGCCAATCTACTATCTATCACAGAACCATCTCCTGCATCTAACAGAATTGCACACACGAAATAGGAGCAGAATCAGGCTACACAGTCCCTGGGCCCGCTCCACTACCCACAGGGCCATGACCGATCCGAACCTAGACTCATGTCCAAATTCCTGCCCGCTCCCCGTAACCCTTAATGCCCTTTACTTCTAGGAAACTGTCTATTTCTGTTTTAAATTTAATTAATGTTGTAGCTTCTACAGCTTTTTGTGGCAGCATATTCCATGGACCTACCACCCTCTGAGTGAAGTAGTTCCTCCTCATCTCAGTTTTGAAAGAGCAGCCCCTTATTCTAAGACTATGTCCCCTAGTTCTCGTCTCACCCGTCATCGGGAACATCCTCCCCGCATCCACCCGATCCAACCCCTTCACAATCTTATATGTTTCAATAAGATCGCCTCTCATTCTTCTGAACTCCAATGAGTAGAGTCCCAATCTACCCAACCTCTCCTCATATGACCACCCCCTCATCCCCGGGATTAACCGAATGAACCTTTTTTGCACTGCCTCGAGAGCAAGGATGTCTTTCCTTAAGTAAGGACACCAAAACTGTATGCAGTATTCCAGGTGCGGTCTCACCAATACCTTGTACAACTGAAGCAATACCTCCCTATTTTTATATTCTATCCCCCTAGCAATGAAAGCCAACATTCCATTTGCCTTCTTAATCACTTGCTGCACCTGCATACTAACCTTTTGAGTTTCGTGCACCAGGACCCCCAGATCCCTTTGCACTTCAGTACTCTCCAGTTTCTTGCCATTAAGATAATAAATTGCTCTAGGATTTTTCCTGCCAAAGTGCATCACCTCACACTTTCCAGTGTTGTATTCCATCTGCCAAATCTCTGCCCACTTACTTAGCCTGTCTATGTCCCCTTGCAGGTTTTTTATGTCCTCCTCATTCACTACTTTCCCTCCCATCTTTGTATCATCTGCAAATTTTGATATGTTACACTTGGTCCCTTCCTCCAAATCGTTAATATAGATTGTGAAGAGTTGGGGACCCAGCACTGACCCCTGTGGAACACCACTAGTTACTGATTGCCAGTCTGAGAATGAACCATTTATCCCAACTCTTTGCTTTCTGTTAGATAGCCAATCCTCTATCCATGCCAGAATATTACCCCCAATTCCGTGATTTTTTACCTTAAGCAATAATCTTTTGTGTGGCACCTTGTCAAATGCCTTTTGGAAGTCTAAATACACTACGTCCACTGGTTCCCCTTTATCCACTCTATATGTTACTTCCTCAAAGAACTCCAGCAAATTTGTCAAACATGACTTCCCCTTCGTAAAACCATGCTGACTTTGTCCTATTAAATTATGATTATCCAAATGTCCTGTTACTGTTTCCTTAATAATGGACTCCAAAATTTTACCTACCACAGATGTTAGGCTAACCGGTCTATAGTTACCAGCCTTCTGTCTACTGCCCTTTTTAAATAAGGGTGTTACATTAGCAGTTTTCCAGTCTGCCGGGACCTTAGCGGAATCCAGGGAGTTTTGAAAAATTATTACCAATGCATCTACAATCCCTACCGCCACTTCCTTCAAGACTCTAGGATGTAAGCCATCAGGTCCAGGTGATTTATCCGCCTTGAGTCCCATTATTTTACCGAGTACCACTTCCTTAGTGATTTTGATCGTGTTTAGCTCCTCTCCCCCTATAGCCCCCTGTTTGTCCAGTGTTGGGATATTCTTAGTGTCCTCTACTGTAAAGACTGATACAAAATATTCATTCAGTGTTTTTGCCATCTCCATATTTCCCACCATTAATTTCCCGGTCTCATCCTCTAAGGGACCAACATTTACTTTAGCCACCCTTTTTCTTTTTATATAACTATAAAAACTCTTACTATCTGTTTTTATATTTTTTGCTAATTTACTTTCATAATCTATCTTCCCTTTCTTAATCAATCTTTTTGTTATTTTTTGCTGCCTTTTAAAGTTTTCCCAATCCTCTGTCCTCCCACTAGATTTCGCTACCTTATATGCCCTTGTTTTTAGTCGAATACTATCCTTAATTTCTTTACTTAGCCACGGATGACTGTCCTTTCTTTTACACCCTTTTCTTTTCAGTGGAATATATTTTTTTTGGAAGTTGTAAAATAACTCCTTGAATGTACACCACTGATCATGTGTCGTCTTACCATTTAATCTATTTTCCCAATCCACTCTACTCAATTCCGCTCGCATACCTTCATAGTCTCCTTTATTCAAGCTTAGCAGAGCAGAGGTTTGTCAATTTGTAGTAATACTTATACTTAAGGCAGCAGTTTTTGAGTTAATATTAATCAGCAGACCTGGAAGTAGAATGATTTGAATTTGAAAGGGAGGAAAACAGTGCTTGAGGAGAGGGAACCATTTACAATGTCAGCTTGTATGGGAAGTTGAGAGGCCAGAAGTTTAGGAAATAGTGATTTTATTTGGATCTCGTACAACCTACTCAAAGTTGCACTCGACTTCTTCCCAAATATAAACAAAACTACAATGAGAAAAAGCATTATTTCTGACCATGCCTCTAAATACATTCATTCAAAATCTTGGAAGTTAACTTCTGATCTTACTTAGTATTATTTTTTCAACAGATTGAGAAATAGGTAGAATTGCATATCATGTGATTAGGAACCAGGGCAACACTTCAGTGCAGTGTTCGGGGACCGCTGTTGGCTGCTCCTTTGTTCACCTGCTGTATTCTAATGCCTGTTGGGGGGATGTGGGGGGTGTCCAGATTCCTGGCCCATTTCCTCCCATGTGTCCCATGTTGGGTGACGTGTATATAATTTCTCCAAGTATCCTATTTTTCCCCCCCAACAGTTGTATTCTGGGCTAAACATAATCTTCCCAATTTAATAAACTACGGACCTTGAAATTTGTCATCAATTTGGATTAAATAGAAGCTGATTCATTCTTGAAATCATTCCATGAGCTTCCAAAAGACTTTTATCACCCATAAGATATTTAAATTTTAGAAATATTTACAACTGTGAAATTCTATATTTATGTCTAAGAACCGGGAAATACCCTTTATTAGATAGATCAATTTAATATAAACACCACCACCACAAAATCAGTTTCAATATCCACATTTTTTCCAATACGAGATTGACAAATAGGTTCTTAAAAACCAATTGTAATTTTGAAGAAACTTGGGAAAACATCTGGTCCAGAGAGTCTCCATCTGTGACATATCAAAATAAATTCTGTTAAGGAGATCATGTGGTGTGTTGTCTGGTGCGGGAAAGCTGCAGGAGTGCCGAGTTTCCAATTTAAACCCTCTTATGTGGAACAATTGACAAATTAACTCAAGTCTTTATCGAAGCAGCAAAGCCAAAATTGTTCTCTGTGTGACCATAGAAGCTGATTTGGTGGTGAATGTGTGATCGGTGTCCACAGAATTGCAATGCGTAGCAATTTACCACTGACAGTAAGTTAAGTCATTCAGTGTGAAGTTAATTGGAGTCATGTAAATTAACAGTTTAGCAAGAATTTTTTTTAAGTTTTAGCTTTTATTAAACAAAGGTGATTCTGCCTTCATGTTTGCTGCTAACTTGGAGGCACCAAGTCCCACCTGAAGAGATTTCTGCTGTCGCCAATTTTGATGACTGAAAAGACTATACGCAACTCATCCAATTAGGCCATGATGCAGTTTTGTGAAAGGTGGCCTGTATGGATTTTCCCCAACCCTTGGCAAAGCCCAGAAGCAGAATTATGACTTTCAAGAAACTGTACATTTCAATTGTTTGTTGTTCTGCTGCTGTGGAATCTATCCTGCAATATAAATGGGGCAGGTTCCACAGCACTGGGAGCGAATCGTACAGACATTTCTTTGAAATAGTTCTGTATGAAAAATGCATCATTGTTTTCAGTTGGGATTAATTATAGGAAAATGGCATACAAACTGTAACGTTGTACCAATCAAAAAGTCAATCCAGAATATAAGGCTGAAATAGTTTTAAAAGTGACAATTCAGCTCAGATTTCCTGTTTGCTCTTTTTGGTCTGTACTGTTAGGACACTCCTCTTGGTAATTTGCTTGGAAACTCGTACAGTTGTGGGGGGGGGGGGAGATGAGGTATTACTTGCTCCATTTGTTTTGTATGCATATGATGTGATAGGAATCCCAGATCACCTTTAAAAGAACACAATTTATCCTTTTACTTGTTCCATGGCTATTTCAGGCCCCAGAGTACTACCCTCATCTCCTTTATTAAGTAGAACTGAAGTAACTCAGTGCAGCAGTTAAATTACTTTGATTGGGATGACATTCCTGATCACGATGGCAATATGTCATGCCCCTTCTTCTGGTGTGACTATTCAGTCTCAGTACGATATCCCTCGCCTCATAATTGGATATCCAGTATTAACGAAGAAGGCATAATTAAGAAGCACTCTGTAGCAGGTACCTAGTTATATAAATGCAGAGTATAACTCCGATCCAGAAATGCCTTCATAAAAGGAGACATGAGACACAGCACTATCTGTTGGCGTCTAGGGCTAAGTTGAACTATTAACTGCAAGGCTGGGAAGTCTCTGAAAACCAATGTTAGCAATATTAAAAAACCAGAGCCCTACACCAGTGTAAGCAGTCATCCAAAAATGGAATTGCTGCAGATATGGTAAGATGAGTGTCTGGATAACTGACACCCCCCCACCCCAATCTTCAAAGCATTCCTAAAGCAGGCTGTGCTTTTTGCTCCCACGTTGTCCTTGTATTTTTCTAGTTACGAGTTGTGCTAATGGACGGGCCTTGGGAAGCATTCCTGAATAATACTAAATAAGATACAAAACCAAGGAAAGGCTCTTTGCATTGCAAGAGGTTAACTGACTGAGACGCCATAGAGTACGTTTTTGCTGAGAAAAGGTATAAAAGCAGATTTGGCCTAAACAGGAGTTTGCACTGAGACAAAGTGGGCTTGAATCTGCTAATCCAGCAGGTAAGTAAGAATTAGTTTGGATTTATCAGATCTAAAGTAATGTTAGTAGTACTGGTGAAAATAACATAAGTCTGAAGACAAAAGAAATAGATGAGAGTAGAGGTCAGACCAAGGTAAGGAACAAGGGTAACATAAATGGCCAGGGAACAAATACAGTTCTACAGATGGATGGGCTTCACCTGAATTGGACCGGTACCATAGTCCTTGCAGAGAAGGTACAGGAGGCAACTGTGAAGGTGTAAACTATTAAGGCAGAAGGAGGGGCAAACAGAGCAGACCTAGTAAGATGGAACATAAAGAATGATGGAGGTAGAAATATACAGAAGCTCTATCTTATGGAGTAAAGGATGCCCATAGATAGACATAATGAAGCAGATGAACAGAAATGGGTGACACCCATAGGTGAAAAACACAGGAGACAGAAGAGGAAGAAAACTATCAGGTTAGAAGGAATGTTTAGACCAAGAACAATTGTAGTCAAATAATGGAAGTGTGTATGGGAACAGATGAAGTTGTTATGGGTGACTTCAATTTACAAGGGATAGATTGGGAATCTATAAAGGGTGCAGTAGGAGTCATAATATGATTTTAGACACTATTGGATTGTTACAGAGAACAATTGGTCAAGGAACTCACATAAGCAGGGGTGTCAGTTGTGACTCAGTTAGCAGCACCCTTGCCTCTGAGTCAGAAGGTTGTGGGTTCAAGTCCCACTCCAGAAACTTGAGCACAAACATCTCGGCTGACACTCCAGTGCAGTATTGAGGGAGAGCTGCACTTTCGGATGAGGCGTTAAACCGAGGCCCCGTTTGCTCTTTTAGGTGGACGTAAAAGATCTCGTCGCACTATTTCGAAGAAAAATGAGAAGTCGCACAACACCAGGTTATAGTCCAACAGATTTATTTAATTTTACAAGCTTTCGGAGCTATCGCTCCTTCGTCAGGTAAGTTAGCAATGAGAGAATCTCCCAGAATTCACAATTTAAACCCAGACAAAATCTATTCACATTATTCGCTACAACAAAGAGCACAGCCAAGACAATGAGATGTGTCCCAGGGGGTCCAGCGTGTCAAACCACCTGCTGGCTGCATATCCTGTCAATTTGTGTTCTTGTGTTTTTAAAAAAAAAAACACCTGGGAAGACCGGCCATGATGTCAAGTCACGTTCTGTATCGTGACATGAACCCGATATCGCGATTGAGGCCATCCTCATGAGTGCGGAACTTGGCTATCAGTTTCTGCTCTATGATTTTGCGCTGTCGTGTATCTCGAAGGCCGCCTTGGAGAACGCTTACCCGCAGATCCGAGGCTGAATGCCCCTGGCTGCTGAAGTATTCCCCGACTGGGAGGCAACCCTCCTGCCTGGCGATTGTTGCGCGGTGTCCGTTCATACGTTGTCTCAGTGTCTGCATGGTCTCGCCGATGTACCATGCTCTGGAGCATCCTTTACTGCAACGTATCAGGTAGACAACGTTGGCCGAGTCACATGAGTATGTACCGTGTACCTGGTGGGTAGTGTCCTCACGTGTAATGATGGTATCTGTGTCCATGATTTGGCATGTCTTGCAGAGGTTGCCGTGGCAGGGTTGTGTGGTGTCTTGGTTGCTGTTCTCCTGAAAGATGGGTAATCTGCTGCGAACGATGGTACTTTTGAGGTTAGGCGGCTGCTTGAAGGCGAGTAGTGGAGGCGTGGGGATGGCCTTAGCAAGGTGTTCGTCGTCATCGATGACATGTTGAAGGCTGCGAAGAACATGGCGTAGTTTTTCCGCTCCGGGGAAGTACTGGACGACGTAGGGTACTCTGTTGGTTGTGTCCCGTGTTCGTCTTCTGAGGAGGTCTATGCGGTTTTTCGCTGTGGCCCGTCGGAACTGTCGATCGACGAGTCGAGCGTCATATCCCGTTCTTACGAGAGCGTCTTTCAGTGTCCGTAGGTGTCCATCGCGTTCCTCCTCGTCTGAGCAGATCCTGTGTATTCGCAGGGCTTGTCCATAGGGGATGGCTTCTTTAATGTGGCTTCTCCACATCATGACCTCTATTTCGAAGAAGAGCAGGCAAGTTCTCCCCAGTGTCCTGGTCAATATTTATCCCTCAATCAACATCACTAAAACAGATTATCTGGTCATTATCACATTGCTGTTTGTGGGAGCTTGCTGTTTGTGGGAGCTTGCTGTGTGCAAATTGGCTGCCACGTTTCCGGTGGTCGGTCTGAAAGGCGCAATATAAATGCAAGCCTTTCTTTTTTCTTTGCTATTGGACCTGATATTAAGGAGCAACCAGGAGATGGTAGAGCAAGTCAGAGTCAGGGAACACCCTAGCAACAGTGACAACAAAATGGCAAAGTTTAAGATTAGTTGTATAATGGAAAATAAAATTAGTGGCAGGTGAACTGCAGAGTTTTTAGGACACCGATTTTAAGTCTGATAATTACATAGTGCAGTTTGCAGCCAGCAGCACCAGGATTATACTGTAGGCTTCCACAGCTGTGAATCGGCATTCCCGGTGCCATGAGAGCATATGTATGAATCATATGTATGATTCCAGTATATACAGAGATGCACTCAGACATTAAATTCTACATGTATTCAGGGTATAGGTGGAAGTCCCCACATTCTCAAAAGCATTAAATGAAAATTCTGCCTCAGTTGGCTGTACTCATAGTAGAAAAGTCATGCAGTCCAGATAGGATGCAATCTAGATTACTGAGGGAAGTAAGGGTGGAAATTGTGGAGGTACTGGCCACAATCTTCCAATCCTCCTTAGATATGGGGGTGATGCCAGAGGACTGGAGGATTGAAAATGTTAAACCCCTGTTCAAAAAAGGGGAGAGGGATAAACTGGGCAACTACAGGCCAGTCAGCCTAACGTCGGTGGTGAGGAAACTTTTAGAGATAATAATCCGTGACAAAATTGATCGAGTTCTTTGTTGAAGTAACGGAGAGGGTTGATGAGGATAGTGCGGTTGATGTTGTGTATATGGATTTACAAAAGGCATTTGATAAAGTACCTCATAATAGGCTTGTTAGCAAAACTAAAGCCCCTTGGATTAAAGGGACAGTGGCAGTATGGATACAAAATTGGCTAAGGGGCTGAGAACAGAGAGTAGTGGTGAACGGTTGTTTTTCAGACTGGAGGGAAGTGTACGGTGGTGGTCCCCAGGGGTCAGTATTAGGACCACTGCTCTTTTTGATATATATTAATGACCTGGACTTGGGTATACAGGGCATAAGTTTGATGATGACACAAAACTCGCAAATGTAGTAAACAATGTGGAGGATAGTAACAGATTTCAGGAGGACATAGTCAGACTGGTGAAATTGGCAGATACATGGCAGATGAAATTTAATGCAGAAAATTGTGAAGTGATACATTTTGGTATGAAGAATGAGGAGGGGCGATATAAACTAAATGGTACAATTTTAAAGGGGGTGCATGAACAGAGAGACCTGGGGGTATATGTACACAAAACTTTGAAGCGGCTGGACAAATTGAGAAGGCTGCTAAATAAACATACGGGATCCTGGGCTTTATAGATAGAAGTGAGAAGTCGCACAACACCAGGTTATAGTCCAACAGCTTTATTTGAAATCACAAGCTTTCGCAGCGCTGCTCCTTCGTCAGGTGAAGTGAAGAAATACATATGGTCACAGCATATATAGTCAGAGAACACTGCCAGATGACTACAGTTAATCTTTCTAACTGCCCTTTATCACACCTCGGCAGAGAGACAATCACGGCAATCAAAGGTGTGGATGGTGTCCAACCAGGTCAGTCAGGAAGACATTACATCAAAGACGATAGCAAAATACAACAAAGACAATGAGGTGGGGTCACAAGGGGTCAAATGTGGCAGATGCTGGAGTCTGTATGGAAAACCAAAAACTTTAAACTTTTTACTTTTTTTGCTGGAAATCACAGCAGGTCCGGCCGCATCTGTGTAGCGAGAACAAGCCAACGACGACTCGAGTCTGGATGACTCTACGTCAGGTGGGGTTACATGTAGCGTGACATGAACCCAAGATCCCGGTTGAGGCCGTCCTCATGGGTGCGGAACTTGGCTATCAGTTTCTGCTCGATGATTTTGCGTTGTCGTGTGTCTCGAAGGCCGCCTTGGAGAACGCTTACCCGAAGATCGGAGGCTGAATGTCCTTGACTGCTGAAGTGTTCCCCGACTGGGAGGTAACACTCCTGCCTGGCGATTGTTGCGCGGTGTCCGTTCATACGTTGTCGCAGTGTCTGCATGGTCTCGCTGATGTACCATGCTCCGGGGCATCCTTTCCTGCAACGTATGAGGTAGACAACGTTGGCCGAGTCACATGAGTATGTACCTTGTACCTGGTGGGTGGTGTCCTCACGTGTGATGATGGTATCTGTGTTGATGATTATAAATAGAGGCATAGAGTACAAAAGCAAGGAAGTTATGTTGAACCTTTATAAAACACTGGTTAGGCCTCAGTTGGTGTATTGAGTTCAATTCTGGGCACCACACTTTGGAAAGGATGTCAAGGCCTTAGAGAGGGTACAGGAGAGAGTTACTAGAATGGTACCAGGGATGAGGGACTTCAGTTATATGGAGAGACTGGAGAAGCTGGGATTGTTCTCCATCGAGCAGAGAGGGTTAAGAGGATGTTTGATAGAGGTGTTCAAAATCATGAACAGTTTCGATAGAGTAAATAAGGAGAAACTGTTTCCAGCAGCAGAAGGGTTGGTAACCCGAGAACACAGATTTAAGGTGATTAGCAAAAGAACCAGAGACGACATGAGGAATTTTGTTAACGCAGCGAGTTGTTATGATCTGGAATGGTGGAAGCAAATTCAATAATTTTCAAAAGGGAATTGGATAAATACTTGAAGGGGAACAAAATACAACGTTATGTGAAAGAGCAGGGGATTGTGACTAACTGGATAGCTCTACCAAGGAGCCGGCACAGGCACGATGGGCCGAATGACCTCCTACTTTGCTGTATGAGTTTATAAAGCTGCCAGAAGGTTCCCTGAGTATTTGTAAATGACACCCGACTAGAATTATATGGTATTTGATGCCGGGCGGAAGGGTTTTGAGACAACTCCAAAGTCAGACTACAATTAACACTGAAATTATACAGTCACTTTTTCATCACTGTAAAGAGGAAATCGCCTTGCTGTGATGCAAAAATAACGTTGCTGCCCCCTTAGTGCAGTGTGCTGCCTGTTCGGGTAAGGACGCATGTAATGTTGTGTGATTGGTTCTGTTCGTTGGTGCAAATAAACTCTTCACCTTTGTCGCAATTTCCTACAACACTGATTAGATTTATTTAGGTCTAACAAGACATACACTGGGAATTTGTGAATTATGTTTCTTCCTTCCCTCCGCAGACCATGGGCCTCTCTCCCAACTCCTGTGTCTGGATTGTATTATGCTTCTTCTAATTTTGCTGTTTTTAATGGTGTTTTTTAAATGTTTCATTAAGACTCTTTACCTGGTTCAGAATTTGCTTTGAATAATGAAGATTTATTGACTTTATGTTCCATCTGCAGTTCTGATTATCTGTAAAATCTGAAGCGCATGTGCTCAAAAGGAGAATTGCAAAAATGTAAAGAACCAAATATTCCCAGTTAATTCTTTATTGACGAGGAATACATTGGGGGAAAATGTAATCTTGTTTCATGTTTGATTGTGCCAGTGAAATACTGTTATAGTCCTGAAAGGGCTATCCATGAGCATAGCAGATGGTGTCTCCATTGAGGTTGCTGTACAATTCCGTGACAATTTGTTTGAAAGTAATCCTGTATAAAATCGCCCCCTATCCACTTTTGTGATATAATTCACAGGTGACAGTGCCTTACAATTTGCCTGCTTTTGTAAGGTTGTTTACGATTTTTTAAATGAAATGGCTCAGGGGCATATATTTGGATTATAAATACTTTTACTTCCCAGTTGCTAGCAAGCAGAAAATTGCCCTCCAGGCAGTATGGATATTGTCATTTGTTACTGCCAGGCTGCATATTCAAATATATGTTCCACACAGCAGTAAATGTTGACTGCTAGTGAAATGGCCAGTTGTTTCAGGGGGTGGATCTAATTAACTTAAATAAATCTGCCATATTCTGTTATTTGAAGCCCACAATCCACCTCCACGATGAGTCATAGTTTGGCCAGGCATTATTCAACTCAACAGACTTAAAGCATTACATTCAATATCAGTTTTTTCAGACACAACATAATTTCCGCTAAAAAAAAATAGGTTTTTAAATCTTCCTGGTGTGTGATTCATCAGTAAAGAATCCCAATCGCTTCTTCCCGCAGCAGTGCTGCAGGATGTGCAATGTGTCCATGTACCTTGCATTGAAGTACTGCAATGTTCCAATGCACGCTTGGGAAAAGTTTGCAATGATAGCATCTACTGGGGAAAATAATTTGTACGTTTCAACTGGCACAAGCCAAGGCACCTTTTACATGAATGTATTAATGAAAGCAGGACCCAGAGGATAAAAGGAGATTCCAAAAACTGTGGGGTTAATTTTCAACTTAACACCAGAGGATAAAACCGGCTGTTAGAGAAATTGCCCGATTTTCTTTTCCATTCTTTTTAGAGGGACCATCACAACGAACAGCCTAAAAAGGAGCCAAACTGTTGCAGTGGCGGTGTGGTCCTTTAGCACCAAATCATACCTTGCTCTCTGCCCCATCTCCTCTGGTACATTCTTCTCCTCCAAGAATCTCACCTTGTTCCACCCCTCTCGCCTCTCCACCTCTGATCACTTCCTTGTATCCATACCTCCTTTCAGGCCCACTTCCTTCTACATCTGCTTCTGGAAAACTCTCCTCTAAGTCAGTTGCACTTCGAAAATGCCAACAGCCTAGCCTTTGGTCCTCCCTTTCCCACAATACTTCTACAGCTGTCAATCTGTTAACCGCTTCCTTACCTCCATCCTTAATAACCTCGCCCCCAGCAAAAGTTTTACTCTCACCCATCACAGTCATTCGTCCTGATATCACATCTGTCTTTGATGGCTCAAGTCCAAGGGATGCAGATTTGAGCATATCTGGCAGACAGCTGCTTTAGCCGTCCATCACCAGATCTGGTTGGACTGCATGCAGTGCTATCAAGCTTCACTCTCCTCTGTCAAAACTGCCCACTGCTCCAGGATCAGCTTGGAGAGCAAAGATAACCCCTGGCTTCTTTTCTCCATTACCAACTATATCCTTAAAGCCCCGCCTCCAACAAGTGTGAATAGCTAATGTCACTAAAATTGAGACCATCTGCTCTTCTGCTTTCCCACTTCCCCTCTTCCCACCAAGCCAAGCCTCCTCCCCCCACCAGCCCTAAATCCACATCTCTCTCATGTTTCCCTCCCATCTCTCCAAGCTCATCTTGTCCATGAAACCCACCTCCTCTCCCCTTCACCCCATTAAACTAAACTGATAACCCTCACCTACCCTTGCTAGCCACAATTTCAAAATTGCCATCATCACCTCCTCCTCAGTGTGACCCCTCTGCCCCTGAAAACCATCGCCCTAACTCCACTTTTCCTTATCCCCTCCAATGTCCTTGAATGTGTTGTTACCTCCTAAGTCCGTGCACATATTTCCCGCAACTCCATGCTTGAATCTCTCCGATCACGTTTCTGCCTCCTCCTATGTGTGGAAAACCACGTTGACATAGGTAGAAAAGCTTCATCTTGAGCAAAACTGTTCATAAGTTTGGAAACTATCTCTTTATGAAGTTAAATTCCTGAACTTTCCTTTGGTGTATCAGGGAGGGTCTGAGTTTGGATCAGCAAACCATACTTAGTGCTTGGAATTGGGTAAGTGGGATTTTTGTCCACCAAAATTGAGTTTGACATCACTATTAAGCAAACAGTAAATGTAAATGATATGTTTTTGCATTTTGATTGGATGACTTGAATTGACCCTTCAATTTCCATTACTGCGCTAAGCCAGCTAGTCCAATAATGAGTGCTCAATTTGTTCCATCAGTGAAGCCAAAGAACATTACCAGACAAATGGATACAGCCTCTTATTAAGTGAGGAAATTTCTCTTTCGAACCAATGACAAAAGGAGTCTGCAGTTAGGCCGCACCCCCATCCCCTTCTAAAACTCTGCCTCAGCTTCAGGTGTCTGTTTCAGCTCTGATCCTGTTTTCAGGCTGCAGGTACACTGCATTTGGAGAGTTCATGAAGCCAAACCGCTTCACACTGACTCTACACTTGCATTGTCAACACACCCCAACCAGAGAAACGAGATAAAAGGGGGAATAGGAAAGTTTAATCCTGAGCTCGACTAACTTACAATACAGCTGCAGGACAATAGAAGAAGATAATAAAAAAGGAGGCAGGAACCAACAAAGGGTTTAGAAGCTATGCCAGGTAGCAGAATGATCACCACCTGGGCTGGACTTCGGAGTGGGGTCATTCTGCAATCACCCAATAAACAGTTACATGCTGTGATTGGGGGTCTTTTGTAGGCATCTATAGAAGGATGATCCAGATGTGTCAAGTAAATTAGCTCATCTGTGTTTATTTCAACTACACTTTAATAATTACTGAGATTCATACTGAGTTTGTGTTGCTTCTAATTTCAATGCAATGCAGTTTCTAATACAATTTAATTTCTCTTCAACAAGGATGACTCAATTCATCTGGATGTTGCTATCAGCTGCTCCTATGGTCTGTGCTGACAGCTGCCCTCAAGTGGGCAATGATGGTACAGCGGTTTGGTTCACATAAATCTCAGTTCTACCTGTACTGAAGTGATGCCAGGCAGAATCAAGTTTTCAAGCAAACCAGAGTGATTTGCCCTTCCATGCTAAAGTCAATTGCAATATCCCAACTACTACCTAGCTGGCATTCAGCTAACCTTCCTGATCTGTACATCGCAGGTTATCGGTAGACTAACTTGCTGAGCCTTTGGGGAAGTTTCTAGCTTTATTTTGTCGGTTTGAGTACCATTAAAAAAGAGACATTGAAGAGTGTTGCAGACCAACAGTTCGAACACAGGGTAATTTATAGCAACTGCATCAAAGCAGCTTAGGAGACAAATGGCTTGGGTCACTTGTACTACAATCCTTCCTGCATGCGTCTATCTTCCCAAGAGCAGCTGCATTGTGCCTATTTCCATCCTGCTTCCCAGTTGTTCCTTCCTGCAGGGTGGAATCTGAACAAAAGTGCTTTAACAAATAAGGAAACTGTTCTACCAAAGTCAATTATTTCAAGAGGGATTTCAGCTCAAACCTCAATTGGATTCCTTTGTTCTATGTTACTGAGTGGAAAGACAAACTAGGCAACATTGAAGGGAATCACAAAGCATGGATCGTTTCAAACAGTCAATACTCAGGCACAGTTTGACTCCTATCACTGTGACTGCATGAATTCCTCAGGTGCGTTTGGGCAGAAGTCATGCTAGTTTGCAACTTATTCTGTTTTGAAACCAGTTACTATGTATTTTTTCCACACTTGCTGAAACAAAACCAATCTGGATGGCATTAAAAGCAAAATACTGAAGATTCTGGAAATCTGGGAAGCACAGCAGGTAATGAGCATCTGCAATGAGAACAGACCAGTTAATTTTTTGGTTACGGACCATTCAAAACCTGAAGAGGTAGATGGGAATATTAATACAATCAGAAAAAGGGAAGGGGGACAAAGTGCATCGACATAAGATGATTCATGAGTGGAATGATCCAAAAGATCATGAAGTAATGGACAGAAGCTTTCATGAAATCAAGAGTGTGTTACAAGCTAAGGAAGTGGGAGCCCTGGACAATTGAGAAAGTGGGAGAGATGGAAAACATGGGGCCTTCCCACTGATATTGGTCTCATTCACTGTTCCAACAAAGCTCAATACAAGTTTCAAGAACAAACTCATCTTTCACCAAGGCATCCTTCAACCTGGTGGTCTAAAGATAGACTTCAGTTTTAACCTCATTTTCTAGCCTGCTCTCACATTACACCTGACCATCAGGTTTTCTAACAAGGCAGTGCTTGTTACATTACATTAATCCTAAGAGGTAATTGTGCAAATGACAACCGGCACAGCCATTGTGCTGCACAAAGGACATGGCAGAAACTGAAAGCAGCAGGTGCAGTGTCTTCTGTTGCACATTTAGAGCTCCTTGTTCAGACAGCTGTCCTTCACTACAACACTCTGGTGCCACCATCTGTTCAGTTGTGGCACTTAGAGCTTCTCAGAAGGCCCACATTCTGCAGTTCTCAAGAAACAGAATAAGCTCTATGCTCCTTAACCCAGTCACATGGCCAAAATTTCTAACCGTGGAATCAGTTTACAGTGGATGATACATCCTCGGGATATGATTCTTTCACATTTTATCTGCAAAATCATTCTGAACCATCTGCAATTTTTTTTTAATCTGCCAGTCTTGGCAAAAGTGCCCCAGTATTTAATCACTATGGAGTGAATGTTTCCAACTTACTATTTGAAAGTGATGCACCTATTGCACATTCTGCAATTTAGAGATGCTGCATTAACACTGCGGGCATCACACACTACTGCAAATATCTGGATCACAATACTGGAGCCACACTGTCTTCAGCTTAATTGACCTTCTAACAAAGATAGCTGACTGGACAATTCATTTCACAAATGCAGTGACATTATAACTTGTATACTTGTATCCAGCTGTGGCTCAGTTGGTACACACTCGCCTCTGAGTCAGAAGGTTGTGGGTTCATAGTCCCACTCCAGGGGCTTGAGTACATAAAGCTAGGCTGACACTCCAGTGCAGTGCTGAGGGAGTGTTGCACTATCGGAAGTGCTGTCTTTCGGATGAGACGTTAAACTGAGGCCCCGTCTGCTCTCTCAGGTGGATGTAAAAGATCCCATGGCACTATTTCGAAGAAGAGCAGGGGAGTTATCCCTGGTGTCCTGGCCAATAGTTATCCCTCAACCAACATAACAAAAACAGATTATCTGGTCATTATCACATTGCTGTTTGTGGGAGCTTGCTGTGTGCAAATTGGCTGCCGCGTTTCCCACCTTACAACAGTGACTCCACTTGAAAAAGTACTTCATTGGCTGTAAAGCGCTTTGAGACGTCCGGTGGTCATGAAAGGCGCTATAGAAATGTAAGACTTTCTTTCTTAAAGGGATGCACTCTTATATGACAGCACCAAATACATTGCAGGCTTTACCTTGTAAATATTCTATCTTATGTGAGCAGCACCACAGGAGATGTACGGTTGCATACCACATACAAGTGGAGTTTGTCACATTTTAGATTCAAAACCACCTTACAAAAAAAGGGTGGGGGGGGGGTGGGGGGGAATAGCCAATTCTTGATTTGTCCAATAGGACAAATGTTGGGTGAAGAGAAGCTAGGTATTTATCACCAGCTGCCCAGCAACATGGAAAGATCTGCCTTCTGTTCAGTTGAGCAGAATAGTTAGTTAGATAGTTAGTGTTATTCACCTCAGGAAGTCCATATTTACAACAATTAGATCTTCAGGCCTACACACACTTCCACATTCAGAGGGAGTGTTTGACTGAGGCCTCATTTGCCTGTTCAGGTGGGCATTGAAATTATATAGCACTAATCAAAGAAAAGGAGGAAAATTTCCCTAGTGTACAGGTTAACATTCCTCTCAGCCAATACCACAAAAAAAAAGAACTGTTCATTAAGCTCAATGCTATTTGTAGGGCCGTGTTGTGCATTAAACAACTGCCACACTTGCCTGCATAGCAATCACCGAACTCGATCGGGATTCATTTGTCATGGATTGCAGACATCTGAGATGTGATAAGGCAGTATCTTTACCCCCTCCCCTCTCCTCCCTCATCAGCACAGCAATCAAACAGAAACCAGCATTTATATAGCACCTTTCACAACCTCAAAGAGTCGCAAATAGTCACTTTTATATAAGCAAACAGCAGTCAATTTTCACACAGCAAACTCCCGCAAACAGCAAGTGAATTGAGTTGCCAGTTAAGGTGTTTTGGTGATGCTGGTTGACAGGGAAAATGATGACCAGGACACCAGCAACACTCCACAGCCCCTCCCAATATTGCTGTGCAACCTTTTACATCCACCTGAAATGGCAAATGAGGCCACAGTTTAACGTTTCATTCTGTTGCAGGAGTGCGCACTGGACGCCTGTGGAGGAGCCTTTACAATATTACAAAAGCAAAATACTGCGGATGCTGGAAATCTGAAATAAAAACAGAAAACGCTGGAAATACTCAGCAGGTCAGGCAGCATCTGTAGAGAGAGAAACAGAGTTAACGTTAACTCTGTTTCTCTCTCTACAGATGCTGCCTGACCTGCTGAGTATTTCCAGCGTTTTCAGCCTTTACAATATGACGGGCGCCGCACTTCGAGCGAGGAATGAGCAGGCACAAACCACCTGCCATATTGGACCCTTAGGTGCCCATTTTATGCCTGCAAATCGGGCGCAGAGCAATCCAATTTCTTGTCCCTTGAGTCTTCATATGACATTGTGCATTTGTGAGATTCTAACACAGAAATGAACTGGAAATAAAATCTTTTTTTGCAGCTTTTTTAATGCACATGCTGTGCCATAATTACTAGAGTTTTACATTAATATAAAAGTGTTACTAAAATCAAAGCACATTGGAAGTATAGCTGTTATAAATATTAAAAGTGAATCAACATACTTGGGACCAGCAATTCTTATTTCATTTTTTGTCACTTTCTTTCCATTCATAATCTTTGGATACATGTACATTTTGCTACTGTTTTCTAGTCATTTTAGGTGAATTGTACATTAAGGAGCTTGAAAAGATACACAAATATAAGACTGTTCAAACCATTAACTAACTCTCTTGCTATAGGAATGATGAGAAAAGTACTGTAGATAATATTTACAGCACTACAGCTAAACAGAAAGAGTATTCCAATTCTGTATTTTATCTTATTAGTTCAGCTCTTATGCAATGTCTTAATACACAAATCTGCTTGTGTTCTATTTACTAAGTATTTTGAAACTGTTTAAAGCGTAAATATCATTCTAAAATTAATTTTTTCAAAAATTGCAACAGCAATCACTGCACAGAGTGACTTACAGATTTCACATTGATTTCACACAATTCATCTTGAAGGCTCACTGCGATCATTTCCTGTATTTCACAGTTCAGTAATACAGATACACATCACAAAGGCACACACATAGAAATATATAAAACTTACACAAGCTTGCTGAAGATAACACTGCCAAAATTGTTTTTATCATTTTAATCTAAGAAAGACTGATTAAATACTGAAGAGCTGTAGGCCCAAAATTACGACAATTTTTATATAAAATATAATGCTCATCTGTTGCAAATAAAAATGATACACTAAATTAACAGCATACCTGGTTTAAAGGATTGATGTTTAGAGATTAGCTTTCCCTAGGTGGCTGTGTTTCTTGGCAATGGGATCGTGCTTCAGTACACCGAACTCCATCTGGAGGGTCAGTGCTGCCAATTTATTTTTTCACTAATCTCAATTCGTCTCAGTTCATATTCAACTTTGTCTGTACCATTAGTAAAGATAAATGCTGTTTGAATTGGAACATTTTTATATTTATTTATCCCCAACAAATGCATTATTATGTTGATGACTTTTGAAAACAGGGCCAAAGCGCTTGGATTATTATTGAGTAAAAAAAAATGTTGACTTTATTTTTCAGAAGTGCTCCCATTTCATAAGAAGCAACTATAGTAATTAATGGAGGGATGGGGAAGGGCTGCTTCCATATCTCATTCTTTTCATTTCTGTGTTGATGATCAAAGCCAGAAAATAATCTAAAGCAAATCCAGCAATAACGTCTACAAGTTAGTGCTGGAGACAGCTGTCAAAGCAACTTCATGTAGAAGATGAAAACCAGCAGTTTCCGACCACTGTCGACATGTGCAGTCGTATTCTTAATGCAGTCAAAATTTCCAACTACATGTGACATAAGCAGGAGGTTTGCCAACTCATTACGTTATGGGAAAAGAATGCACTGGAAAAAGGAAGAGAGAAGGGGGAAAGACCAAAAGCTGTTTTGAGTTGGAAAGGGGTCCAGGAAGAAGGAACATAAAATGTCTCTGAACTGCTCTGTCGGTGTGCTGTTTTCGAAGCATTAATTTAAGAGGGAAATATTGCTAGGAAACAATGAGCATATTGCAATAGAAAGGAACAGCTTACTTTCCTGACCAAATGTTTTAAACAGTCTGTGGTACATTCTAGCTGAAAGTTACTAATTTTAAACATCACTGCAACTACACTGACCACACAGTGACAATCTGGTAAGTTCTGTTTACATGTTTTTATCTTAACTCTTCACATGCGGCCAGTTATTGTACCAAACTATGGTATCTGTGCCTGATGCCTAGGAAAATGTAGTTGAAGAAAGTCTGCCTTCACCAGTTTGCAACAAATCATTAGAGAGAGGATAAGTTACCCGTGTTAAGTACAGAAGGAAACACCTGGCATTGCAGGTGACTCGCGATTATTTCTTTGTCAGTTTTGTAATCTTTCATCTTCATGATTAAAAATTACAAAAAGCGTTTAAATTATTAACCAAGTAATGCTTTGGCTTATCAGTTTTGCCTCTAACCTAGGTTGAATTAGCATTAAGTTGATGCCAATATAAAAGAGTACTGCAACACCGAACAAGCTTCCAGTGTTTTTCTGGCAGTGTGTCATGTCTGATACAAACTCAGATGTTGAGACTAAAATCTCAAAGGCCGGGACCATTTTATGAAACCAGTCCCTGACCTGTGTTTCATGTCGCAGATTCATATATACACTATCTGTAAATTAACTCTATGCATGCTGAACTTCTAGTGTACTTTTCACTACACGTCTTGGCACACACCTGTATTGTGAAGTGTAAATTATACAGAAGGTGCGTGCCGGGCAATTATGAAACACAGTGGAATCTCCATTATTTGCCTTAATGCAGGAAATCCCTCTGGTGGAGAATGGGAATTGGCAGATAATTGAGATTGTCCCCAAATTTTGATGTCCCACTTATGGTACAGTAATACAGTAGGCACAGACATAAAGTAGAATACAAGTAACAAAGGAAACATTATTTTGTGTTATTTCACCAAGAAAAGATGAAATATAAATGACAAACTGAGCTGTGTATTCAGCTGTAGTTTTGTGTGTGGTTTTGTGCTGTCAAACGTCCGTTGGATAAAAGGAGTGCAGATAATATTGTATGTAAAATATTCCGCAATGAACCAATTGTTCTCTCGTTTTTTTTGTACTCTGTTGCCATCTTGCACTAATTCTGGTCATACAATGAGGGGACTGAAGAAGCAGAATACTTCATGCATTTTTAAAGGGTTTAATTTATTTTTACTTTGTGTAGATGCCACCTTGGAGGAAACTTGGCACCCAATTACATTTGATAATGGCATGATACAAATGTTGCAGCTTTGGAATGTAACTTGGGTGCACATTTGTTGCCAAGAGGTGTTGCTAGGTTCCCAGTAACTCCATGTGCTGTTGTATTTGATTAATGCCATTCATTCTAGATTTTTGTGGGGGCAATGTCAAAGAATAAATAGGGAAATATAATATGCACAATACAAAAGCATATCCATATTTATTGGAAAGAAAACCTTAGTTTTACATGGTTTCATGACAATGCTAAGTGGATAAGCTGGCTATTTTGAACTACTGATGTCACACATTCATTGTCTTTATTTATAATCTCACTATTAATGTTAGCCCTTATTAAATCCAGCAGATACTTTGGACTGTGTTACAAGGCTGCAGTTTATTCAGGGCTCCAGATGTTGTCATAAACAGTGAAATTAAAACTCAAGTGAATTTTTGAAATGTGAACAACAAGATATGGTGCAGCCTTGAAACACACAGCTGAGTCTCTTTTATTTACTGTAAAACATATGAATATAATTACTCGGTTTTGATGTTTGATTAGGCCATATGGCAGTGAGGAATCCGTGGGAGTAGCTGAGCAGAGAGTAGGAACTAACCAGCAGGAGCACGAGTTGGAGATGGTCTCCGTGTAACACCTGGGAGCAGATTGCTGGTTACCGCTGCATTGTGACATCATAACTGAGGTGAAAATGCATGGAGTTGATGGGCAAAAATTCTTGCTGCTTGCTGCTCTCATAATGGTAATCGATCTTTCTGAGATTGATTGCCATTGGGATACAGCAAGCGCTGTAGGACCCACCTATTGTTGTTGTAAGGCGAGTATGCCTGCTTCATGCACAGGCCATCAGTGTGCTACACATTGGTTGGCCACATTAGTCACAGAGTCATAGTCATAGAGTTATACAGCACAGAAAGAGGCCCTTCGGCCCAGCGTGTCTGCGCCGGCCATCAAGCCCTGTCTATTCTAATCCCATTTTCCAGCACTTGGTCCGTAGCCTTGTATGCTATGGCGTTTCAAGTGCTCATCTAAATGCTTCTTGAATGTTGTGAGGGTTCCTGCCTCTACCACAATTTCAGGCAGTGAGTTCCAGATTCCAACCACCCTCTGGGTGAAAAAGTTTTTCCTCAAATCCGCTCTAAACCTCCTGCCCCTTACCTTGAAACTATGCCCCCTGGTTATTGACCCCTCTACTAAGGGAAAAAGTTCCTTTCTATCTACCCTATCTATGCCCCTCATAATTTTGTACACCTCAATCAGGTCCCCCCTCAGCTTTCTCTGCTCGAAGGAAAACAACCCCAGCCTGTCCAGTCTCTCTTCATAGCTGAAGCGCTCCAGCCCAGGTAACATCCTGGTGAATCTCCTCTGCACCCTCTCCAATGCAATCACATCCTTCCTATAGACCAGAACTGCACACAGTATTCCAGCTGTGGCCTAACTAGCATTTTGTACAGCTCCATCATAACCTCCCTGCTCTTATATTCTATGCCTCAGCTAATGAAGGCAAGTATCCCATATGCCTTTTTAACCACCTTATCTACCTGTCCTGCTGCCTTCAGGGATCTATGTACATGCACACCAAGGTACCTCTGATCCTCTGTCCTTCCTAGGATCCTACCATTCATTGTGTATTCCCTTGCCTTGTTAGTCCTCCCAAAATGCATCACCTCACACTTTTCAGGGTTAAATTCCATTTGCCACTGTTCTGCCCATCTGACCAACCCATCTATATTGTCCTGTAGCCTGAGGCTTCCCTCCTCGCTATTTACCACTCCACCAATTTTCGTGTCATCTGCAAACTTACTGATCATTCCTCCTACATTCATATCTAAATCATTAATGTACACTACAAACAGCAAAGGACCCAGCACCGATCCCTGCGGTACACCACTAGACACAGGCGTCCAGTCAGAAAAACAGCCTTCGACCATCGCCCTCTGCCTCCTGCCACTAAGCCAATTTTGGATCCAATGTGCCAAATTGCCCTGGATCCCATGGGCTCTTACCTTCTTGACCAGTCTCCCATGCGGGACTTTGTTAAAAGCCTTACTGAAGTCCATGTAGACTACATCAACTGCACTACCCTCATCCACACACCTAGTCACCCCCTCGAAAAATTCAATCAAATTGGTTAGACATGATCTCCCCCTGACAAAGCCATGCTGACTACCCTTGATTAATCCTTGCCTCTCCAAGTGGAGACTAATTCTGTCCCTCAGAATTTTTTCCAATAATTTCCCTACCACTGATGTTAGGCTCACTGGCCTGTAATTCCCTGGTTTATCCCTACTACCCTTCTTGAATAATGGTACTATGTTAGCTGTCCTCCAGTCCTCTGGCACCTCCCCTGTGGCCAAAGAGGTTCTGAAAATTTGTGTCAGAGCCCCTGCAATCTCCTCTCTTGCCTCACAGAGCAGCCTGGGATACATCTCGTCTGGGCCTGGGGATTTATCCACTTTTAAGCCTGTTAAAACCGCTAGTACCTCCTCCCTCTCAATTCTAATTTGTTCAAGTATATCACTATCCCCCTGCCTGATTTCAATGCCTACATTGTCCTTCTCCATAATGAACACAGATGCAAAATATTCATTTAAAACCTCACCCACATCTTCCGGCTCTACACACAGATTGCCACTTTGGTCCCTAATGGGACCTACTCTTTCCCTGGTTATCCTCTTGCCCTTAATATACTTACAAAACACCTTGGGATTTTCCTTTATTTTGCCCGTCAGTGTTTTTTCATGCCCCCTCTTCGCTCTCCTAATTTCTTTTTTAAGTACCCCCCTGCACTTTCTATACTCCTCTAGGGCTTCCACTGTTTTTAGTCCTTTGTATCTGCCAAATGCCTCCCTTTTTTTCTGGTCCATCTTTGTCCTTTTCCATGACTACCTTAAATCTCACCGAATTATGGTCACTGTCACCAAAATGCTCTCCTACTGACACTTCTACCACTTGCCCGGCTACATTCCCTAGAATTAGGTCCAGTACCGCCCCCTCTCTTGTAGGACTTTCTACATGCTGGCTCAAAAAGCTCTCCTGGATCCGCACCCGCTAAGCCTTTCACACTCTGACTATCCCAGTTAATATTGGGGAAGTTGAAATCCCCTACTATTGTTACCCTATTATTTCTACACTTCTGAGATTTGCCTACATATCTGTTCCTCTATCTCCCCCTGTCTGTTTGGGGGCCTATAGTACACTCCCAGCAAAGTGCTTGCCCCCTTTTTGTTTTTAAGTTCTACCCATATGGCCTCATTAGAGGAACCTGCTAAGATATCATCCCTCCTTACAGCAGTAATTGACTCCTTGATTAATATTGCGACACCCCCTCCTCTTTTACACCCCCCTCTGTCTCGCCTGAAGATTCTATACCCTGGAATATTGAGCTGCCAGTCCTGCCCCTCCCTCAACCATGTCTCTGTGATAGCAACAATATCATACATTGGGGTGCGGAAGTGATCTCCGGCTTCTACTCCCCATTATATGGCACCCACCCGGCCATCTCATTATTGGCCCCATGGTGATTATAATATTCCTGTCCTTATAAAATAGGGTATCAGCTGACTTACTCTGAGCAACGCATCAAAAGATCCAATTTTCTAAATACTGAATCTCCAAAAGAACCTTGGGGGAGAAATTCAACTCACGGATGTCTGTTTCTGTGTTTGAAAAGCAGGTGGCCAGTAGTTGAAAACCAGTGTGGGGGAGGGAGGCAGCTCAGCCACCCCATTGATGCCCAAGGTCCGCCTGATGCCATATACAGACGGAGCTGTAAATGAAGGAGCAGCCTTGAAACAAGCGTACAGCTGCTTTACTATGCAAATCGGGGTCCTATGCCTGATGCAAAATTCAAGCACAAATTCAAGAGTGGAGCTGGCACCTTACAATCTCTGCCTAGTTGTACCAGGTCTTTAGTGGCTTAAATAACGGTTCTTAAATGGATCGCTGTGATATTTTTGTGGCTCCAGGAGGAGAAGGAATGCTCCTCTCGGCTCCACAAAAATGCCACTGCTGGCCTTACCTGACCCCCCAGGACCTACCTGCAGGCCAGCTTGGCGTCGGAGCTAGATGGAATTCATCAGACCGGTCCATCCAGCGAGCTGGAGCAGGATGATGCACGCAACTCCCTGCTTCGATTTAAATGAGGTCCAATGCCAATTTTGGCCCAGGCCTCAGGCTGGCAAGGACTAGCGAGCGGAGCAATCGCGGCACCAATTTGCCGCACGTTTTGGTCACCATTTCTCCCCTTAAAGTATGTAATCCATTCTTAGGACCTGGGTAACGTTCAGGTTTTACTTTTGAAGATTGTGAAAGGTATCAATTTCACCCTGATTTGTTTTGCCTCGTACGCCACGTCCCAATTACTTATATGTTTTGCATGTGGACATTTGGCATCTGTGGCTTAAAGTTAGAACTGCAGATAATTAAAAATGATTTCCCCCAGATGACTGTGTTTACAAGTTAATACGGAATTTCCTTAAAAATTGTCATCACTGCCAAATTTCTTGTGGGTTGTTTCAGCAGTATTTTGGAACTACTGCAATCCAATATACTGCAAATCATTAATATCTGGGCACACCGTTATAGCAGTCCTGTTATTTTATTTAATTCCCTCCCCTGCTTTCTTGAAGGTGGATGGTTCATGTTGTAGGTTAGTTCCATGAGTGCTGAGAGCCCACTCGTAATTCACCAAAGGCACCATACTTTATGTGTGAGTCTAGACAGGGAGCATTGTCAGAATGTTGGACCATATACAAGTTAACAGCCATAACCAATCCTATCTGCACCTGGAGTCTACATGTGCACACTTTCCAGCAAGCAAGTGATTAGGAATGGGAACCCTAGCTCATTTCTTATCCTCCCTAACCTGGAGGTACTGAGGCTAATTGTAGCATATTAAATAATTGTGGCTGAGATCAATCAACTCAGTACAGACTGTGAATGGAGTTTGCGACCTTCCTGATCTCTATAGCTTGACACCACTAAGCCATGCAGGGGTAATAAAAACAGAAAATGCAAGAAGTACTCAGCAGGTCAGGCAGCATCTGTGGAGAGAGAAACAGAGTTAACGTTTCAGGTCGATGACCCTTCGTCAGAACTGGAAAAAGTAAAAGATAATAACAAGGTTTTAAGCAAGTGCAGAGGCAGGGAAAGGCAGGGGAGGGGAGGAAAGAACAAAAGGGAAGGTCTATGATAGGTGGAAGGCAGGAGTGATTAAATGACAAAAAGGATGATGGTGCAAGGTAAAAGGAGATGGTAATGGGACAAGTAAGGAAACAAAAATGGGTCTAGAAGAGGTGTAAATGGGAAGAGCAGAATCATCAACAGCTGTCATCCAAAAAAATGGGGGCAGAGGTTATGATCGGAAATTGTTGAACTCAATGTTGAGTCCGGAAGGCTGTAAAGTGCCTAATCGAAAGATGAGGTGCTGTTCCTCGAACTTATGTTAAGAACATAAGAAATAGGAGCAGGAGTAGGCCATATGGCTCCTCGAGCCTGCTCCACCATTCAATAAGATCATGGCTGAACATCGACCTCAACTCCACTTTCCTGCCCCATCTCCATATCCCTTGATTCCCCTAGAGTCCAAAAATCTATCTATCTCAGCCTTGAATGTACTCAAAGACTCAGCATTCACAGCCCTCTGGAGCAGAGAATTCCAAAGATTCACAACCCTCTGAGTGAAGAAATTCCTCCTCATCTCGGTCTTAAATGGCCTACCCCTTATCCTGAGACGGTGCCCCCTAGTTCTAGACACACCAGCCAGGGGAAACAACCTCTCAGCATCTACCCTGTCAATCCCCTTCAGAATCTTGTATGTTTCAATGAGATCATCTCTCATTCTTCTAAACTCCAGAGAGTATAGGCCCATTCTACACAATCTCTCATCATAGGACAGCCCTGTCATCCCAGGAATCAATCTTAGTGAACCTTCGTTGCACCGCCTCCAAGGCAAGTATGTCCTTCCTTAGATAAGGAGACCAAAACTGTGCACAGTACTCCAGGTGTGGTCTCACCATGCCCTGTACAATTGTAGCAAGACTTCCTTACTCTTATACTCCAACCCCCTTGCAATAAAGGCCAACATGCCATTTACCTTCCTTATTGCTTGCTTTACCTGCATGCTAGCTTTCTGTGTTTCTTGCATGAGGACACCCAAATCTCTCTGAACACCAACATTTGAAAGTTTCTCACCATTTAAAAAATATTCTGTTTTTTCTATTCTTCCTACCAAAGTGAATAACCTCGCATTTCCCTACATTATACTCCATCTGCCACCTTACTGCCCATTCACTTAGTCTATCTATATCCCTTTGCAGACTCTTTGTGTTCTCCTCACAGCTTACTGTCCCACCTAGCTTTGTATCATCAGCAAACTTGGATACATTACATTTGGTTGAGCTTCATTGGAATAGTGTAGGAGGCCGAGGACAGAGAGGTCAGAGTGGGAGTGGAGCGGAGAATTAAAGTGACAGGGGAATGCACTTACTTACCAAGCCATTAGGGAAGTCTGTTATTTAAAGGCAAAGAGTTCAGAAGAGGGGCTCAGTGGGTAAATTCACTGTGGTACTGAGTCTGTGTTGGAAGCAAAGCTTCATCATGTATCAAAGAGGGAAAATGTCTGTGTTATATCTTTTTATATGTGAGTATAGCTGAACAGAGTAAGTGGGTTTTAAAACATTAGGACAAGAAGCCATTGGAAAAATAGTTGCTGTGTTAATTATTTATAAATCGGGCAGCAAAATGTTAAATATGGATTTTAAAGATTAAATTACAAAATAAGATGTCCATTTAAGGTCATGCATTCTGCACCTGATAATTAGAGACCATTATGAGGATTTTCTTTTACATATATGAACATATAAAAGTGGGATGGGGAAACACCACCTGGTCCATTGAGCCCACCCAATCAAGACATGGTGTTACCACATCGATCATTGACCCACAGCCCCACCCTCCAGTCACACAGACAAATGAGGAGAAAAAAACTTTTGAAGGACTGTAGGGAATCCATACTCACCACATTTTGGTAATCAGTTCTAGAGGAAAATGACTCCATGTGTAAAGAAATACATTCGGACACCAAATCTAACTCTTTACCTGATGTATTTTATGCTCATGCCTCCCCCCTCCCACAGGTGTCCCATCCCTACACATCTTAAACAACTTATCTAGCTGGACAAATTCTTTTCCCTTCATCATTTTAAAAACCTTATTCATATCTCTTTTAAGCTTATGTTTCCAAACTTGCAGTTCATACAATGGATGCAGCCTTGTTCCCGAAACCTCTCCGCCTCTCTAACTCTCCTCCTTAAAACTTACCTCTTTGACCATGTTTTTGGTCCCTGTCCTAACATACCTTTATGTGGCTCGGTGTCAAATTCTGTTTGCTAACACTCCTGTAAAGCGCCTTTGGATGTTTTACTACTTTAAAGGTGCGATAGAAATGCAAGTTGTTGTTGTAATCAAAATAGTCCAACAACTCAAGCCTGATAACTAAGAGCCCCTCTGCTTTTCCTACTTCGGAAATTTAAAGCTTTGTAGGTGTCTACAAGCAAGGGCTAATCGGTTAAAAGGTGCTGATCATGCAAGACGCAATTGATTTTAGGTTTGCCTTAAAGGTAGTGTGTGTTATACCAAGGATGTTTTATGTGTTTTTTCTGCTTATGAATGAGCAACGGTGTGACATCTGATGTGTTATATCAGGGAGCACCTCTGGGCTGCTGGTTGCTTGAAGTGATGGTGATGCTAAGTACTGTGGTGAGGCTTGTTGCTCCTAGGGTTGTGACATATCTGTAACAAGAAGAAAAAAAACCCACACAATATATCATTTGCATAGTTAAGCATCTTGTTGCTGTGCAGACAGTATGTGGCAGAACTCAGTCAATGCATTACACCTGCTGAAACACATTTTCACACAGAATTAATGAGACTAAAATAATACAAACCTGGAGCTATTCCTCTCTTCTTGCTTGTGTGACACCAGCGTCATGTACAGCTTCTCAGGCAATGACCTCCATGATAGTGTCTTTGAAGGGAGCAATAGATTTGGCCTGCTGCGTCTTCCCAGCAGTCTATGCTCTGTGCCTCCTCTACAACCTTTTTCTGTACAGAAAATATAAATAATACATTGATTGAACAAATAAAAATGCGAATGGTCTTAGTCAATCTTTCTAAGCTACATCATTCTAGATCTCCTTTATTGATCCTACTGTGCTAGTTCTCAACCATATTCATTGCTACTCTATATGTTGCACTGGATCAATTCAGATTAAGTATACCAAAGTACTCAAGCAAACTCACCTGATGCCTGTAATTTACATTGACTGAAATTATTGACTAATGAAATATATGGCAACATTCTAACTTGGCCAGGTTGGTAGCACTCTCACCTGAGTCAGAAGATTGTGGCTTTAAGCTACAGTTTAAACTTGAAAACATTCAAGCACTGGAGATAGTGGAAAGAAGGGCCATGAGGTTGATCCCTAGTGTCAGGGGTCTGAGTTCTAAGGAAAGACTGGAGGGACTTAGGCTTTTAGGAATATAGGAACAGGAGCTGGCCATTCAGCCCCTCGAGCCTATTCCACCGTTCAATTAAATCATGGCTGATCTGCAACCTAACTCCATATACCTGCCTTTGGCCCATATTCTTTAATAATTTTGGTTAACAAAAAGCTATCAATCTCAGATTTAAAATTAACAATTGATCTAGCATCAATTGCCATTTGCGGAAGAGAGTTCCAAACTTCTGCCACCCTTTGTGTGTAGAAGTGTTTCCTAATTTCACTCCTGAAAGGTCTGGCTCTAATTTTTAGACTATGCTCCCTAGTCCTAGAATCCCCAACCAGTGGAAATAATTTCTCTCTATCTACCCCATCTGTTCCCCTTAATATCTTGAAAACTTCGATCAGATCACCCCTTAACCTTCTAAATTCTAGGGAATACAACCCTAATTTGTGTAATCTCTCCTTGTAACTTAACCCTTGGAGTCCGGGTATCATTCTGGCAAACCTACGCTGCACTCCCTCCAAGGCCAATATATCCTGGGGGGCAGGCAGGAAGTCAGGAAAGCCCCAGCGTGCATCTCACTCAACAACCATTTTTCTGTGTTGGAAAACGGTGAAAGTGACGGTTCCTCTGGGGAGTGCAGCCAGAGCCAAGTTCACGGCACTGTGGGTGGCTCAGCTGCACAAGGGGGGAGGAGTAAGAGTGGAAGGGTAATAGTGGTAGGAGACTCAATAATGAGGGGAGCAGACAGGCGTTTCTGCAGCCACAGACGTGACTCCAGGATGGTATGTTGCCTCCCTGGTGCCAGGGTCAAGGATGCCACTGAACGGCTGCAGGGCATTCTGAAGGGGGAGGGCGAACAGTCAGAGGTTGTGGTTCACATTGCTACCAACGACATAGGTAGAAAGAGGGATGAGGTCCTGCAACAAGAAGTTAGGAAGCTAGGTAGCAGATTAAAAAGCAGGACCTCAAAGGTTGTAATCTCTGGATTACTCCCGGTGCCACGTGCTAGTGAGCATAGGAATAGGAGGATAGAGCAGATGAATGTGTGGCTAAAGAGTTGGTGCAGGAGGGAGGGCTTTAGTTTCCTGGATCACTGGGTCTGTTTCTGGGGAAGGTGGGACCGGTACAAGTCGGACGGGTTGCACCTGAACCGGAACAGGACCAACATCCTTGCGGGGGGGTTTGCTAGTGCTGTTGGGGGGGTTTAAACTAACTTGGCAGGGGGATGGGATATGGAGTGGAGCTATAGTAGGGGGTGATGCACAGCCAAATATGGAGGAAAAAACAAGTCAGTCTGGAAGGCAGAGCAAATATGTAATGCCACAAGGGAGTATGGCAAGGCTGGATGGCATTTATTTTAATGCAAGGAGTCTTGCGAGTAAGGCAGATGAATTGAAGGCCAGGCAGCATCCATGGAGAGAGAAACAGATTTAACGTTTCAGGTCGAAGATCTTTCTTCAGTTCTGAGTTCTGACGAAAGGTCTTCGACCTGAAACGCTAACTCTGTTTCTCTCTCCATGGATGCTGCCTGGCCTGCTGAGTTTTTCCAGCATTTTCTGTTGTTATTTGCATCTGCAGTATTTTGCTATCGTATCAGATGAATTGAAGGTGTTGATGAACACATGGGAGTATGATATTGTTGCTATCACAGAGACATGGTTGAGGGAGGGGCAGGACTGGCAGCTCAATATTCCGGGGTATAGAATCTTCAGGCGAGATAGAGGGGGGTGTAAAAGAGGAGGGGGTGTCGCAATATTAATCAAGGAGTCAATTACTGCAGTAAGGAGGGATGATATCTTAGCAGGTTCCTCTAATGAGGCCATATGGGTAGAACTTAAAAACAAAAAGGGGGCAAGCACTTTGCTGGGAGTGTACTATAGGCCCCCAAACAGTCAGGGGGAGATAGAGGAACAGATATTTAGGCAAATCTCAGAGAAGTGTAGAAATAATAGGGTAATAATAGTAGGGGATTTCAACTTCCCCAATATTAACTGGGATAGTCAGAGTGTGAAAGGCTTAGAGGGTGCGGAATTCCTAAAGTGCATCCAGGAGAGCTTTTTGAGCCAGCATGTAGAAAGTCCTACAAGAGAGGGGGCGGTACTGGACCTAATTCTCGGGAATGTAGCCGGGCAAGTGGTCGAAGTGCCAGGAGGAGAGCATTTTGGTGACAGTGACCATAATTCGGTGAGATTTAAGGTAGTCATGGAAAAGGACAAAGATGGACCGGAAATAAAGGTTCTAAATTGGGGGAAGGCCGATTTTAATATGATAAGGCAGGATCTGGTCAAAGTGGATTGGGATAAGCTACTTGTAGGAAAATCCACATCAGAGCAGTGGGAGTCTTTCAGAAAGGAAATAGAGAGAGTACAGCGCCAACATGTTCCCGTAAAGGTCAAGGGTGGGACCAACAAGTCCAGGGAACCCTGGATGTCAAGGGATATACAAGAATGGATTAGGGAAAAAAAGGAGGCTTTTGGCAGATACAAAGGACTAAAAACAGTGGAAGCCCTAGAGGAGTACAGAAAGTGCAGGGGGGTACTTAAAAAAGAAATTAGGAGAGCGAAGAGGGGGCATGAAATAACACTGGCGGGCAAAATAAAGGAAAATCCCAAGGTGTTTTATAAGTATATTAAGGGCAAGAGGATAACCAGGGAAAGAGTAGGGCCCATTAAGGACCAAAGTGGCAATCTGTGTGTAGAGCCGGAAGATGTAGGTGAGGTTTTAAATGAATATTTTGCATCTGTGTTCACTATGGAGAAGGATGATATAGGCATAGCAATCAGGCAGGGGGATTGTGATATATTTGAACAAATTAGCATTGAGAGGGACGGTTTTAGCGTGCTTAAAATGGATAAATCCCCAGGCCCAGACGAGATGTATCCCAGGCTGCTGTGTGAGGCAAGGGAGGAGATTGAAGGGGCTCTGACACAAATTTTCAGAACCTCTCTGGCCACAGGGGAGGTGCCAGAGGACTGGAGGACAGCTAACATAGTACCATTATTCAAGAAGGGTAGTCGGGATAAACCAGGAATTACAGGCCAGTGAGCCTAACATCAGTGGTAGGGAAATTATTGGAAAAAATTCTGAGGGACAGAATTAGTCTCCACTTGGAGAGGCAAGGATTAATCAAGGGTAGTCAGCATGGCTTTGTCAGGGGGAGATCATGTCTAACCAATTTGATTGAATTTTTCGAGGGGGTGACTAGGTGTGTGGATGAGGGTAGTGCAGTTGATGTAGTCTACATGGACTTCAGTAAGGCTTTTGACAAAGTCCCGCATGGGAGACTGGTCAAGAAGGTAGAAGCCCATGGGATCCAGGGCAATTTGGCACATTGTATCCAAAATTGGCTTAGTGGCAGGAGGCAGAGGGTGATGGTCGAAGGCTGTTTTTGTGACTGGAGGCCTGTGTCTAGTGCTGTACCGCAGGGATCGGTGCTGGGTCCCTTGCTGTTTGTAGTGTACATTAATGATTTAGATATGAATGTAGGAGGTATGATCAGTAAGTTCGCAGATGACACGAAAATTGGTGGAGTGATAAATAGCGAGGAGGGAAGCCTCAGGCTACAGATCGATATAGACAGGTTGGTCAGATGGGCAGAACAGTGGCAAATGGAATTTAACCCTGAAAAGTGTGAGGTGATGCATTTTGGGAGGACTAACAAGGCAAGGGAATACACAATGAATGGTAGGACCCTAGGAAGGACAGAGGTACCTTGGTGTGCATGTACATAGATCCCTGAAGGCAGCAGGACAGGTAGATAAGGTGGTTAAGAAGGCATATGTGATACTTGCTTTCATTAGCCGAGGCATAGAATATAAGAGCAGTGAGGTTATGATCGAGTTTTACAAAACGCTAGTTAGGCCACAGCTGGAATACTGTGTGCAGTTCTGGTCACCACACTATAGGAAGGATGTGATTGCATTAGAGAGGGTGCAGAGGAAATTCACCAGGATGTTACCTGGGCTGGAGCGTTTCAGCTATGAAGAGAGACTGGACAGGCTGGGGTTGTTTTCCTTCGAGCAGAGAAGGCTGAGGGGGGACCTGATTGAGGTGTACAAAATTATGAAGGGCACAGATAGTGTAGATAGAAAGGAACTTTTTCCCTTAGTAGAGGGGTCAATAACCAGGGGGCATAGTTTCAAGGGAAGGGGCAGGAGGTTTAGAGCGGATTTGAGGAAAAACTTTTTCACCCAGAGGGTGTTTGGAATCGGGAACTCACTGCCTGTAACGATGGTAGAGGCAGGAACCCTCACAACATTCAAGAAGCATTTAGATGAGCACTTGAAACGCCATAGCATACAAGGCTACGGACCAAGTGCTGGAAAATGGTATTAGAATAGACAGGGCTTGATGGCCGGCGCAGACACGATGGGCCGAAGGGCCTCTTTCTGTGCTGTATAACTCTATGACTCTATCCTTCTTATGATTTGGTGCCGGGAACTGCTCACAGTACTCCAGGTGTGGTCTAGCCGGGGCTTTGAATAGCCCCCTTCTATTCTAATCCTCTAGATATAAAGACCAGCATTCCATTAGACTTTTTGATTATTTTCTGTACCTGTTCATGACATTTTAATGATCTATGTACCTGGAGCCCCCAAGTCTCTTTGGACCTCCACTGTTTTTAGCTTTTCACCATTTAGAAAGTACCCTGTTCTATCCTTTTTAGGTCCAAAGTGGATGACCTCACATTTGCTTACATTGAAATCCATTTGTCACAGTTTTGCCTATTCACTTATTCTATCAATATCCCTTTGTAATTTTATGCTTTCATCTACACTGCCGCCTATCTTTGTGTCATCGGCAAATTTGGATATATGACTTTCTATGCCATCATCTAAGTCATTAATACATATTGTGAATAGTTGGGACCCCAACACAGATCCCTACGGGACACCACTAGTCACATCCTGCCAATTTGAGTACCTATCCATTATCCCTACTCTCTGTCGCCTGCCGCTCAGCCAATTTGTATAGCTGCAGAATAACTTCTACCCCCTTGTTCAGCCTAGAAAGGACATATATAAGAGGTGATATTGTAGAGGTAGCCCAAATGTTACTTTGCTTGAAGAGCAGGAGAATTCTCCCTGTGTCCTGGTGAATATTTGTCCTTCAACCAACATCACTAAAACAGATTATCTGGCCATTTATCTCATAGCTGTTTGTGGGACCTTGCTGTTTGCAAATTGACAGCCATATTCCCCTACATTTCAAAAATACTTTATTGGCTTTGAAGGGCTTTGGGGCATTCTGAGGTTGTGAAAGGTGCTATATAAATGGTGATGTTGGTTGAGGGACAGCGAAGGAACTTTATTCAGGTATCAGTAAAGTCTCCACTTACATTTTGTCAAAACTGGATTTTAGGCAGAAATACAATTTTGGGAAGATGTTTCTTTGATGAAGAGCGGTGCATGAGGAGGTTTAAACTGAGTATCCAAATCTGTGATTGCCATTCTATGTTGTTGAAATCCATCATGTTTTGCCAAATAATTAGGGGCAAATTCAATCTAATCAAAAACCTAAGTGATTTTCTGCTACATGGGGATTTTAGCTGATCAAAGCTGATTTAAAACTGCACACAATTTCGGCCTGTAGTCTTGCTATTTCGCAACTTATCAGCATCAGTGATCTCTCTGTGGAGATGCGTGGCATTCAACAGGTTCCACAATGGAATATGAACTGATTTAGATGGAAGGATTTACTGCCCAAGGATGATTGACTTTGCTCTCTTTAAGAGCAGCATGTGAGAAGGCTCACATTGCATAGGAAGAGCATCATCGAGATCTCCACATCTCTGTGGCTGCTCCAGACTGAAACACTGTTTCAAGGAGTCTGACTATCCTTCCTGTGGCAGTGAAAGTTACAACAGGCTTGAATTTGTTCACTACAAGGTTGTTCCAAGTGCTTGCTGATTTTACTGTCGTTGCTCTAAGCGCAAGGTCACATAGTAGCCAGGAGGTATTTGAATCTTTCATGGTGCATTTTCTGTGTTTCATTCACTTCTGCAAAAAAAGCAACAAATTCTCCAGGCAAAACAAGTTTTGTGCTGTTGTTTGATTTCCAAAAGTAAGCAGTGTGCTTAACTGAACACACACGGACAACGACTTCCTCTCCAAATGCGATCTTCATCAGCTTTAAGAGATTCAGCATGCAGGTAATCTACGATGCGCTGGAGATTGCATTTGCTTATTTGTGCAAAATTTCTGAATGTATACAAGATTCATTCATTCTTCATTCATGTTTACTTTGGCCGGAATTTTCCCATTGCCGAGCGTGCGGGTTTGGGGACGGGTCAGGAGTAAAGATCCCAGAAATAGCAAACGCGTCGGGAACCCACCGTCACCCCGCCATCTCGCGCATTTAACTTGGGCGGCTTTGAAGGCATGACATGGACCCAATCGGCAGAGGCCTGCGACCTCATTGAAATCATTAAGTGCTTGTTGAGAGACCCTTAAGAGTGATTTTAATGCCAGCTTTTGAGTTTTACTGCAAGAGCACGGGATTCATGGAGGTCGGGCACCTCACCTGTGAAGGAGAGGCGGAGGCTCAGTGGCCATTGGCGAGTTCATTCATTGGCAGCTGGAAAAAACACATAAATACTGCAACATTACATCTCATGAAAAGGCTCTTGCTCACTCCATTTTGTCCACAGATTTCAGTGTCTGCAGCTTACAGGTCATTTCTGAAACCGCGGAAGCCACTCTCACCACATTGCTACTCACTATCACAACATTGAGGGATTGGCCCTCTGATCTCCACTTTACCTGCCGTCTACTACATCAGCATGGGTGCCGCTTATACTGCCTCACCTTGGTCCTCAGAATCAGACCAAGATGCGCCCCACCACCAACAGCAGCAGCCACAACAGCAGCCTTCTCCTCAATGACCTGATGCTCCACAGGAGAGAGGGGGGCACCACAGGGCTGCAATGCACCGAAAGCAATACCCCCAACACAGGGTATACAGGCAGAGGATGAGCTTCCTCAACATAACTGAGCAGCAGTGCTTCAGGAGGCTCAGGCTTTCGCACCAGGTAATTACAGACATTTGTAGCTTGCTCGAACAAGACCTGCTGCCCAGACATCCTGGTGGACAATCCTTATCAGTGGTTGTCAAAGCCAGCACCGCCCTCAACTTCTTCGCCTCAGGCTCCTTCCAGGGATCTGCAGTAGACATTTGCAGGATCTCGCAGTCGGCTGCCCACAGATCCATCACCCAGGTGATCGATGCCATGTTTCACAAATCAGCCAATTATATCAACTTTGCCACTGATGAAGCCAGTGTTACTGAGCGGGTGCTCAGCTTTGCAGCTCTGGCTGGCTTCCCACAGGTGCAGGGTGCCATCGACTGCACACATGTGGCCATGAAGGCACTCCCCTTATCACCCAGGAGTGTTTGTGAACCAGAAGGGCTTCCACTCCCTCAATGTGCAGCTCATCTGCAACCAGAAAAAGATAATCATGCATGTGTGGGCCAGATTCCCTGGCAGCTGTCATGATTCTTTTGTGCTGCGCCAGTCCACCCTCCCTCAGCTCTTCGCTCCTCCAAACAGACTTATCGGCTGGCTGCTTGGAGACAAGGGCTATCCACTGAAGACGTGACTCATGACACCCCTGAGGAGGCCAAGTACTGAGGCCAAGGAGCGTTACAATGAGAGCCACATCTCCACCAGATGTGTCATACAGCAAGCAATAGGCATGCTGAAGATGCGCTTCAGATGCCTTGACAGATCTGGAGGAGCGTTTCAGTATGCACCAACCAGGGTCTCCAGAATCATCGTCGTCTACTGCGCACTGCACAACATAGCGCAGCAGCGAGGATTGGAGCTGCAGGTGGAGCTTGGTGCATTGCACATGGCCTCTTCAGAGGAGGAGGAGGAGCAGGTGGAAGACGAGGAGGAGGAAGAGGAGGAATCTGAGGTGCAGATGGCACCAGCAGTGGCGCACATTGCTGCCTGGGAGGCCCGGGATGGCCTCATCAGGGCCAGATTTACTTAACTTGCTCCTTTGCAGCAACATGCCTGCCACATGCTGTACTAAGTCCCCCCACCTCACCCAACAACACCATAAAGCATCCCTACAATGACCAATCCATTCCTCCCACCCAAAGCCCCAGTGCTCGAGGTTAAACAAAGCCACTTCCAAGGTTTGAGGCAAAAATGGACAAGACCTGAAAGTGGTGCAAAGAAAAACATTTATGTGTGTCATCAAAATAACTGAAACTTGCCCCTAACATTTTTGATACATCCTTGTGCATACCCTTATGCATCTACTTGTGTCATTTTTCTTTTGCGAGTGCTTCTATGAGGTGCAACCCCTGTGGCTTCAGTCTGACGAATCCCTGCTGTGACTCATCAGACACTTTTGGTGGACGTCCTCTGGGTTTTGGAGCCTGTGATGGCTCCGCCAAAGTCTGCTCCGCCTGCGACGGTGCAGGGGCAGACTTGGCCATTGGTATCCGAGGAAGCATGTGGGGTTCTGATTGGGGAGGGCGGGCGGGGGCAACGTGGGAGAAGTGTGAGCGTTTTGAGAACAGCCCCCACTTCCATGTCCCCTCTCACCATCATCCCTCTCATGGGCCACCCGCACTTCCCTGTGAGCAAGGAGCTGGAGAGCACCTTGCTGCACAGCAGTGGCGCGATGAAGGCCCAAGTCTATGTTTACATCCCTCCTTGAGAGGAGGTCTCTGAGCGCCTGCCATCTGTTGACAACAGCTAGCATGTGCTCATGTGACTGGCACATTTGTTGCTCCATTCAGGTGGCCATCCTTTCTGTGGAAGAGCATATCGTCGCCATCACCTATAACATGGTGGTGCTCATGTTGGAGTTGGACTCCTCCATTCTCTGCACATTTGCAGACATCGCGGTTGCAAAAGATGCCAGAGCCTCGTGCAATTGTTGCTGCCCCTCCAAGATCACCATCTTTCTCGATGGCTCCCGAGACTCAGCGTCTGCATGCAGCTGAGCAGAGCTTGGAGCGTCCTGTGCTCTCCGGCGAGGAGTCTCCACTGCTGTCCCTGTCAACACCGCCTGCTCTTGCTCACTTGTGAGTTGTGAGACACCAGGTGACAGCTCTACTCTATGGCGCACAGGACCCACCGAGGTGTGTGTATCTGCGCTGGTGCTGGGTGTGCTTGGGTCTGTTGACACTGCACCCTCAGAGACTGGAGTTTTCTCTGAGAAGTCGTCTTCCTCCTCTTGCTGGACAGTGGAGGAGGCGGTAGTTGATGGACCTATGGGAGAGTAAAGAGATGAATTAAAAGTGTTATAATAAGAATGGGAAACATTACCATTATGCAAATTATGACATTTCACTGGCTGCTGACATCAGTCACCATATAGAGTCATAGGGCTTGATTTTCCAAGCCCCGTGGAGGCAGGTTTGGAGGCGGGAAAATTGCAGATTCGGGGGGCACGTACCCATCCCGCCCCCAACCCGCCAATGTCCCAGGAGGCGGGCACCCGACCTGTGCTGGGAGCCGCCTCCCCGAGGCGGGAAGGGGATTAGTGCCAATTAACTGCCTGTTAACAGGTAGTTAACAGGCAGTTTTTTGGCAAATCCCTATTTTTAGCCCTGAAGTGTGGGCTGCCCGACGGCTCCAAACCACGCCAAGTTAGCGAGGCGGACCGTCGGTCTGCAGGGCTTGGAGGGGTCGAGATGCCCGGTGTACAGGTGAGTGATGGGTGCATGAGTGCAGAGGTAAGTGTGTTTGGTGTGTGTAAAGTGTTTTAATAAGTTTTACTTACCTTTACTTTCTCCTCCAGGCTTCCTCCCTTCAGTTCTCGGGAGTCCCTCAGCTCACCGGCACAGAAAGCAGAATGGCCGCTGAGCTGTCAAAAGCTGCAGCCTCTGCTTTCTGGTCTGGAGAGCTCTCTAACTGAGTCTGAGTAGAAGGACTCAAGTTAGAAGACAGATTGTCAGTGTTTGACAGCTTCACAGAGCTGTCAAATGCTGCTATTTCATCTGTCAAAAGCTCTTGACAGATGAAATGTCAATCGCTGACGTCACCAGTATCCAGGTGTCCCTTAATTGGCCTGCTGAGCCCACTGGGCGGGCTTAACAAGGTCAATCAAGGGAAAGTAGCGTGGGTTGGCCACAAATCGATGGAGGTGGGACTACAACCCAAAAAGTGGGAGTCCCGCCTCCATCACGTCCCCATTGACAAAATCGAGCCCACAGAGTCAAAACGGCACAGAAGGAGGCCATTTGGCCCATTGAGTCCGTGCCAGCTCCCTGTAGAGCAATCCAGTCAGTACCATTCCTCTGCTCTATCCCCGTAGCCCTGCAAGTTTATTTCCCTCAAGTGCCTATCCGGTCTCCCCTTGAAAACATTGAGTGTCTCCGCTTCCACCACTTTCGTCGGCAGCAAATTCCAGGTCATCACCACTCGCTGTGTAAAAAAGTTTTTCCTCACGTCTCCCCTGTATCTCTTGCCCAAAACCTTAAATCTGTGTCCTCTCGTCCTTGTACCATCAACTAGTGGGAACAGCCTTTCCCCGTCTAGCCTATCCAAACCCATCATAATCTTGTAAACCTCTATCAAATCACCCCTCAACCTCCTTTGCTTTAATGAAAACAAATCCAGCTTCTCCAAAGTGTCATTGTAGCTAAGATCCCCCATCCCCAGAACCATTCTGGTAAATCTCCTCTGCACCCTCTCAAAGGCCTTCACATCCTTCCTGAAGTGTGGTGACCAGAACTGGACGCAATACTCCAGTTGTGGCCTAACCAGCGCTTTATAAAGGTTCAGCATAACTTCTCTACTTTTGTACTAAATACCTCTATTTATGAAGCCCAAGATCCCATATGCTTTGCTAACCACTCTCTCAATATGTCTTGCCACCTTCAGGGACCTATGCACATTAACTCCCAGGTCCCTCTGTCCCTGCACACTCTTTAAAACTGTGCCATTAAGTGTATATTGCCTCTCCCTGTTCCTTCTGCCAAAATGCATCACCTCACACTTCTCTGTATTAAATTCCATCTGCCACTTGTCTGCCCAGTCTGCTAGCCTTTCTATGTCCTGTTGCAGTCGATTGGTATCATCATCACTGTTTGCCACACCCCCAAGTTTGGTGTCATCAGCAGATTTAGAAATTCTACTCTGTATTCCAATATCCAGGTCATTTATATATATCAAAAAAAGCAGTGACCCCAGCACTGACCCTTGGGGAACACCACTGTCTACCATCCTGCAATCTGAAAAACAGCCATTTACCACAACTCGCTGTTTTCTGTCCTTAAGCCAATTCCTTATCCAAGCTGCCACTGACCCACCTATTCCATGAGCCTCAATTTTGTTAACCAGCCTTCTATGTGGTACTTTGTCAAACGCCTTCAAAAATCCATGTAGACAACATCCATTGCATTCCCTTCATCAATCCTCTCTGTTACTTCATCAAAAAATTCAATTAGATTAGCCAAACACGATCTGCCTTTTACAAATCTGTGTTGGCTCTCCTTAATTAGCTTAAACCTCTCCAAGTGCCCGTTAATTTTTTCCTTGATTATTGTTTCTAAAACTTTACCCATCACTGATGTTAAACTGACCGGCCTGTAGTTACTAGGATTGTCCTTACACCCTTTATTGAACAATGGTGTCACATTTGCCACTTTCCAATCCTCAGGCACCTCCCCCGCATCTAGGGAAGGTTGGAAAATTATGGCAAGCTATCTCCTCCCCCAATTCCCTTAGCAACCTAGGATGCAAGCCATCTGGACCAGGCCACTTGTCCACTCTAAGCATACCCATATGAGTGACTGTTGTATGCCATGTGGCTTTATGAGATGTGATTCTGTCACCAGGTTGCTGGGATGTTCCCCTCTCTCCGTCTCCCACCGCCAGCGTCTCTCGAGCTCCCGAGCTCTCCAGAGCCCCCTCCTCTGCTGCTGTTAGGTGTGCAAAGACTGGAGAGCCACCTCCGGTTCTCTCCCTGTCTCTGTTGGCCTGGACTCTTTTCTCCTACAAGGAGAGAAAGAAGAGAAGTTTGAGTGAGTGTGATGGAATGATTGGAAAGAATGGATGGGCTACATCTGTAGAGGGAGTGGGGTGCCAATGCCAAATGGCCTCCTTCTGTGGTGTTACTTGCTATGATTGCATTAGGATGAGGGTGAGCAGTGCTGTGGAGTAAGGCATTTTATAATTGCTGTTAATATTCCTGAAATAGAGAAGGGAATTCACCCAGGTTTCCCACTCCTGATGATTATTGTGAGTCCTACTAAAAGTACACTGATGTGGACACGAGGTGGGGATAAGGTTGGGCTCAGTTTAGGTGGCCCCAATGATCAAATAGTCCTTCAACATTCACTGCTAACCCATGATGAGTGGCTACTCTGGTAAGGTATTGGAGGACTATGAGTGCATGTGGGACTGTGCCCTAGCATGTGTTGCAAACTTAGGAAGGGAGAGACAAAAGGGAAATATCAGAGGGACAATTGAGGAAGAATTAAAAAAAATACAGAAAATATTTCCAGATGTCAGATGCACTTAAAACATTTGTTTAGAAATTCTGTGCAAGCTTAGAAAGTACCATATCCGATGCACTCCATTAGCACTTTTTAAATCTGTTTGAACATGGCACTACAATTATACTCCGTGAAGTGTCAAAACCAAACGCTGCATGATGGCTCCATGAGGGGGTCTCATAATGCTATGGCCCAGAGTCAGACTGGGACCAGACTCTGGAGTTTAACTGTCACTTACGGGTCGCTGTGAAACGTAGATCATTTTGAGCTTTGCAAAAATAGCAGCATAATTGCACATTTAGAGACTTGTCACATTGCTGTTTGTGGGACCTTGCTATGTGCAAATTGGCTGCCGTGTTTCTTACATTACAACAACATCTACACTTCAAAAGTACTTCATTGGCTGTAAAGCGCTTTGGGACATCATGTAGTCATGAAATGTGCTGTATAAATGTCTTTCTTTCTAGTCAATAATTCAAGCTGAATGTCCTCCCAATTTGCCATCCAATTTCCCGTCATAATAATACACGATACAAAGCATAAAAGTTAACACTGATGCTTTTACATGTAATAGATATGAGACATATATCATTTGTATGGAATACATTTGTAACCTGAGACACTAGGGGGAAAAATTCAGTTGCTTTGCGCCCCCTGTTAGCGCCCTAAGAGGGCGCTAATGGGGCGCAAAGCAACTAGCGCCCGGGCGCGGCGCCGCCAACACCTCCCACGAAATGGGTCATTTTCCGGTTGGCAAACTGTAACTAGTGGGGTGTCATAGGGATCGGTGCTGGGGCCTCAACTATTTACAATCTACATTAATGACTTGGATGAAGGGACCGAGTGTAATGTAGCCAAGTTTGCGGATGATACAAAGATGGGTGGGAAAGCAAGTTGAGCAGAGGACTCAAAGAATCTGCAAAGGGATATAGACAGGCTAAGTGAGTGGGCAAACATTTGGCAGATGGAGTATAATGTGGGAAAGTGCGAGGTTATCCACTTTGGCAGGAAAAATAAAAAAGCAAGTTATTATTTAAATGGAGATTACAAAATGCTACAGTTCAGAGGGACCTGGGGGTCCTTGTGCAAGAAACACAAAAAGTTAGCATGCAGGTACAGCAAGTAATCAAAAAGGCAAATGGAATGTTGGCCTTTATTGCAAGGGGGTTGGAGTATAAAAGCAGGGAAGTCCTGCTACAACTGTACAAGGTATTGGTGAGACCACACCTTGAGTACTGCGTACAGATTTGGTCTCCTTATTTAAGGAAGGATATACTTGCTTTGGAGGTTGTTCAGAGACGATTCACACGGTTGATCCCTGAGATGAGGGGGTTGACTTATGAAGAAAGGTTGAGCAGGCTGGGCCTATACTCATTGGAATTTAGAAGAATGAGAGACGATCTTATTGAAACATATAAAATACCGAGGGGGCTCGACAAGGTAGATGCAGAGAGGATGTTTCCCCTTGTGGGGAAATCTAGAACTTGGGGGCATAGTTTCAGAATAAAGGATCACCCTTTTAGAACTGAGATGAGGAGGAATTTCTTCTCTCAGAGGGTCGTAAATCTGTGGAATTCTCTGCCCCAGAGAGCCGTGGAGGCTGGGTCATTAAATACATTTAAGGTTTTTGACAGATTTTTGCAAGATAAGGGAGTGAAGGATTATGGGGAGTGGGCAGGGAAGTGGCTTTGAGCCAAAATCAGCTATGATCTTATTGAATAGCGGAGCAGGCTCGAGGGGCCAAGTGGCCTATTCCTGCTCCTATTTCTTATGTTCTTATGTTGGCGGTGGCGGTAGCTGTTAGCGCCCCGCAGCGCTGCGGCGCCAGTGATGACGTCATCGCCGTGCACAGCGCCCCGCTCACGCCCCGGCCGTGATCTTCGGTAGCGCCCCCTGACTTACTGCCGGACGCTATGTCCGACGGGGTCAGGGGAGCCTACCTGCAGCTGGGGCGGCACTAATTAAAGGCGAGGTGCCGGGCGGCCATTTTTGTTGCTGGCCACCTGCCAGCACCTGTCCCCATTGTCATCCCCGGCCTCCTCTTCAGCCTCCCCGCAGAATGCCGGCTGCGCTCCGTGAGCCCGGCACTTCTGTTGAGTGCCGGGCTCTTTTGCCAGCACTCTGATCCCTGGTGGCCCAGCTGGGCCCCGGGTCGCGCTGCGCAAGGCCCCTCCCCTTTAAGAAGGGGAGGAAGGCCTGCAGTACCGCGACGCGACGTGCCGCAGCACGTGGCAGGGCGCTGCGGCACGTAACGCCGCGATATTCCCTCGCAGCGCCCCAAGAGGGAGGTGGGGCGCTTCCAGTAGAGCCCCGCTTCCCTCTTGGGCACTACCGATGAATTTCGGCCGCGGGGACGCTAACTTTTTCGGGGCGCTAAAAGGGGGCGTGGCTCAATTTTTCCCCCTAGGGAAACAAGTATTCGCTCCTTCTTCACTAAAGATAGCGATCCTGTCCTTAAACAAAGCAATCAGAGTGAAAGTAGGCTTGTTGCTGTCGGTGTCTTTGGGCACAACGTTGGTACCAAGAGACTTGAAGATAAAAAATGTGATTCTAATCTTTAATTCAAGGTATAATACTTGATCATAGATATTGTGGCCCTGTTTGCCTAACTTCTATGGTGGGAAAAGTACTGGAGCTTATTATAAAAGAAGCAATTCCAAAGCAGCTAGTGAGAGCAAAGGCAATAAATTCAAACCAACATAGATCTACATGGAGAAGACCATGCATAGCACATTTCTGGGATATCTTTGAGGATGTAACCTGATTGGTTGATGGAGGTAAGGTGCTGGATTATATATTTTAACTTTAAAAAAATATTTGATAGGATCCCTTATGGTTAATGTGAAAGCTCATGAGGGCCCTATCAATAACTCAGCTGGTTCAGGGATTTTATGGTGCCTTGTTTGTAAATCATAACATCCTGTATCACTTAATTTTAAGAGACTGTGGCCTAATTGTATCACAATCTAAGGCAGTACGCCTCTTAAATAATGCCATAGTGGGTGTAGAGAAATTCTTATTACAGATTGCTCCATCTCACATCCTCTCAGAATATTAGAAATGAGGAAACCTAAAAAGATGGAGGAGGAAGGATGGAAAATCAGGCCTTGTGAGCCCATGATTTCCTTGATTCCTCCATCCTTTCAAACTACCGCCCCATCTCCAACCTCCCTTTCCTCTCCAAAGTCCTTGAACGTGTTGTCACCTCCCAAATCTGTGCTCATCTATCCCGCAATTCCATGTTTGAATCCCTCCAATCAGGTTTCCGCCCCGCCACAGTACCGAAACGACTCTCATCAAAGTCACAAATTACATCCTTTGTGACTGTGACAAAGGTAAGCTATCCCTCCTTGTCCTTCTTGACTTGTCTGCAGCCTTTGACATGGTTGACCACTCCATCCTTCTCCAATGCCTCTCCACCATCGTCCAGCTGGGTGGGACTGCACTCGCCTGGTTCCATTCTTATCTATCTAATCATAGCCAGAGAATCACCTGCAATGGCTTCTCTTCCTGCTCCCGCATCGTTACCTCTGGTGTCCCCCAAGGATCTATCCTGGCCCCCATCTCTCCCTCACTACCTCTTCTCTCGACCCCTCCACGGTCTCGAAATTGTCAGACTGCTTGTCTGACATCCAGTTCTGGATGAGCAAAAATGTTCTCCAATTAAATATTGGGAAGACCGAAGCCATTGTTTTCGGTCCCCGCCACAAACTCCATTCCCTAGCCACTGACTCCATCCCTCTCCCGAACATCTGTCTGAGGCTGAACCACACTGTTCGCAACCTTGGTGTCATATTTGACCCTGAAATGAGCTTCCAACCACATATCCGTAGCATAACAAAGATCGCCTATTTCTACCTCCATAACATCGCCCGTCTCCGCCCTTGCTTCAGCCCATCCGCTGCTGAAACCCTCATCCATGCCTTTGTTACCTCTAGATTTGACTATTCCAACGCACTCCTGGCTGGCCTCCAACATTCTACCCTATGTAAACTTGATGTCATCCAAAACTCGGCTGCCCGTGTCCTAACTCGCACCAATTCCAGTTTGCCCATCACCCCTGTGCTCACTGACCTACATTGGCTCCCGGTTAAGCAGCGCCTCGATTTCAAAATTCTCATCCTTGTTTTCAAATCCCTCCATGGCCTCGCCACTCCCTATCTCTGTAATCTCCTTCAGCCCCACAAACCCACGAGATATCTGCGCTCCTCTAATTCTGCCCTCTTGAGGATCCCTGATTATAATTGCTCAACCATTGGTGGCCATGCCTTCTGTTGCCTAGGCCCTACGCTCTGGAATTTCCTGCCTAAACCTCTCCGCCTCACAAACTATTTTTCCTCCTTTAAGACGCTCCTTAAAACCTACCTCTTTGACTAAGCTTTTGGTCATCTGCCCTAATTTATCCTTAAGTGGCTTGGTGTCAAATTTTTTGTCTTACAATACTCCTGTGCAGCGCCATGGGACATTTTACTACGTTAAAGGCGCTATATAAATACAAGTTGTTGTTGTTGGTTAGTGTTCACTGTGAGTACTGCTCGTCATTGGGAGAGCCCAACTGCAGAATCACCCCTATGATTCCTTGGGTTCCTTCCACCCTTTGGTATCTTGCCTAAGTGCCCATTCTTCATATGTACGCCTAGACAGTGAGTGGTGATGGGCTATTCCACTGTGGGCAGCCTTAGTAAAGCTCACACCTGCCCTCACCCACCATCACCGCTGGCGCATTTTCAATCTGAAGCCACTGGCTATGAATCAGTAGTGGGAGTACTGCCTGATATCTTTTCTCTCCCTAGTCCAGGGGCCAACGTAATGCCCATAATGCCAGCACGGCTGAGACCAGCTGACTCAGCAAAGATCAGGATCGAACTTTGGATTTCCCTCGTCCATAACAGTTCCATAAACAACATCCATTTTAATTGACAATGAACTGTTTCTTATAGGTTTCACAAACAACCCACTACAGATTCAGCCACAGTGCTGTTTTGAACTAAGAGATTGTCACAGGGTGGGTAAATGCTTTTGGATACTGAGTTCAATGAAAAGCTGTCCGAAGCCACTAAACAATAACCTGTGTTAACTTTCTTTCCTAGATTTAATGATGCTCTGGCTGGTTCTCCTTGCCTGCTTTACATCCCATGCTGCCAATCAACTTCCAACGAAACAAAAGTCATCCATTACAATCGACCCTTCTCAGCTTATCTGCAGTGCACCTGGTCCCCCAGGGGCTCCTGGACCTCCAGGTTATCCTGGATCACAAGGTACTATTGGAAGAATGGGATTTCCTGGAAAAGATGGGGCAGATGCGAAAGACGGTCACAAAGGAGAAAAAGGAAAACAAGGTAAAATAATTGCATCTTTCTAGCGTCTGTCATCAGGAGGATGCCTGGAATTTACAATCATGGTTGTCAAAAACAGAGTGACTTCACACTTCTGGTTATGTAGGTCCTGTGAGCACTTCCAAACTAAACACAAAGGGGTAGATCTTGACTTTGTGCGACAGTGTAAAATGGGTGATAGCGAATCAGCGGTCCCTTTCACATCTCTTCCCCGCTGACTTCAATGGGAATAAACGAGAGAGGTGTGAAACGGGCTGCCGACTCACTATCACCCACTCTTATCGCACAAAGAACTGTCACTTTGCTGTGCCTTTTAGCCTGCCCCTACCTCCTGCCAATCTCTGCCCTTCACAAGAGCATATCACAGCCTCTGCACTTCAGTATTTCAGAATTTGGTTCCAGTGCTTTGAAAGCAAACTCCAGAGCAGAGGATTAATTGATGTTGGTCTGCTATATATCGAGGAACAGCACCCATATAGCTCCAATATTTGTGCCATTCAAGCACAAAGCATGGCTTTGGCTCATTATGGATCTGGGTTTCCGAACAAATTCTAAATTCTTAAAAAATCATTGTAAAAGAACAGAAAAAGAAAGTAACAGTCTAACAATAAATTCTAGATTCCTTGCTGTCAGCACTAGGTAGCAGCACAGGAGTAGAACATTCTAAGGAATGTTCAATATTCAGAACTGCTGAGGGAGAAAAGGGAAAGCAAATGAAATTTGTTTTCAATAATAAGCACAATAGCTTACCCCAGAGCATCTACTATTGGGTACAGTGATTGATCCAACAGGTTCTTTGAACTTTGAACTACAAAAGTGCCCTAGTTGTGCCTTGTGATAGAAACAAAATGAGTTTGCATTCATGAAGTACCTTTCATGACCTCAGGACGTCCCAAACCACTTCACAGCCACAGAAGTGCTTTTGAAGTGTAGTCACTATTATAACGTAGGGAAATGTGATAACAGTGACTACACAGTGCTTTCATAATCTCTTGATCTCCTGTTTCAACACAGAACCTGTATGATCATGACTATAGGATTAGAAATTGTACAGACAAATAAAACAATGTTTTCTTTTCAGGTGACAGAGGAAAACCAGGAATAACCGGAAAACCTGGTGTGAAGGGAATACGGGGCGCTATTGGCAAGGCAGGTCCCAGAGGACCAAAGGGTATTCGAGGGGATCAAGGTAATTCAGGAACTAATGGAACAAAAGGCGTTAATGGAATCAATGGTGAACCTGGTTTTCCTGGAATCTGCAAATGTGGCATAAATACGGCAAGATCTGCCTTCTCTGTAGCCATCACCTACAGCTACCCAAAAGAACGTATGCCCATTAAATTTGACAAAGTCCTTTTAAATGAAGGAGGACACTATAATGTTTCCACTGGCAAATTTATATGTGGTATACCTGGCATTTACTACTTCTCCTATGATATTACCCTAGCAAATAAGCACCTTGCTATTGGGCTGGTGCACAATGGGCAATATCGTATAAAGACTTTTGATGCTAACACTGGGAACTATGATGTAGCCTCTGGTTCTACTATTATGTACCTGAAACGTAAGGATGAAGTTTGGCTGCAGATATTCTACTCTGAACAGAATGGCCTGTTTTATGATCCGCACTGGGCAGACAGTTTATTCACTGGCTTTATGATTTACGTTGATCAGGACTATCTGAATGAAATTGAAGAAGAACAAATTCTCTAGAAAACCCAAGTCTTGTACCTTGTAGTTCTATGACTTACATTTTCAAAGATGCTGCAATAGAGTCTGTTCAACCACTTTTAAAATATCTTAGTCTGGATTTTAATGTCAGTGATATTAATGCTTAACCTAACAAGATAATACCTCCATTAAAATAACGGACAGAAGAATGTCATAGGGAACCAGTAGGTTTTTAAAGAATCTGTTCTCAAGGTGTGGACGACACTGACAGGACAACATTTATTGGCCACTATAGTTGCCCTGAGAAGGTGATGGTGGGCCTTCATCTTAGCAATTGTTTTCAAAGCTGACTGGCTTGTTAAACCACTTTGGAGGGGGCATTGAGTCAGCCACGTAGTGTGGACTAGAGTCACTTGTAAACCACATCAGGTACGGTCAGCAGGTTCCCTTCACCTAAAGAACAGGAGTGAACCAGTTCGGGTTTCAACAATCTGGCAGTCTTCATGGTAAATTATTTCTGGTGTTAACATCTCAAATAATTGCCAACCTGAATTAATCTTATTCCAACACTTTTTGGGGGAAGAATTTGGTTGATTTGCACCTCCCGTTAGCACCATGAGAGGGTGCTAACCGGGCGCAAAGCAACTAGCGCCTGGGCGCGGCGCCGCTAACACCTCCCGCGAAATTCAGCGGGCGGTTAGCGGCAGCGGTAACCGCTAGCACCCCGTGGCGCTACGCTGCTGGCGATGACGGCATCGGCGTGCGCAGTGCCCCGCTCGCGCCCTGGCTGCGATCTTCGGTAGCGCCCCCTGACTTACCGCCGGACGCTATGTCCGACGGGGTCAGGGGGGCCTACCTGCGGCCGGGGCGGCGCAAATTAAAGGGAAGGTGCCAGGCGGCCATTTTTGTTGCTGGCAGCACCTGCCTGCTTTGCTGTGAAGACCCCCCTGCGGAGTGCTGGCTGCGCTCCGTGAGCCCGGCACTCCTCTGGAGTGCTGGGCTCTTTTGCCGGCACTCCGATCCCTGGTGGCCCAGCTGGGCCCCGGGTCGCGCTGCGCTAGGCCCCTCCCATTTACTAAGGGGAGGAAGGCCTGCAGTACCGCGGTGCGATGTGCCACAGAGCGTGGCGCTGCGGCACGTGGCGCTGTGATATTCACTCGCAGCGCCCCAAGAGGGACATGGGGCGCTTCCAGTAGCGTCCCGCCTCCCTCTTGGGGCGCTACCAGTGAATTTCGGGTGCGGGGGCACTAACTTTTTCGGGTGCTAAAAGTAGCGCCCCAGCGAAGTTAACGCCCCAAAGGGGGCGCGACCCAATTTTTCCCCCATAGTCTTTTGTGGATGCTTTGACCAATTTATAGTCCCAGTGCTATAAATGCATACTGTTGATTTGACCACTGTGTGCTTTGATTGTCATAGCTATGTTGTCTTGCATGTAGTAAGTTCCATGACAAACACAAGCCCCAATTTTAAACCACGTACCTGACGAGAATAGGGGAGTTAAAATGGGGGAAGAGTATTCACCTCCCTGTTTGCGCCACGCACCCAGCCGACACCATTTTAACTCCTGGGGTTCAGCAGGCAGGCGAGGGCCTCATAAATATGCAAAAGTGGGGGTCTTATAACGCAATTAGGACCCTGAGGCAATTTTAATCCCGTGTTGCGTGTGTTGGGCTGAGTGCAGGAAGCGCCAGAGAAACCAGGCGACAAGCAGGACCGGGAGGCTCAGGAAGGTAAGTTTAAAACAAAATCTTTTAGATGGTTTCCTTGTGGGTCAGGAAGAGCAGGAGTGCTCCGTCGAGTCCCACAAGTAAACCTTGGACATCCCTGCTCTGGGCTTCTTCCCCATCTTCCCTCATCCGCAATCGCCTCCTGATCATCCCTTAAGCACTGACCGAAGTGCTGGGGAGCGCTCCCTCGGGTCCTCAGCAGTGGCCTCCTGCCGCCCGAAATCCTGCTCCTGCCATGTTTAGGTGGGAGTCCGACCTCAGATGTGGAAGTGAAGCCCGGGAGTTAAAATCTCTCCGGGCCTCAGGCGGCACCAGGGTGCGAGCTGGTGGCGCGCCCCAGACCCCACACACTCTACTCACGCTCAGAGTTAACATCGGGGCTATAGTGTCGGTGTCATAGGTCATCTTTGATCGGCTGAATTCAAGGTTTGCAGTTTCTGTTTGGACAAACACACAGGAAATATTCCCTTGTGTTCAATATAGTGCAGTGGGATATATAATTATCGCACAATATTTGCAAACTGAACAACAGTCCCTTACAGCTCAAGAGATGGGAGATGAAATTACTTTTGGTAAGTTCTTCTTTTAACATTTAAAAATCCTAAAATTGACTGCAGACTGCTGTGTACCACTCACAGAGAATTATTTTTCAAATTTCTAACTGCTTTCTACTTATGTAACAATCTTAACTCTACGTTGCTATAAAATTTATTATGGCTTTGTTATAGTTTATTAAAATGAAATAGGATGTGGGGGTAGGAGGTTATTTACTTGATGTGGTGCTGCGTTCATTTGTGTGTATTCTGGAACCAGGAAATTGTTACATGGGGGAAGGTTATGTTGTAATTCTTATTTCTATAATTGGACATCTTTAGACTGCAGATGGTATCTGTGTAGATAACCTGTTAAAATATTTCATATTGTTGCTTGAGGAATTAAACATACTGAAACTTGAAATAAAGAGCATTTATTTGGGGAACAATACATGAATTTTTCACTATAACTTTCATTTGAATGAGATCATCTGTTCGAGCAAACTATTAAAATATTAAATAATACTAACGGTATTACAGACTCATTTCTTATAATGTATGAAACCAGAGAATAGCAAACAATTCACAGTAAAAGAATTAAAGTTGTTGTCCACAGATTTTAACAGGGTCATCATCTTCCTTTGCCTCATTTAATGGATCGTCACTTCAAAGGCTTCATCAGTAAACCTGGGAGTGCAATGACTCAATGCCCCATTTCACCTCGGGCTTTATCTTTATTCAACTAAGCTTCCTGTTCATCCCAGAATGCAGCTCTTCAATCAGCTGCTGCAGCTCTTTAAATGCAAAATTTCCTGGCAGCTGGACAAGAGCTTGGCATTGACCGCCTGCTGTGCGGTCGGCAGCTCATCTTGAATATTAGACAGGGACAGTTGTGCGAGAAAAGGACAGCACCATCTCCTGCATTGCACTGTTCCTGCCCCAACTGCACCCAGACAGGAATTGCTACTCTGGTGCTAAATTAGGTTCCGTTTTGTGCTGTGGTCCAGTAAAATTGGAACTGGGATGAAATTGCATCAAAAAAATGTATGTAGGCACCTATCGGCACTACAGAAGAGGAAATGCTCATCCAATCAGCCAGGACTGTATTTGAACCCGCGTCCCAAAGGTGAAAGGGCAGTGTGTTTATCCACTGTATCACCCTACCTATCTTAGTCACAATAATACTGAGCTAAAAATTAAAACCATGCATTGGCTAAATGTACTGTCCGGTATGGGACAAATTCATTCAGAGGAAGAAGGTCCCAGGTTCTGGTTATTCTCAGGTGGGCAGCAGTTGGCCTTGGTGCCCTGCACTAGGAACAGGAAAATTCAGCCAAAGTTCCTTCTCCTGATTGCCATCCAGTGACTCCTGCTGGAAAGTACAGGGCCGAGAAATTGGATCGTGCCGGAATTCAGGCGCGATCTGGATGAAGTGCCGATGCAAGTGCTGAAAGAGGCCAGCGACAGGGACCAAGGGAAATTAGCCCTCCGGCCTCCTTTGCATAGCACTAGCAAGCTGCGGGCGCCACTCGCGGCCCCAGAGGCAGTTTGCTGGTCATGGAGTCGAGTGAGATCGGCAAACTGGGGCTGGGTGGGGGGGCAAGGCGGCTGAAGCAATCGCGAGAGGGGCAAGCGCGGGCTGGTAGTGGCCTGCAGTTTTCTCCTGGCTTCTCCACATTCAGGTCAGTATAAAATTTTGTACTTACCTTTTTGGCTGCATCCTCCAGTGCTCCCTTTAAGACCTGCTAGTTTGGCTCTTGTGTGCCCGATAAAAACTGATTGTAGCATGAACGGCGCATGATGCTGTCATTCGCGATCCAATTTGACGAAGGGGCCTGAAACAGCTGATAGGCCCCGGATTTGCATAGTCAATGGGCCTAACGCCTGTTTCAGGTGGGTGCTCTGGACGATTACAGGGCACCCTAACCAATATGCTGTGCGTCACACTTCTGACACGGAATGAGCATGTACATGCAATGTTGGACCTTTCAGCGCCCGTTTCTTGCCAATCAAATTTCTAGGCCAGTTTGTGGGCAACATATGATGACATGTCGATCTTGGCTTTGATGCCTTCCATGATCAAATACTCTGCCAATATTCATGAGTCAGACTCATACATAAAGAATGGCCACACGGGCAAAGTATCAGAGGATTGCTGATTACCATGGAACTGGACCACAGCGAGAGTCAACACATTCAGAAGAGGGGAGAAAATTGGAGGCACAAAATAAAACTAAAATAAAAGTTATCACTGAAACAGATTATTTGGTCATCACATACTGTTTGTGGGACCTCGATGTGTGTAAAATTGGCTGCCACATTTCCTACATCACAACAGTGACTGCATCTCAAAAGGCACTGATTTCCAAAAGGCATTCGACAAGGTGCCACATAAAAGGTTACTGCATAAGATAAGAGCTCATGGTGTTGGGGGTAATATATTAGCATGGATAGAGCATTGTCTAACTAATAGAAAAAAGAGAGCCGGGATAAATGGGTAATTTTCAGGTTGGCAATCTGTAACTAGTGGGGTGCCACAGGGATCAGTGCTGGGGCCTCAACTATTTTCAATCTATATTAATGACTTGGATGAAGGAAGCGAGTGTATTGTAGCCAAATTTGCGGACGATACAAAGATAGGTGGGAAAGCAAGTTGTGAGGAGGAAATAAAGAGTCTGCAAAGAGATATAGATAGATTAAGTGAGTGGGCAAGAATTTGGCAGATGGAGTATAATGTGGGAAAATGTGAAGTTATCCACTTTGGTAGGAAGAATAGAAAAGAAAAATATTATTTAAATGGAGAAAGACTACAGAATGCAGCGGTACAGAGGGATCTGGGTGTCCTCGTACATGAAACGCAAAAAGTTAACGTGCAGGTGCAGCAAGTAATTAGGAAGGCAAATGGAATGTTGGCCTTTATTTCAAGGGGGATGGAGTATAAAAGTAGGGAAGTCTTGCTACAACTGTACAGGGTGCTGGTGAGACCATACCTAGAGTACTGCGTATAGTTTTGGTCCCTTTATTTAAGGAGGGATATACTTGCATTGGAGGCAGTTCAGAGAAGGTTCACTAGGTTGATTCCTGGGATGAAAGGGTGGTCTTATGAGGAAAGGTTGAGTAGGTTGGGCCTATACTCATTGGAGTTTAGAAGAATGAGAGATGATCTTATTGCTAGGGGGATGGAGTATAAAAGTAGGGAAGTCTTGCTCCAACTGTACAGGGCATTGGTGAGACCACACCTGGAGTACTGCGTACAGTTCTGACCACCTTATTTAAGGAGGGATATACTTGCATTGGAGGGTGTTCAGCGAAGGTTCACTAGGTTGATTCCTGAGATGAAAGGGTTGTCTGATGAGGAAAGGCTGAGCCTATAAACTCCAGGTTGGGAGTTTAGAAGAATGAGAGATGATCTTATTGAAACATATAAGATTCTGAGTGGGTTGGTCAGGCAGATGCTGAGAGGATGTTTCCCCTCATGGGGAAATCTAGGATGAGGGGGCATAGTCTCAGAATAAGGGGTCGCCCATTTAAGACGGAGATGAGGAGGAATTTCTTCTCTCAGACGGTCGTGAATCTTTGGAATTCTTTACCCCAGAGAGCTGTGGAAGCTGAGTCATTGAATATATTCAAGGCTGAGATAGACAGATTTTTGAGCAGCAAGGGAGTCAAGGGTTATGGGGAGCGGGCAGGAAAATGGAGTTGAGGCCAAAATCGGATCAGCCATGATCTCATTAAATGGCGGAGCAGGCTCGAGGGACTGAATGGCCTACTCCTGCTCCTATTTCTTATGTTCCTATGTACTTCATTAGCTTTAAAGCGCTTTGGGCTGTCCTGAGGTCGTGAAAGGTGCTACATAAATGCAAGTTCTTTCTTTCTTTAAAAATCCTGCACTGTGAAAATTTGCACTAAAGCCTAAAGTAGCCAATATTGGAGTGGATAGCTCAGCGTGCTTTTTGCCTAACTCTTCCAAGAACCAATGTTTCAAGGCCATGATTATACTTAGTGGCCCCACTGTGGTAACACAATACAGCTTCCTGTGACTCGAACTTTATTGCATCACTTCCTGTGATTAGTCCAGGATAAATACTGGACTGATCAGTTGGATCCTGGAGAGGCATAGAGTAAGACCTCTTTTGTATGTAGCACCTTTTTAGTTGATTAAAGCTTACTTTAAGTTCACCACGCGTAAGGCTCATTCTTACGACAATTTAATCAACTTTGGAAAACTTCGCACTCAAACTTTTTGGACGAACTCGGAACTAAGGATCCAGGGAATCACCCATCATGGAAAACATCCTTAAACCATCGCGTCTTGACTTGGACCCAAACACCCCAGCAGCCGGTAAGGTGTGGAAACACTGGTATCGCACGTTTGACAATTTTCTTGAATATTGCAAGGCTGATGATGACTCAAAGTTGCGGATACTCATCAACTGTGTCACCCCGAATGTATTTCAGTATGTGGAGGAATGGGGCAGTTACGAGGAGGCAATTCGGACGCTTAAGAGACTATATACTAAGACACCGAATGAGGTCTATGCCAGACATCTACTAGCTACAGCCCAACAAGGGCCGGAGGAATCCATTGATAAATTCCTACAAGAGCTTCGCAGACTTAGTATGGACTGTAACTTTCAGGCGGCCTCAGCTGAGCTGTACCGTGAAGAAATGATCTGTGATGCTTTCATCTGCGGGCTTGCCTCCCCATTTATACGCCAGCGTCTACTGGAAAGTAAGACACTTGAGCTTCAGAAAGCTTATGACATGGCTTGCTCTCTAGATCTGGCAAAAAGAAATGCAGACCTTTATACAGTGCCCAGACCTCGGTCTACTGCCTTAACTACAGTCAGGCAATTTAAGAGGCCACAGGTGAACTCTATTAGGGAGGAGTTTATCCCTGACGATCAATCTGATGACTTCACTGATGAAGAGGATGATGACCCCACTGTGGCAGCCTCTTGGCAATCTAAGAAATGCTTCTTTTGTGGTGATGAGTTTCACCCTCGGAAATTCTGCCCTGCTCGCAATGCATTTTGCAGTCATTGCAACAAAAAGGGTCATTTTGCAAAGGTTTGCCTATCAAGAGCCTCTACGAGGGCTTATCAAGCTAAGTCCTACCGAACTGCCCCGGTAAGAACCTATTCCATGCAGCTACAAAAGCATCAATTAATGGACATACTTTAGATGCCTTAATTGACTCAGGTAACACTGATAGTTTCATTAGGGAACAGATTGTTGCAGAGTTAAAGCTACATGTTTTCCCATCGGACCAGGCAATTGCGATGGCTCAGTCATCACTTAATACCAGAATTTCTGGCTTTTGTATAGTTGAAATAACACTTAATGGTCACAGGTATCCCTCCACCAGGCTTTCGCTGCTCAAGGATTTATGTAGTGATCTTATCTTAGGGCTGGATTTTCAAAAGCAGCATAAGAAGCTCACCATTGAGTTCGGCGGATCCAAACCTGAACTCACTATTTCTAATATACGACCTCGATTACCGTTCTGTGCATTGTCAGCAGCTTCACTGGATGAACCCTCACTGTTTACCAGTATCCCTCCTCGATGCAAACCGATTATAACAAAGTCACGACGTTTCAGTCAGGAAGACCAGTCTTTTATTGCGGCTGAGATTTCTCGGCTTTTAGCAGAGGATATCATCGAGCCTTGTTCGTCGCCATGGCGCGCCCAGGTCGTTATTGTTAAGAACCCTGTACAACCTCACAAGAAACGGCTGTGCATTGACTATTCACAGACCATCAATCAATATACGGACTTGGACGCATACCCATTGCCGCGCATCGATGATATGGTTAATAAACTGGCTGAGTACACGGTGTTCTCAACATATGATCTGAAAAGTGCCTATCATCAGGTACCCTTGAAGGTCTCAGACAAGCAGTATACGGCCTTTGAAGCCAATGGACGGCTGTATCAATTTCGTCGCCTCCCCTTTGGGGTCACTAATGGAGTGGCTGTCTTCCAGCGAGCAATGGATGACCTGGTCAAACAGGAAGACTTGAAGGATACGTTTCCTTATCTGGACAATATTACTGTCGCAGGTCGCAATCAGTGGGAACATGACGCCAATCTCCAACGATTTTGGGATGCACTCCAGCACCGTAATTTGACATTAAATGCGGCTAAATCCATTGAGTCACAACCAACCATCAACATCCTTGGCTATTGTGTGGGCAATGGCATCATTAAACCTGACCCTGAAAGGCTTCGCCCACTCCAAGAACTCCCGCCACCTAAGAATCCGGCCTCCTTGCGCCAGGCCCTCGGCCTGTTTGCATACTATGCTAAATGGATTCCTAACTTCTCGGACCGAATCCAACCTCTACTGAAGGCCAGCACATTCCCACTAGACACAGCGGCTGTTGCAGCCTTTAACCTCCTGAAAAAACAGTTGGAGAAAGCGGCTCTTCACTCCATCGATGAGAGTCTTCCTTTTGTTGTTGAGTGTGATGCCTCGGAGGTGGCGATCTCGGCCACTCTGAATCAGGAAGGTCGTCCGGTGGCATTTTTGTCCAGGACTTTTCAAGGGGCTGAGCTACATTATCCTCCAGTCGAGAAAGAAGCTACAGCCATCATAGAGGCAGTACGGAAGTGGAGTCATCTCCTAGCTCGCCAGCACTTTACCTTAATCACGGACCAGCGATCGGTCGCCTTCATGCTCGATAATCGAAAACAGACCAAAATTAAAAATAATAAAATCCAGCTTTGGCGGCTGGAATTGGCCTCTTTTGGTTACACCATCCACTAGCGACCTAGCAAGGAGAATGTGGCTCCGGATACCCTCACACGAGCATTCTGCTCCGCCATGGCACCCTCTACGCTCGTAGACATCCATGATGGGTTGTGTCATCCGGGCGTTACTCGCATGCTACACTTCGTGCGGTCCCGAAATCTCCCATTCTCTACCGGGGATGTAAAGAAGATGTGCTCGGACTGCAGAGTCTGTGCGGAATTGATACCTCAGTCTTTCCGCCCCTCGGGTGGTATACTCATACATGCGACCCAGCCAATGCAACGGCTTAGCATCGATTTTAAGGGGCTGTTGCCCTCTTCAACTCGCAACACTTATCTATTGACCATGGTCGATGAGTATTCCCGTTTTCCGTTTGCCTTTCCCTGCCCCAATATGCTGACGACCACGGTTATCAGCTGCCTTGAGCAGGTATTTGTTTTCTGTGGCATGGCATCCTATGTTCATTCGGATCGGGGCCCTTCTTTTATGTCAGGAGAACTCAAGGCCTATCTCTCGGAACGGGGTATTGCTGCCAGCAAAATGACACCTTATCATCCAGTCGGGAATGGGCAAGTCGAGCATTCTAACGCTATCATCTGGAATGCGGTACATCTGGCTTTGAGATCTCGGGGCCTACCCAACCAGCAATGGGAAGCAGTACTTCCAGACGCATTACACTCCACACGGTCCCTCCTTTCGACCGCCACAAATACGACGCCTCATGAACGGTTCTTCCGATTTCAGCGTCGCTCATCCTATGGGATATCTCTCCCGTCGTGGCTGACTGCACCGGGACCAGTGCTACTCCAAAGATATGTCCGGGCGTCTAAGAATGACCCCCTGGTAGATGAGGTTGAGCTCACTGACGTCAACCCTACCTACGCCTATATTCGGTATCCTGACGGTCGGGAATCTACCGTGTCATTGCGGGATCTGGCTCCCTGCCCGCCGAAACATAGAGGGACACCAGGGGATGATATTGTACCAGGCACATCTCTGGGCTCGCCAGGTGCCTCTCATCACGATCTGGATCTGACGCCGGCTGGTACCTCACTCTAGCGTGCCGACCTGGGGCAGACTGACTATGAGCCCGTCGGGGCTCGCACGCGCAGCCACGATCCACCCCGTACCGTACGCTCGGAAACGGATCTGCCACAGCCCTGCCCGACACCCATTCAGGCACCAGTACACAGTCAGGATCGTCCTGACCCCTCACAGAGCGGGCTGGATCACTCGGACTCTGGTCCACGGCCCGCGGCGGGTAAACGGGCTAGGGGCCCTCTACCGCTACGAGAACCCAAACGGGTGCGGCTCTCCCTCGTCCAGCGGCTACGAAATGGAGGGAGCATCCCGGCCTCCTAATCTTTTGGGGGGGGAGAATGTGGTAACACAATACAGCTTCCTGTGACTCGAACTTTATTGCATCACTTCCTGTGATTAGTCCAGGATAAATACTGGACTGATCAGTTGGATCCTGGAGAGGCATAGAGTAAGACCTCTTTTGTATGTAGCACCTTTTTAGTTGATTAAAGCTTACTTTAAGTTCACCACGCGTAAGGCTCATTCTTACGACACCCACTATTAGCTTAGAGGTGGAGAAGTGGTGAGGTTTTGCGGTCGGGAAACCCGGAAGAACAGGTTTCCCTCAGGTCCTGCGGATTTTAACGACACGACCTGATTAACATTTTTTGTCTCTGTTTCCTGGCCGCAGGCAGACAGCTTTAGAGGTTGGCTGCCTGGCGGGTAGGCCGGGGAGTAGAGAGGAAGGAGGGAAGGATCACAAAGGCCAGGGTGGGGGGAGCGGAGAGCGGAGGTGTCGGGGGGAGGGGAGAGATCGGAGACGTCGGGGGGAGGGGAGAGATCGGAGACGTCGGGGGGAGGGGAGAGATCGGAGGCGTCGAGGGGAAGGGGGGAGATTGGAGGCTTCGGGGGGAGAGGAGAGATCGGAGGTGTCGGGGGGAGGGGAGAGATCAGAGTGGTCGGGGGGAGGGGGAGAAATCGGAGCCGTCGAGGGGAAGGGGGGAGATCGGAGGGGGAGGGGGCGAGATCGGAGGTGTCTGGGGGGAGGGGAGAGATCGGAGGGGTCGGGGGAGAGATTGGAGCCGTCGGGGGGCGATCGGAGGTGTCGGGAGTAGGGGAGAGATTGGAGGTGTCGGGGGAAGGGGGGAGATCGGAGGCATTGATGGGAGATTGGAGGCCGAAGCCGGGGAGTGCAATGGAAGGAGGGAGGGAGGGAGGGATTGGAAAGACCAGTGGGGAAAGGAGACTCTTGGCTCTGGTGGGGGGTGGGGGGGGGTGGGGTGGTGTTAGGGGGGGGGGGGGGTGGGGGTGCGATTGCGGGGCGGGTGGGAGCAGGTAAGCTGGATCTAGCAGGTAAATGGAAAGACCTGCTGGATCCAGCAGTCCTCGTTTCCCTTTAGCGGCCAGGGTTCAATTTAAAATGGAGATTAAATCTGAAGCACGCAGCCTCATTATGATATTTAAATGACCAACCGTCTCCTCCTGGGAGCGGGTTGGTTGCCCACTCCCCATCCCGTCTCCGGTTTTTCAAACCGGAAGTGAGCAGGTTTGAGGCGGGCTGGAGTCGGGTTTGAGATTTTTAATATTTTAACATCCCACCTGATCCAAACCCACCTGTTTTTGGGGGTTAAAATTCTCCTCTGTGATTCTTATTTCTGTCCTTTTTTTATTGGTTTTGCTGTTCATTTTGCTGTATATTTACACAAATAAGAACATACCAGGACAGTTATGGAAACAATTAAATGAAGATATTCGACCCATGTGTTGTGTACACAGAAAAACCACCACGGAAATACGTGCGGAAAGAAAGCATATTATTATTCGAGAAATACATTTTTAATATGAAAGGCATTTTAAACATATGTTTCTTTTCTCTCTTTTTGTTTATCTCTTTTTTTTGCCTTTGCTGGAATGCCTTTTATCTTTTATTTAAAAGTTCCTGTTAAATTTGTAGCCTCCAGATAGAGCTGGGAGCACTAAAGGAATAAGAGTGAAAGCATGCCGCCCCTTCACATAAGCTCGTTAGTTGTGATGCCAACGGACCCTATGACCAGGCCATGAAATAATAACTGTATTGGGTTTAAACGCAAATCTCACCCTCCTCCGTGGCCATCTTGCCTAAAGTTTATCACGCTACCAAAAAGGACCAATACTGGTCAAAGCAGTACCAGGAGATGTCTCCAGGGGGCACCAATCCCAGCAAAATAACAATTTAGCTCCACGCTGTACTGTCAGTCGGCATGTTGTAGAGTGGGAAATCTCTCAGAAAATGTTGACTATTCGAACAATATTTTATAATTTAGAGTCATTTTAATTTAACATAACGAGAGACTCCCTTTATATTGTTGAAGGGCAGGAGAATACTTTGTGATTTTCTCTGGCATTCTTGGGCGCTGAAAAAGCCAAACAGGATAACCAACATATTGTTGTGTATTAACACCGTTGGTGCTTATGAATGTGTTTTAAATATTTTGGCCATACATTTACATGAACAAATTCAATATTTAAAATAATAAAATTCAATTGCACGCTTGAATGTAAGAAAGATAAATTTGTGCCATAATTTGCTGTGGCAGGGCAACGAACGGGGTCCGCCATTAGTTAGACTTGCCCTTGTCCGTTTAATCACACAACTTGGACAGGAACTTTTGGATATCCGCGTTTAACCGTGCATCTGCCCCTTGCCTGAAGTTGCTGTGCCATTTATGCATAAGTAACAGCGAGCATCATTAGCTTCACCGTTATTTTGACAGCAAATTCTGGCCCAAAGTTTACTGAGATGGAGCCTCCCCCTGTAACAGGTGGGTCAGTGGGGTACCACTGGAGTAAGGCAGGGAACAGCACCAACCGCTGTACATGGCCTTCTTTGACCTCACAAAGGCCTTTGACACTGTCAACCGTGAGGGATTATGGCGTGTCCTCCTCAAATTCGGCTGCCCTCAAAAGTTTGTCACCATCCTCCGCCTGCAACATGCAAGCCGTGATCCTGACCAACGGTTCTACCACAGACCCAATTCATGTGCGGACCGGGGTCAAGCAAGGCTGTGTCATCGCACCAACGCTCTTCTCGATCTTCCTTGCGGCAATGCTCCATCTTACCCTCAGTAAGCTACCCGCTGGAGTGGAGCTAATTTACAGAACAAACGGGAAACTGTTCAACTTCCGTTGCCTCCTGTCCAGATCCAAGGTCGTCCCTTCCTCTGTCGTCGAATTACAGTATGCAGATGATGCTTGCGTCTGCGCTCACTCGGAGGTCGAACTCCAAACCATCGTCAACACCTTCACCGAAGCGTACGAGAGCATGGGCCTTACACTAAACATCCATAAGACAAAGGTCCTCTACCAACCTGCCCCCACCACACAGTACTGCCCCCCAATTATCAAAATCCATGACAAGGCCTTGGACAACGTGGACCACTTTCCATACCTCGGGAGTCTACTGTCAACAAGGGCAGACGTCGATGACGAAGACAAACACCGCCTTCAGTGTACCAGTGCAGCCTTCGGTCGCCTGAGGAAGAGAGTGTTTGAAGACCAGGACCTCAAACCCGGCACCAAGCTCATGGTCTACAGAGCAGTAGTAATACCTGCCCTCCTGTATGCCTCAGAGACATGGACCATGTACAACAGGCACCTCAAAGCACTGGAGAGGTACCACCAACGTTGCCTCCGCAAGATCCTGCAAATCCATTGGCAGGATAGGCGCACCAACGTCAGTGTTCTCGCTCAGGCCAACATCCCCAGCATCGAAGCTTTGACCATGCTCGCTCAGCTCCGATGGATGGATCACATCGTCCGCATGCCCGATACGAGACTCCTAAAACAAGCGCTCTACTCGGAGCTCCGACACAGCAAGAGAGCCCCAGGTGGGCAGAGGAAACGCTTCAAGGACACTCTCAAAGCCTCCTTGAAAAAGTGCAACATCCCCATCGACACCTGGGAATCCCTGGTCCAAGACCGTACAAAGTGGAGGAGAAGCATCCAGGAAGGCGCCGAATACCTCGAGTCTCTTCGCCGGGAGCAAGCGGAAGCCAAGAGCAAACAGCGGAAGGAGCGCACGTCAACCCAAGCACCCCACCCACCCGCCCCTTCAACCACCGTCTGCCCCACCTGTGACAGAGACTGTAGGTCCCGCATTGGACTCTTCAGTCACCTGAGAACTCATTTTTAATGTGGAAGCAAGTCATCTTCGGTTCCGAGGGACTGCCTAAGAAGAAGAGACTGGAGTAAGTCAACAGCTGAATAGAAAAGCAAGGGCCCAGGTTAGATCCATGATCTGTGTTAAATTAACTAATCTCAGCATTTGGACACTACAGTTTGACTCCGTGAAATTCATCTTGGCAGTAGTGCAAAATTGGCTTTTTCTATTTATTTTTCTATTTAGCCAAGGTAATATTAGGCATTCTTGCATAACAAAAGGACCCCCTTGTGAACTAAACTGGGTGTTGTGTCTTTCACATATGCACTCATAGGTGATTCTCCAATCAAAGGCAGACTGAAAATCCTGGCAAAATGAGGTTAAATACAAATTTTAAGCTGCTTTATTTCACAGACAGCAAATGAGCATGGAGTAATAGCCAAAGCTAATTCCACTTACTTATTCCAATCTCACCTGTCTCCTCAAAAAATAATAAACCACACACCTGTCTGCCCCTTTGGCGGGCTGACTTATTTGTTTTGTCATTACTTTACTTTCTAGGCAACTTCTAACTGCAAAAACTGATCTCCTGCATTTTAATATCCAGCTCCAGGCCAAAGACGAGCTTGCAGTTTCTTGTTTAAAAACCTGCCTGACTGTATATTCCTTGCTCCTTTTCTCTGTCATCCCAGCCAGGGGGAGGCTGTGATGCTGAGTTTCTCCATTAGTGATTCACCAGTGGGTTTGTCAATAAAAAAACAGCTACCTCTCCTCCCCACCCACCCCTGCTTAGGATGTAAGTGTAAAGAAAATATCTCCTGCTGCTCTCAAAATGAATAAGGGGTCAGCCATCCTGGCTAATGGGTCTGGGATGAGCCAATTGACTCACATTGTATTGGTTTGAAATAGCCTGTGAGCTGTGACATTTCACAAACTGGTTTGTCTGACCTTAATATACATCTGTAATGCATGCAACCTGTGACTATTTGAAAAAATAACCTGTGCGATTTTTACTTTGTTTTACAAGACAACATTTAAACTTAACTCAATCCCAAAATCCTTTCAATGATGAAAAAAGTGACCAAAAATACCACACTTGACAAGTGTCCACTGGTTTCTTTTTCTTTCCTCCCATAATGTGCTCACTGATTAAACTATAGATTTGGATATAAAATGGGAATTTCATTTGTCATATCGCACAGTTTGATAAAGAATGTAAAAACAAGGGGGCTGATCTTAAACCGAAACAGGTTTCAGGCAGGCAGGGGTGGAGCGAGTGTAAAACTCACTCACTGGCCTACATTTCAGGCCTGGGTTATTTCAGCTCCTGGGCCTCATTCAAAGGCCGCCACTTCACTTACCGTCTGTTTCGGGCAGGAAGAAGATGCAGAGCAGCAGGGGAAGATCGGACGGCCTTCTTTGCCGCCCACCGGCTTGCAGGTAATTGGTGGGTAGGGGATTTTGGGAGCGGGAAGGGGGGAAGGGGAGCACTCCTGCCCCTACAAAGAAACATTTTACACTTACCTTGGAGGGTCTCTTCGTCCTCCCCACCAGGAATGCTGTGGCAGCTTCCCCGCTCAGGCCCTGGTCAAAATGCCATCGAGGTCCTACTGATGTCATAGGACCCCAATGGTATTTATTAATGAACCTCCCACTTGAGTTGGGCGGGCACCTCATCCGCTGCCAAATCCAGCAGCATTAAAATCTTTCCTGTGATTTACCCCTTACGTCCTACTGCCACCACAGCTAAATTCAGCCAACTCAGCACAGTTCATGGCTTGAACCATCCCTAGTCTGTACGGATCTGTTACTGGCTGGATAAACTTGCTGGGTCATCAGCTGAGACACTTAAGGTACTTCTCATCTGGTTGGTGATAGTGACAAGGCTGAATGCTTTGCGTTGTTTTTGCTGCAATTAATGGACCTGGAAGCACCGGAAACAGCTTCTCTACTCAGCCTGATGCGTTTATCTGCTTTCAGTGTCAGCTGTGGCTCAGTGGGTAGCACACTCGCCTCCTGGGTCAGAAGGTTGTGGGTTCAAGTCCCACTCCAGGGGCTTGAGTACATAAAGCTAGGCTGACACTCCAGTGCAGTGCTGAGGGAATGCTGCACTGTCAGACGTGCCGTCTTTCGGATGAGACGTTAAACCGAGGCCCCGTCTGCTCTCTCAGGTGGACGTAAAAGATCCCATGGCACTATTTCGAAGAAATCCAGGGGAGGTGTCCTGGCCAATATTTATCCCTCGATCAACATAACAAAAAACAGATTAGCTGGCCATTATCACATTGCTGTTTGTGGGAGCTTGCTGTCTACAAATTGGCTGCTGTGTTTTCCACATTACAACAGTAACTACACTCTAAAAGTACTTCATTGGATGTAAAGCGCTTTGAGACGTTCGGTGGTTGTGAAAGGTGCCATATAAATGTAAGACTTTCTTTCTTTCAGATCTTAATGACATTGGCTCCGAAATCCTGGGGTCCAGGAGTTTGGACAGCCCGATTTAACACCCAGGGTGGCAGGAATTTGGCCTGTTTAGACTAACCAGTGGGTACATCTTGCGTTCACTGCCCCCCTATGATATCAAGGTGCACATGTGTGAGGTAGTTCCTGGGTTTCATAGAATCTCAGATTAATACAGCACAGAAAGAGACCATTCGGCCCATCGTGCCTGTGCCAGCTCTTTGAAAGAGATATCCAATTAGTCCTGTAGCCCTGCAAATTTTTCTTTTTCAAATATTTATCTAATTCCCTTTTAAAAGTTATTATTGAATCTGCTTCCACCACCCTTTCAGGCAGTGCATTCCAGATCATAACAACAACTTGTATTTATATAGTGCCTTTAACGTAGTAAAATGTCCCAAGGCGCTTCACAGGAATATTATAAGACAAAAAATTTGACACCGAGCCACATAGGAGAAATTAGGACAGATGACCAAAAGCTTGGTCAAAGAGGTAGGTTTTAAGGAGCATCTTAAAGGAGGAAAGAGAGGTAGAGAGTCAATGTAGGTCAGCAAGCACAGGGATGATGGGTGAACGGGACTTGGTGCGAGTTAGGACACGGGCAGCCGAGTTTTGGATGACCTCAAGTTTATGTAGGGTAGAATGTGGGAGGCCAGCCAGGAGTGCGTGGAATAGTCAAGTCTAGAGGTAACAAAGGCATGGATGAGGGTTTCAGCAGTGGATGAGCTGAGGCAGGGGTGGAGACGGGCAATGTTACGGAGGTGGAAATAGGCCATCTTAGTTATGCTGTGGATATGTGGTCAGAAGCTCATTTCAGGGTCAAATATGACACCAAGGTTGCGAACAGTGTCATTCAGCCTCAGACAGATGTTAGGGAGAGGAATGGAGTCAGTGGCTAGGGAACGGAGTTTGTGGCGGGGACCGAAAACAATGGCTTCGGTCTTCCCAATATGTAATTCGAGAAAATTTCTGTTCATCCAGAACTGGATGTCGGACAAGCAGTCTGACAATTTAGAGGGGTCGAGAGAAGTGGTAGTGAGGTAGAGCTGGGTGTCGTCAGCGTACATGTGGAAACTGACGCTGATGTTTTTGGATGATGTCGCCAAGGGGCAACATGTAGATGAGAAATAGGAGGGGGCCAAGGATAGATCCTTGGGGGACACCAGTGGTAACGATGCGGGAGGTATCAGCAGGCTTACTACTAGTTACAGGTAGGATATCAGGGCATTTCACCTATCACAACCAGTTATATGTAGACTATCAGTGAGTTATATTGTATTACTATTGGTATGAGGGGAATCTGAGTGTTGCTGGTATTACTATTAATTATTTGGGTAATTTCAGTGCGTTACTACAGTATTAGTTACTGGTGAAATCAAAGTTTCTCTCATCTCTGGTGTCCCCTCTGCAAATCCTTCCCCAACCTTTGGTTTCGCCTGTTCTCTGCCCTTGGTTTCACTTCTTCAGCTGGTCACACGTGGCCTCCTGGTTCTTGGAACTTTTCACACAACAGCTGCTGGTGTTAACCCAAGAGCAAAGATTCACATCTACAGGGGACCCAACCCAACCGTTATAGGGTAAATACAGTAACATTTGCAGATGTCACATGATCCAAACCTCCAGGAATACCAGAGTTGCCATCCCCAGATGTGCCTTGGGGACCCCCTAGTGGAGTAGCTTTGGGCCGTTCTGCCTTCCAGCAGTCGGCTTCTTCGGCAGCACCTCCCAAACTCGCGACCTCTTCCACCTAGAAGGACAAGGGCAGCAGGCGCATGGGAACACCACCACCTCCAAGTTCCCCTCCAAGTCACACACCATCCTGACTTAGAAGTATATCGCCGATCCTTCATCGTCGCTGGGTCAAAATCCTGGAACTCCCTCCCTAACAGCACTCTGGGAGTACCTTCACCATATGGACTGCAGTGGTTCAAGAAGACAGCTCACCACAACCCTCTCAAGGGCAATTAGGGATGGGCAGCGACGCCCACATTCCATAAACGAATAACAAAAATGTACCCAGTCATGTAAAAGATATGGGAAAGAGTCTCCAGCTTATTGGAATATTGGAGCAATTATTTTATGCTGAGAAGGGTTGAAAAGATTATTTTAGATCAAATGTAAAGACAGTCTGAAAATCATTATTATGAAACATATACGTTATGTGATATATCCCTGTCCCCTGCTTCCTGTCGAATATTCCTGTAACGCACTCCAGTTCCCAGCTGACAGAGTGTGTAGCAAACATGCTTTTTGAGCCCTTTTCAATGCTACTGGTCTTTTGGATTTGTTCAATAAATTACTTCAAAGCTTATACAACAAAATGTTCCAATACTCAGAGAAAGTGCCTGTGAAAATATTTGACTTAGTTTCAGCTTCCTAGTGTATGCAGACGAGATAACTGAAGAATGGCCTTGATGGAGCAAACAAAATGGATGAAATGTTTTACAGTCTGTCATTTGAGTTATGAGCCTGTTTGGATGTATTTTGTGTTTCTCAGCTGTGGCATCCGGATATCTATACTAATATATTCAGATCTTACACCTTGTCAACCTTTTCCATTATGAATCCCTATGTCCACGTTTATAAAGCAAACTGCCTGTGTAAGCTTATCATTAGCTGTGTAATCTAATTATACCCTCCCCTCCAGTAACACGCAGCCTATTTAAATACTGAGCAATCAAGGGAGCTGCTGGTAAAAAAGAAATCAGTGGAGATGAGGAAGAAACAGAAGATGCAATACTACCCATCTCACCGCCGTTACACACAAATCAAAGGTGAATCTGAAACTCTCCCCCGAGTCATTTGCAAGATGACCCTCCCCATATCCCAAGTTTCAATCCCAGGTCCATGCTGTTTTTTTTTGTTCAAACCAATAATGTAACTGTAACTAAATAAAACTTTAAAGGAAACTTAACAAATCAAATTAAAATTTGGTAGTCCGGGGTGACGATGCACTCCAGACCCCGCGGCGCCCACCGGTGGTCCATGCTGTTAACTGAACTCAGTGTGGAAATGGTAAGGATAATTGAAAACTGCCCTGTTTCCATTCCTAATCGCCTTGTGGCTCACTTCTGTAAAGTGTGTATGAGTGCACAGGAGGTGAGGAGAGGCTCAGCTGCAGTGTCCATCTCGTAACCCATCAATGCGCACTGTCTGGGCTCACATATGAAGAATGGCCACTAGGAACATGCTTTCGACCACATATCCGTGCCATCACTAAGACCGCCTATTTCCACCTCCAGAACATTGCCCGACTCCACCCCTGCCTCAGTTCATCTGCTGCTGAAACCCTCATCCATGCCTTTGTTACCTCTAGATTTGACTATTTCAACGCTCTCCTGGCCGGCCTCCCATGTTCTACTTTCCGTAAACTTGAGGTCATCCAAAACTCGGCTTCCTGTGTCCTAACTCGCACCAAGTCCCGTTCACCCATCACCCCTAAGCTCTGGAATTCCCTCCCTAAACCTCTCCGCCTCTCCACCTCTCTTTCCTCCTTTAAGACGCTCCTTAAAACCTACCTTTTTGACCAAGCTTTTGGTCATCTGCCCTAATATCTTCTTATGTGGCTCAGTGTCAAATTTTGTTTTAGAACGCTCCTGTGAAGCACCTTGGGACGTTTTACTACATTAAAAGCGCTATATAAATACGAGTTGTTGCCGAGCAGGGGTAGGCTCTTCAGCCCCTCGAGCCTGTTCCACCATTCAGAGATCATGGCAGATCTGTATCTTAAGTATTTTCTGCAGTAGAGCAGCTGCTGTCATAAAAAGAATGGCCACTTGGATGAGGTATTGGAGGACAACTGGCACTCGAGGAACAGTACCACAGCACGAATCAACATTTTAGCTTACAGGCACACAGAGTTCCATGGGCACCCTACAGCAGACTGTAGCAACCACATCATCAACCTCCCTAGCAGCGACAACAAGACTAGTTCCCCCCCCCCCCCCCCCAGATAGCTCCATAGGTGTTCTAGCCACAGTAGAGAACTTGTTTTGAACACAGTATTTAACTGAAAAGTAGAAAATCAGCACTGGAAACTATTGCTGTTCCTGCCATAATTTTTCTTAATCTCTTCCAGGAAGAAGACAGAGATTTCCCCCTTTTGTTGCTGGACAAAAGCACGGACTGAGAGCAGACGGTTACTGATCCAGGCTGAGTGGGCTTTTATCAGGGTTTCAACTAACCATGCAGCTGTTAATGATTGCCCTGTGGGTATGGCCACCAGTCCCAGACAGATGGTTTCCTGCTTACGACTTTACGTTTCAGATTGCTTGGTTGTGTTCTTCACTGTCATTACAGCTTCTATAAACCCTTTTATAGCACAGAGTGCACACAATGGGAAGGAGGAACAGTGAAGTATTATTGGGTTTATTTCACCCAATTCTTTAACCAACTTCTGTTTTCATCACTCTGGAACTCTCTCATTTGTGGAATGAACTATAGACCCCACTGTTTCACATTTTACATCTGTCATTCTGAGCAAAACAAAACAAGAAAGTAGTCAGTCCAACCCTCCCTCCCCTCCCCTCTTCCCCCTATAAAAACAGGAAAGCCATAATAGCTCCAAGAAATCACCTGGGGCTGTGACACATGCACTTGGATAAGAGCTTGTGCTATGACACTGGTGGCATTCCCAGGTACTCCAGGCTGACTTCTACTCGGCGGACAGGTCGCCTGTCATTTTAATTCTTCTCCCCACTCCCACTCTGACCTCTCTGTCCTCAGCTTCTTACACTGTTCCCTGAAGCACAATGTAAACTCAAGGAGCAGCACCTCATTTTTCGATTAGGCACTTTACAGCCTTCCGGACTCAACATTAAGTTCAACAATTTCAGATCATAACTTACGCCCCCATTTTTTCGGATGGCAGCTGTTGCTGATGATTCTGATATTCCCATTTACACCTCCTCTTGTCCCATCTTTTGTTTCTTGTCCCATTACCATCTCCTTTCGCCTTGCACCATAGTATGGGGTAGTTTGGTCTCATTGGATATCAAGTATTATTACTCATTCAGCCCCTCTCTTACAGCCTAGCTTCATTCGTTTCCAAGCCCGGTAGTCACAGCAGGGCATAACTGCATAATTGACCACAACAATCAGATCTTGATTTAGTTTTATGCTACGCTTCTTTTAGTTTGGTTGGACCTTGTGATAGATTATTTATTGGTGGTACCCTCCTCAGACTGAGGGTACTGATTTCTGTCCCGGTGACACTAGGATACACCTGTCACACTTATTTGTTCAACTGATATAGGCGTAACCTCATCTGTACACTTGCAATGTTCTGTAGGCCGGCAACAATCTCTGACAGCACACCTTCACTTGCCCTGTGTAGCCCACCCTGTAGTCGATGGTAACATCGGATATGGAAGCATAGTGGTTATGTTACTGGACTAATAATCCAGAGGCCTGGACTAATAATCTGGAAACATGAGTTCAAGTCACCACCACGGCAGCTGGGGAATTTAAATTCAGTTAATTAAATAAATCTGGAATTAAAAAGCTAGTTTCAGTAATGGTGACCATGAAACTACCGGATAGTTGTAAAAAACCCATCTGGTTCACGAATGTCCTTTAGAGAAGGAAATCTGCTGTCCTTACCTGGTCTGGCCTATATGCGACTCCAGACGCACAGCAATGTGGTTGGCTCTGAAATGGCCGAACAAACCGCTACAAAGTATACTCACTGGGAGTACCTTCACCTCATAGACTGCAGCGGTTCAAGAAGGCAGCTTCACCACCACCACCTTCTCAAGGGCAATTAGAGATGGGCAATAAATGTTGGCCTTGCCAGCAATGCCCACATCCCATAAACAGATTTTTAAAAAGTTGAGAACCCTCAGCATTCTCCTACTTCAACAACAACTTGCATTTATATAGCGTCTTTAATGTAGTAAAACAAAATATCCTTGCACCTGACCCCTCCTCCAATCCAATCACTCTGTATCCCAGCATCCAAACTATGCCCTTGTAACCCTGCCCCACTCCTCTGTTGCCCCGCTCCTCCTCTGTAGCCACGCCGCTCTCCTTCTCTGTAGCCCCTCCCCTCCCCTCCCCCTGTTGACCCGCCACTCTCACCCCCACTGTTGCCCCGCCCCTCTCACCCTGAAGCCCCGCCACCTTCTCTGTAGACCTGCCCCTCACCCTCTGTAGCCCTGCCCCGCCCCTGTAGACCCACACCTCTCCCCTTGTAGTCACGCCCCTCTCCCGCTGCAGCCCCACCCCTCTCCCCATAAGCCCCGCCCCTCTCCCATAAGCCTTGCCCCTCTCCCTCAGTAGCCCCACCCCTCTCCCTCGGTAGTCCCGCCCCATTCCTCCTCTGTTGCCTCGCCCCCATAGCCCCGCCCATCTCCCCATGAAGCCCCACCCCTCTTCTCTGTAGCCCCGCCCCTCTCATCCTCTGTTGCACCGCCCCTCTCCTCTGTTGCCCCATCCCTTTCCCCCTGTAGCCCTGCCCCTCTCCTCTGTTGCCCCGTCCCATTCCCCTGTAGCCCTGCCCCTCTCCTCTGTTGCCCCACCCCTCCCTCTGTAGCCCCACCCCTCTCCTCTGTTGCCTCTCCCCCAGCAGCCCCACCCCTCGCCTCCTCTGTAGACCCGCCCCTCTCCCCCTCAGTAACCCCGCCCCTCTACCTCAGTAGCCCCGCCCCTCTCCCTCTGTTACCCCGCCCCTCTTCCTCAGTAGCCCCGCCCCTCTCCCTCTGTAGCCCCCTCCCTCTCCCGATGTAGCCCTACCCCTTTCCCCCTGTAGACCCGCCCCTCTCCCTCAGTAGCCCCGCCCCTCTCCCCTGTAGACCCGCCCCTCTCATCCCCTGTAGCCCCGCCCCTCTCCCTCTGTTGCCCCGCCCCTCTCCCTCAGTAGCCCCGCTCCTCTCCCCATGTAGCCCCACCCCTCTCCCCCTATAGCCCCGCCCCTCTCCCTCTGTAGCCCCACCCCTCTCCCCCTATAGCCCCGCCCCTCTCCCCTGTAGACCCGCCCCTCTTCCTCCGCGACCCTCCTGTAGCCCCGCCCATCTTTCTGCCCCGCCTCCCGTGGCCCCGCCCCTCCAGCAGGGGCTGGCTGGCGGGCTGTTGACGCATGCGCTGAGTGTGGCCGGAACGGCAGCCTGTGGTTCGGTTGGAGCGGAGCTCGGGCTCCGGCTGTCCGGTGCGCCGCCTCTCAGCCCCCGTGGGGCAGGTCCCAGCGCTCGGCCGCCGTCGCCGGATGCCTGCGTGCTCGGATCGGAAGGGCCTCTTTGTGTGGATGGGAAGGATGGAGCCGGAGGAGCAGTGGTGGAAGGGGCAGCTGGCCGCCGACATCCATCAGGCGCTGAGAGTTAAGGTCTGCGCTTTCATCCGGGCCGGGGGTAGCGGGCAGGGGCAGGGGCAGCGGACTGGGGGTAGAGGGCCGGGGGCAGGCCGGCCGACCGTCCGCCGCGGACCCATCAATTACGGGGAAACCTTTGAAACGGAGCCCGGTCAGCGAGTCCTTCGCTCAAACTTCTTTCCAGAGTCAGAAGCCGAGGGTCTGCGGTGCGAGGATGTGGATCCGAGTCTGGAGCTGCGGCCCGTTATTATTGAATCAGTTCCCCCTCTCCCTCACCCTCCCCGGCCCGTTAAATCCTCTCACCCGGCCCGAGCTCCACTGGCCATTTAACTGCCCCTTTGTTCGGCGCGTCTCTTTAAAAGTTTCAAAACTTGGGTTCTGTGGCTGGAAAGTTACTCGGCGTTTGTTTTGTACATGAAATTGTTGATTGATTTTTAAACGCTACTTTTCACTGCCCGTGTGTAAAGAATGTTGTCTGTTTAAAAGCAGCAGCTTTATGTACTCGGTTCTTTCTCTCTCAATCTAAGTCCTTATTTTATTGTGGTCGGTAAGTACGGATGAGATGATTCTTCCCGTTTAAAAGTCCTTTCTAACTTGTCTTTCAGTGCAGTATCAAACTAATTTTTGTTTTAGCGCTCATGGAAAGCAAATGTGAGAACTGCCCCTTTAAACACTCAAAACATTCCATAAAGTATTTTTTTAAAGTAAAAGCTATTTTGAAGACCGCGATGAATGCAAAAGATTTTAGTTCTGCCATATAAATCTGCCTGTAATTTAATACTCATGATGGGGGCTTTTAGAAGGTGAAACAAGTGTAAAACGGTGATGCAGTGTCCAACAACTATTTGATGTCATAATACAGGTTACTGGCTTTTTAAGCTGAGAACTTAGGTTTCCTTTGGGTTCTTAGAAACTTGCCTTTGATTAATGCTTGTGTGAATGATGTACAAATGCTTAAATCTAAACACCAGAAAACAGGGACTACATAACTGTTTGTTATTATAAGTTAAAAGCATCATTTTCTATTGAAAGTTGAACATTTTTAAAATCTGCATCCCTCAAAATGGGTGCTGGACATCAATAGTAAAGCCATTTTTTTGTTTCACATCCAGTATTGAAACAGTACCTTTTGTTACATTACTGATTTTCCGTTCTGTTTAATTGTTGTGATTTCCCCAGCTATTCCTTTTTTCTGTGGTCCAAGGACTATGTGACCATTTATTGAAGCCACCTGGGTTGCTGAGTGATGTGATTTAGGACTTGATTGCTGTTAAACCCCCATTTCATGACTGAAATGAAAATTGAATAATCTGAGGCAGGGTTTGTGCAAACATTGGAAAGAAAAATCTGCAGTTGCTTCAACACCAGAGTTTAGTGGTCTTTCAAGTAGCAGCATATGCAGAATGAACAACTGTAGTAATGGGGATTTGACTTATATAATTAATATTTACATTTATTCCTTTACTAAAAAGCTTTTATATTCTGAACAGTTGTACCCTGTATGTAGGAAGTTGTAAGGTCCTATTTTACAGATGTTAGTAGTTATTTCAAACTGTTCCCAGGATGTGAAGATTTCCTATGGTAATTAGATTTGTATGGCGATTGTGCATTTCCTTTCTATTTAATTACTCACAATTCTTGGCTTTCAAAATTAAATGTTAGTTTTTTTTTAAATCACTAAGAATCACTGCAAGCTAAAATACAGGTGCCATGTCATAACAGGTAGAATAGTTTATAGATTTGAGTTGTCGCTGTGAAAAGTTAGTCTGAGTTTTATGTTCATTCATTACCAACTATCCATTTTATTTTATAACATAATACAGCTGCAGCAAAACAATAAAATTTTGGTTTGACTTACTTGATGGGAAATTGCAAGTAAAATATCTAATTTCTAGCATTGTGCACAATTTCCAAAGCTAAATAATTCCCTGGTATAAAACTTTTATATGAAATACTGGCATTTAAATCTATCCAAATCAAAGTTACACAACATCGCCCATTACTTTCTACAGCCTAGGTCCAAAACACAAGCTGTTTGCTGACAGTACAGGCCCTTCTGAATCCAATGTAATTTACTAGAGTCTACACAGGACTTCAAATGTTTGGTTTGTTAAAACACCAATTGGGTGAAACTTTGATGTTTTTAAACTTTGAATTGGTGGCTTTTACAAGTTATCAAATTAAGTGCTTTCAGTAATTTAAAAACTAAACCTACTAAGTTAGTCAGATGTGGCTTACATCATAAGCTTTTTCCTCTTTAATACTTCTAACAAGTATGTAATGCAATGAAAACATTTTATTTTCAGATCTTAATTTTCCTCTGCTGAGTGATGAGAAATGTGTCATGTTGCTGGGCATTTTTGAGATTCCAATTTGGTTCTTGAACACAAACCATGGGAAAAGTAAACTAGGTGTAGGTGTTAAAACAACAAATATAAGTTTTGGAACTTTCTTATCCCACCAGGAGGTCTAAATGGGTGACAGAAATTGAAGAGATCCTGGAAAACAATTGGAAGGGGGTCAAATGGCAAGCGTGAATTTTTTTTATCCTGTTGGGTAAAGTTGAGTTGTGCGATTGCAACCAGTTAGACTGCTGACTGAGATGTGGCTTTTTATTTACCATAATGAGGGTCACCTGTAAGCATCAAAGTTCTGGCTTCACCAAGCTCAGCATGCAGCTGTTCACTCATTGCAAAATATGCCATTTGACACAGGCTCTGAAAAGCCTTGAGCTTACTGGAGCGTGGCCTGGTACTGTGCTTGGGCTTTGTGCATTGTTTTTATGTTGAGGTTTTCCTACCACAACTACACACCTCCCAATGACGGGCTGTGCTTTGCCTCTTTTTTTTCTTCCTGGCGTAAATCCTATTCCAACAACTGTTCTCTGTAGTTTAAAAAAAAATGTGCTTTTGTTGCTAAGCAGCCAGACCCTACTAGCAGGTGGCAAGCGAGAGCTTCTAGGTATTCTTTCTGTCAAGACACACACACTTGACGCTGCCTTTTCTTTTCCCTGCTCTTTTGCATTGTGTGCATAGGAACTGAAGCTGCCTGTCTACAAGGCTCATTCACCACAGATTGGCTTGCGCCGCTATTTTGCTGACCTCCTCGCCATCCTGAGCAATCGCTACCAGCTCTGCCCCACGGCACGCCACCTCGCTGTTTACTTACTAGACCTCTTCATGGACCACTATGATGTTGCAGCAAAACAGCTTTATGTCATTGCCCTTTCCTGCCTCCTCCTAGCTAGTAAGTATGATTAGCTAGTAAGTATGATTTTTTTTAATTGGGCTGCTTGAACAGTAAGTAAATTTTGAAAATGACTCTGCCAGGTTTTGGAATTGATGGCTGATCTGTTACTTTTTTTTATCATAAGGTGATCTGTTTATAAAGTTGCAGTTGAACTATGTCTGGAATTGCAAATGTTGCAAAATTTACTGGCCATTTCATATTCATGCCTTTCTGAATTTTGACCAATTTAAAAAGGAATGCGTGACTTTGAACCACATATCTCATCCTGAAGACATTCAAGACAAGTAAACATTTTAACTATTCTGTATGTAGAAAGTAATTGAGGACTGATTTTACATCCTTGCATAAAATTTTAATTAATTCTGTTCAATAAAGTCATGGGTTCGCCATACACATTGTTTTTAAATTGATTAACTTTTTTGCTGTATGGTGCAGTGACGGCTCTGCCCAAATCCTTCCTTCAGTACTGGGGTCATACTATTATGTTCCTTACACTGCTTTGCCTCCTCAACAAGTGCATAAAATTTTACGTGAAACACTTTACACCATTTGGGATGTATTTGCACTGTAGCTACCAGCCTGAGACCAGTAGCTGCAGTTTGTGTGTACATTGCTTGACTCCTGTCTGGCTGGAAAGTTTAATTGTCCTGTTCAGCAGAGAGTTCTCCACAGGCCTGAATATACACACGGGCAGAGCTGTCTCCTATAAGTTAGAAATTTAAATGTTGAGAGTGGAGAAGGGAGAATCTTTACTTTAAACACTTTAGTTAAGGTTAGGTGACCCCTTGAGCACTTTATAAACCAGATTTGACATTGCACTGAATTTACACTCTGGAGTTAGCGTGGGCCCTGACTCCAGGTTTATACTAAGAGTTTAGCGTCTGTGCAATGTTCAAATCGATTTACACTGACAAACTTGCATTGTAACTGAACCCCTTAGTGCAATTCGAGAAAATAAATCAAGTCGAGGGAGTATAAAACTGCAGCTGGTTAATGGTGATTATGATTGTAAGATACCATTACGGTCCTTTGAAACAATACTTGTGCTGTGATTAATGTCAAATTGTGTAGCATTGCTATTGGCCTTTGCTGAAAATCTTTTTGGAAATCCATCTGAAAGAGTAAAATCATTTCCAAGCTCATGAACAGTTTATTTTTTAATTGAGGGAATTAGTGTTTTCTCTCTCTCTCTCTTTCCCCCTCCCCCCAATTTTATCTCTGCCATCCCCTCCTGAAGGCATTGACTTATGCTGGGTATCATTCCTCCAGCTGCCCATTTGTACCTCGCACACTGGTCTATATTCATGTGAGCATACAGTGAGTGTCAGGGTATTGAGTCATCGGGGCAGCATAATTGAGTTGGGTCCTGTCCTTTCCCAGTGTCTACACAAGTGGGAACATGGACCAAGTTTTCCTAACCCAGTGCCATTGAAGCCCTTTGTAGCCCCTGCTTAAGGTGTCAGCCTTGCCTCAGTGGTACTCTTGCTTCTGAGTCAGAAGGTTGTGGGTCCAAGCCTCAGTCCAGAGACTTAAGCAATAATCTAGGCTCACACTTTAGTGCAGCACTGAGGGGTTGCTGAACTGTCGGAGGTGCCATCTTTCGAATGAGACGAGGCCCTGACTGCCCCCTCAGTTGGACATATGAGATCCCATGGCACTTTTTGAAGAAGAGCAGGGGAATTCACCTGGTATCCTGGCCAACAATTATCCTTCAGCCAGCATCACTCAAACAGATTTTCTGGTCATTTATCTCTTTGCTGTATGTGGGGCCCTTGCAGTGCACAAATTGGCTGTCACATTTCCCTGCAGCACGATGGTGACTGCACTTCAAAAGTACTTCATTGGCCGTGAAACGCTTTGGGACGTCCTGATATCATGAAAAGAGCTATATAAATGCAAGTTTTAACTCTTTCTTTCTGTTACTGACCTGCTGAGATTAGCTAACTCTGCACAAATTGGGAATTGAACCTGGGACCTTTCCTAGTCTGTGTCTCAGCAAGTTACTGGATAAGTCACCGGAATCCCTCAAAAGGGCCCAACCCGAAACATCGACCTGCTTGTTCTCATTGTAGATGTTGAGTGACCTACAGTGTGTTTCCAGCATTTTCTGGTTTTGCTTTAAATCTTTTAGTTGAACAAGTTCTCTTTCAGTGACCTTCAGCCTTTTATCAGTGGTCAAGAATAGCAGGGGTGAGACTGGAAGGGGAGGAAGAATGGGGAAGTACTATGGAAACAGTTATTACAGTTTGTTATTCTGATCTTCTGTTTTTATCAAAAAATAAAAGCAGAGAGTACTGAAAATATTTGGGTCTCGCAGTGATAGGTTAATACTTTGAGTGAGGTCCTAGTTTATCACAATTAAGTCTTCTATTTTATTTCAGGTATCCAGCATTTATACTTTTTCTTTTTACTTCTGAATAAAAACAAAGGTTTACATAGGAACAGGAGTAGGCCATTAGTTCCCCTCTGCTATTTTATTAGCCACTTTTTTTAAAAATCAGTAAGTGTTCCTTAAAAAATGTTTTTAAGGGATAATTTTGCTGTAGCATATACACCCAGGTTTAATTCTTAGCCTCTCTAGCAATTAGTGTGGGTCAGCAGATAAGGCTTAGTGTTGTAGCCCATCTCTGCGCTCATGCTTGCTGCTAATCAGTTGCTGCACCAGTCATGAAACCTTGCAAAATTATGCCTTTGTAATGTGAAATTTGAGTATATGATCATGTCACCATATCTTCTCTCATTGTGGCAAATTTAATGAATTGAATCATTATTTTACAGTGACAATCTCTGGTTAACTGCGTTTGCTGAAACAGCGATTCTTGCCAACTGCAGCATTAACTCCTCCCCAGCAACTGCGATAGCACAGGCTGTCCAAGGAACTAAGCCTACTCAAAGCAATGCCCCTTTAAGATGTTCTTTCTGCCTGTGCAGGTCATTTGGCACAGTGCTGCTGTTCTGAGTCGGGGGAGGAAGGTATGGTGCGATATATTTTTCCAAGAATGCTGACAGGAATTCTGTGATCGAATTGTAGGAGGCAAGGGCAGTGTCAATTTTCCCCCCCTTTTCTTTCCCCCACCCTGTGACTCATTGCCTTGTGATGCTTCATCAAAAAGCAGTGTCAGTATTCAAACTTGTACACATTTTGCAGTAGCATAGGAACAGAGTAGGACATTCAGCCCCCTCAAGCCTGTTTTGCATTCAGTTAGATCATGGCTGATCTGTACCTCAACTCCACTTATCCATCTTTATCCATAACTCATCATACCCTTTGAGGGAGAGTGTTCCAGATTTCCACTACCCTTTGTGTAGAAAAAGTGTTTCCTGATTTCAGCCCTGATGGCCTAGCTCTAATTTTAAAATTGTGCCTCTTGTTAATGGATTCCCCCACCAGAGGAAATCGTTTCTCTGTATCTACTCTGTGGAATCTCTATCATTTTAAGCACTTCAATTAGATCACCCCTGAGCCTTCTAAATTCAAAGCAATGCAAGCCAACTTTATGCGACCTGTCCAATTTAATCTTTCAAACCCTGGTAGTATTCTGGTGAATCTGTGCTGTACCCTCTCCAAGGCCAATATATCCTTTTTGTGGTGCAGGTTGATGCCTCAACTGTTCGTGCTGCCATTTTTTCTCATTCTGGTTCACTGATACTCATCCAAATGGACCCTCTCCCGCACCTCATTTATGTATGAGTCATAGTCACGCCGGCCATCAAGCCCTGTCTATTCTAATACCATTTTCCAGCACTTGGTCTGTAGCCTTGTATGCTATGGCGTTTCAAGTGCTCATCTAAATGCTTCTTGAATGTTGTGAGGGTTCCTGCCTCTACCACCCTTTCAGGCAGTGAGTTCCAGATTCCAACCACCCTCTGGGTGAAAAAGTATTTCCTCAAATCCCCTCTAAACCTCCTGCCCCTTATCTTGAAACTATGCCCCCTGGTTATTGACCCCTCTACTAAGGGGAAAAGTTCCTTTCTATCTACCCTATCTATGCCCCTCATAATTTTGTACAGCTCAATCAGGTCCCCCCTCAGCCTTCTCTGCTCTAAGGAAAACATCCCCAGCCCGTCCAGTCTCTCTTCATAGCTGAAATGCTCCAGCCCAGGTAACATCCTGGTGAATCTCCTCTGCACCTTCTCCAATGCAATCACATCCTTCCTATAGTGGGGCGACCAGAACTGCACACAGTATTCCAGCTGTGGCCTAACTAGCGTTTTGTACAGCTCCATCATAACCTCCCTGCTCTTATATTCTATGCCTCGGCTAATGAAGGCAAGTATGCCATATGTCTTTTTAACCACCTTATCTACCTGTCCTGCTGCCTTCAGGGATCTATGTACATGCACACCAAGGTCCCTCTGATCCTCTGTCCTTCCTAGGGTCCTACCATTCATTGTGTATTCCCTTGCCTTGTTAGTCCTCCCAAAATGCATCACCTCACACTTTTCAGGGTTAAATTCCATTTGCCACTGTTCTGCCCATCTAACCAACCCGTCTATATCGTCCTCTAGCCTGAGGCTTCCCTCCTTGCTATTTACCACTCCACCAATTTTCGTGTCATCTGCGAACTTACTGATCATACCTCCTACATTCATATCTAAATCATTAATGTACACTACAAACAGCAAAGGACCCAGCACCGATCCCTGCGGTACACCACTGGACACAGGCTTCCAGTCACAAAAACAACCTTCGACCATCACCCTCTGCCTCCTGCCACTAAGCCAGTTTTGGATCCAATGTGCCAAATTGCCCTGGATCCCATGGGCTCTTACCTTCTTGACCAGTCTCCCATGTGGGACTTTGTCAAAAGCCTTACTGAAGTCCATGTAGACTACATCAACTGCACTACCCTCATCCACGCACCTAGTCACCCCCTCGGAAAAATTCGATCAAATTGGTTAGACACGATCTCCCCCTGACAAAGCCATGCTGACTATCCTTGATTAATCCTTGCCTCTCCAGTGGAGACTAATTCTGTCCCTCAGAATTTTTTCCAATAATTTCCCTACCACTGATGTTAGGCTCACTGGCCTGTAATTCCCTGGTTTATCCCGACTACCCTTCCTGAATAATGGTACTACGTTAGCTGTCCCCCAGTCCTCTGGCACCTCCCCTGTGGCCAGAGAGGATCTGAAAATTTGTGTCCGAGCCCCTACAATCTCCTCCCTTGCCTCACACAGCAGCCTGGGATACATCTCGTCTGGGCCTGGGGATTTATCCACTTTTAAGCCCACTAAAACCGCTAGTACCTCCTCTCTCTCAATACTAATTTGTTCAAGTATATCCCAATCCCCCTGCCTGATTTCTATGCCTATATCGTCCTTCCTCCATAGTGAACACAGATGCAAAATATTCATTTAAAACCTCACCCACATCTTCCGGCTCTACACACAGATTGCCACTTTGGTCCCTAATGGGCCCTACTCTTTCCCTGGTTATCCTCTTGCCCTTAATATACTTACAAAACACCTTGGGATTTTCCTTTATTTTGCCCGCCAGTGTTTTTTCATGCCCCCTCTTCGCTCTCCTAATTTCTTTTTTAAGTACCCCCCTGCACTTTCTATACTCCTCTAGGGCTTCCACTGTTTTTAGTCCTTTGTATCTGCCAAAAGCCTCCCTTTTTTTCCTAATCCATTCTTGTATATCCCTTGACATCCAGGGTTCCCTGTACTTGTTGGTCCCACCCTGGACCTTTACGGGAACATGTTGGCGCTGTACTCTCTCTCTCTCTATTTCCTTTCTGAATGACTCCCACTGCTCTGATGTGGATTTTCCTACAAGTAGCCGATCCCAGTCCACTTTGGCCAGATCCTGCCTTATCATATTAAAATCGGCCTTCCCCCAATTTAGAACCTTTATTTCCAGTCCATCTTTGTCCTTTTCCATGACGACCTTATGGTCACTGTCACCAAAATGCTCTCCTACTGACACTTCTACCACTTGCCCGGCTACATTCCTTAGAATTAGGTCCAGTACCCCTTCTCTTGTAGGACTTTCTACATGCTGGCTCAAAAGCTCTCCTGGATGCACTTTAGGAATTCCGCACCCTCTAAGCCTTTCACACTCTGACTATCCCAGTTAATATTGGGGAAGTTGAAATCCCCTACTATTATTACCCTATTATTTCTACACTTCTCTGAGATTTGCCTACATATCTGTTCCTCTATCTCCCCCTGACTGTTTGGGGGCCTATAGTACACTCCCAGCAAAGTGCTTGCCCCTTCTTGTTTTTAAGTTCTATCCATATGGCCTCATTAGAGGAACCTGCTAAGATATCATCCCTCCTTACAGCAGTAATTGACTCCTTGATTAATATTGCGACACGCCCTCCTATTTTACACCCCCCTCTGTCTCGCCTGAAGATTCTATACCCCGGAATATTGAGCTGCCAGTCCTGCCCCTCCCTCAACCATGTCTCTGATAGCAACAATATCATACTCCCATGTGTTCATCAACACCTTCAATTCATCTGCCTTACTCGCAAGACTCCTTGCATTAAAATAAATGCCATCCAGCCTTGCCATACTCCCTTGTGCCATTACATATTTGCTCTGCCTTCCAGGCTGACTTGTTTTTTCCTCTATTTGGCTGTGCATCACCCCCTACTATAGCTCCACTCCGTATCCCATCCCCTTGCCAAGTTAGTTTAAACCCCCCCCCCCCCCCCCCACCTCAACAGCACTAGCAAACCTCTCCGCAAGGATGTTGGTCCTGTTTCAGGTGCAACCCGTCCGACTTGTTCAGGTCCCACCTTCCCCAGAAGCAGACCCAGTGATCCAGGAAACTGAAGCCCTCCCTCCTGCACCAACTCTTTAGCCATGCATTCATCTGCTCTATCCTCCTATTCCTATACTCACTAACACGTGGCACCGGGAGTAATCCAGAGATTACAACCTTTGTGGTCCTGCTTTTTAATCTGCTACCTCATTCCCTAAATTCTTGTTGCAGGACCTCATCCCTCTTTCTACCCATGGCGTTGGTACCAATGTGAACCACGACCTCTGACTGTTTGCCCTCTCCCTTCAGAATGCCCTGCAGCCGTTCAGTGACATCCTTGACCCTGGCACCAGGGAGGCAACATACCATCCTGGAGTCACGTCTGCGGCCACAGAAACGTCTACCTGTTCCCCTTACAATAGAATCCCCTATCACTATTGCTCTCCCACTCTTTTTCCTCCCCTCCTGTGCAGCTGAGCCACTCGTAGTGCCACGGACTTGGCTCTTGCTGCATTCTCCTGAGAAACCATCTCCCCCATCAGTATCCAAAATGGAAAATCTGTTGGAGAGGGAGATGGACCCAGGGGTCTCCTGCACTACCTTTTTTTACTCTGTCTGGTGGTCACCCATTTCCTGTCTGCCTGTGCACTCTTTATCTGCGGTGTGACCACCTCGTTAAACGTGCTATCCACGAAGATCTCGGCTTTGCGGATGCGCCACAGTGACTCCAGCCGCAGCTCCAGCTCCGAAACGCAGATTTCGTGTAGCTGCAGCTGGAGACACTTCCTGCACACGTGTTCGCCCTGGACACCGAAAGTGTCTCTGACTTCCCACATAGCACAGGAGAAGCACTCCACGTTGCCGAGCTGACCTGCCATGTCCTACCCTTAATTTACTCCCTTTACTTCCTTTAAATTAAAGAATATTAAATACGCTAGGGACCTTACTTCCCTTTAAAAACTACTTACTCTAAACTGGAGACCTTACTTTTACTTCAACGACTGGACTGTAGAAATACTCACCAGGTCCTACTTGACCATCAGCTCCTTCCCTGGTTGTGACGTCGCTTTAGCGGTTTCGCAGTTGTTGTTTGACTGCTTCCGCTCTCGGACTCTTTCCTTGGTGTAAAGTAAGAACCAATTCCCAACTCGCAGCACTCTGTTTAAACCGCACTCAGGGCTCCACCCAGGGCTGCTGCTGCTGCCGGTGAGTCTGGGCCTCGCTCGCTCTCCCGCTGCTTAAATCCTCGGTGTCCTCGCTCAGGCTCCACCCAGGGCCGCTGCTGCCGGTGAGTCCGCTGCAGTGATTGTTGATAAGCTGTCGATATGATGGCCATCACAACTGAGTGTGATCCTCGGCACTTTCCAGCAGGGTTCACTGTATAGCGATCAGGTTCCAATTTCCTATTGTTTCACCTCCCACACCTTGGTAGAAGTCATTTGCATAGCCCATTTGCTGCTGTGGCTAAGATTAGCTAACTTGGTACTGACCAGTGCATAAAACCTGTCAACCTGCATGGCTATAGCACACCGGGCAGTACACTAAATTAGTGAGGGGTTATTATGCTTCAATATAGTTTAGAAAATCAAATCATTTTTCTCCCTCTCCTCCCTCCACCAGACCTCCCTGTTTTTTCTTAGAATGTCAAATTTGAGATTTAGTAGTCTGTCTTGCTCACCAGATTTGCTGTCTGAAATTTCAGCCTTGCAGGTGGAATCTGATCAATTGGTTTTCCTAACATCTGTGCCTAGAAGGCACATTTCTGGAAATCTAAACGTTTCCAAGAGTTTTTCGCATCTGCTTATAAATGCATGTCATGCAGATGGGATTTACGTTGCTTCCTCATGACGCAGGACATTTCCTGGCTATTTTCTACCTAAACTGACAGCAATCTCCTTGAAACCAGCACCTGATTATTGGTTTAAAAACCTCAGGGACCATGGAGTGTTGGTGGGGCCGGGGGGAGGGGTTGAGGGTGGAATGGTGATTGATTGTGATTAGGTTTGCAAAATTCCAGGAATTTTTAAAAGAGGAAACTTTCTATGGGAATTTATGGGAATTTTGAGTTTTTTTGCACACTGATGGTTTTTGTCTCTGACCCTTATATTGGCCCAGAAATTGGAGTTCGATGGTTGCTGCGGGGGTAAGGATCCCCCGCGATATTGCACTCTGCGCCTACCTTTATGGTTTTGGCCCACACGAACTTCAGTTCCTGGGCCTCTCCCTGGTGCCGGCGCGCAGTGTGTGCGTGTCCCAGAGGCGCAGTTAATTCGATGCGACCTCTGGGATCACGTGGGCCAGTTAGAGCCAATGGCAGCACACCATCTTTCATTCATAGTTTTGACAGCAAAACTATGAATACAACAAGCCCCCAAAAGAACAGCTAAACCGCAATTAAATTTTTTTTTAAAAACCATCACATTAATAAAATAACTATAGTTAAATAAATTAACCACTTTAAACAAAAATTTTTATTTTTGAAAAAATTAAATTCTTTTTAAAAGTTATAAAAATAAACTTACCTTTCTTTAAAGTCTCTAAAAAAGATAAACCTGTTGAAATTTTTTTTAAATAATACTTAATTAACTACTTACCTTGTTAAAAGGGGGTCTTACGCCTGCTTTCTTTATGTGTAAAATCTTAAACACTTACCTGCGTGTTCAAACCTGAAAAAAAAACTAAGTGCGCTGCGTGCGCACAACCTGTAGAGCGCACGCGGTTCACTTAGGAACCGCCCCCTTCGCAATACCTGAAGTGCCGGTTTCCCGCGCATGCAGGAAACCGGCACTTTGGGACCTAATAACGCGAGAGTACACAGTGCGTACTCTCCCGCATTAAGTCTAATTTTCGGGCCATTATCTTTGTCATCAAAATAGACATACTGTTCCATACAAATAAAAACAGCTTATTTAGCCTGTAATTTGTCCTTATTTTGTCCCTTTGAGTCTTCTACTCATCATTGCTCCTCCTGATTCTCTGGCTCTGACGTGTCCATTTCCTCCAGCTGTGTGGTGGACACTTCTGTATCTGGCTCAATAAGTTGTAGGTTCGCCCGGATAGCCACCAGTTTCTCCACTCTGTTGTTAGTCAGCCTGTTGCACACCTTTGTATGCATATTCCGAAAAAGTGACCAGTTTCGTTCAGAGGCCGCTGATGAAGGTGGGATTTGGAGTATCACCGATGCAATAGGTGACAGGGCCTCAGATGCACAAAGTCCCTTCCACCAGGTATGTGCACTGATATGCTTGCATGATTCCCATATCCTGTCCCCATTCCAAGACCTTGCTTGGTAGAGAACTTTGCCAGACTTCCCAGAACTTTGCCCACGTCCAGATTGAGGTGGCGTGAGAGGGTAGAAATCACACTGTAAGCGCGGTTGATCTGTTCTCCAGAAAGTATTGGTCTCCCAACATGCTTTGGGTCCAGCATGTATGCTGCAGCATGAATCGGCTTGACACAAAATTCTTGACACGTCTGTATGAATTGAACAATTGCCTTCTCCTCTGCTTTGAGCAGCAGGGGTGTGGGTAGGGCAATGCTGATTTGTTCTTTTAAATCAGCAAAAAGCCTGAGAACATCTGACAAGACAGCGTCATCTCCTTCAATCTGAGCAATTGCAGATGCTACTGGTGAGAGTAGTTTAAGGCTGCTAACCACTCTCTCCCAAAACACATCATTCAGCAGTATTTTCTTGATGGGACTGGGATATTGCCATTTCTTGCAGCGACTCCTTACCCTCCAGAAGGCTGTTGTACATTATGACAACGCCACCCCATCTAGTGTTGCTGGGCGGCTTCAGTGTGGTGTTCTTGTTCTTTGTCGTTTGCTTGGAGTTGAAGGTTGCTGCAACTGCCTGTTTTCCCCTGACATACTTAACAACTTGCTTGGCTCTCTTGTACAGTGTTTCCATGGTTCTCAAACCCATGATGTCCTTGAGGAGCAGGTTGAGCCCATGAGCTGCGCACCCAATAGACGTAATATGAGGGTAGGCCTCCTCCACTTGAGCCCAAGCAGCCTTCATATTCGCAGCATTGTCAGTAACTACTGCAAAGACCTTTTGTGATCCAAGATCGTTGATGACCGCTTTCAGCTCATCAGCAATGTATGTGTCTGTTGTCCTTCGTGTCTGCTCTTGAAGAACACTAGGAGAGGAGTGGAGACGATGTAGTTTATGATGCCCTCCCCATGTACATTTGACCACCCATCTGAGATAACTGCAACACAGTCTGCCATCTCTATCATTTCTTTGAGCTTTCCTTGGACTCTGTTATACTCAGCCTCCAGCAAATAAGTAGACAAAGCATGTCTGGTGGGAGGACAGTATGCAGGGCGAATAACATTGAAAAATCTCTTCCAGTACACATTGGCTGTGAGCATGAGGGGTGAGCCTGTCGCATATACAGCTCGAGCAAGGCACTCAGCTGCATTCTTCTGGCTATGGTTATCCATTGTATCAAAGAACCTTCCAAGTGGGCCAGGAGTTGCTGATGATAAGGAGCATGATGCTGAATGTGAACCATCATCATCTTGAATGGGAGCAGAGGAACTCTGGGCTGACTGCTGTGAGCTTTGAGTGAAGTTGTTGCATTTGGATAAATGCTGCTGCATCTTTGTGGCATTCTTTACATATGGCTTTGTACAGTGTTTGCACATGTGCACAGTCTTTCCATCTTTAATGCCTGGGGTAAAATGCTTCCACACATCCGACGGTAAACATGGCATTGTTCTATGCAGAGAAATAAAGGGCATTCGTCTCTGTGTCGAACTGCGGTCGATCAGTACGATTGCAACAGGGTGAGTAAATTTTTCCTGATGCTCCATGTGATGGAAGCATGACCTGTGCATGCACGACGCTACATCACCAATAGAGGGAGCTAATCGCTTATCCACTCATCCAACCAATCAGGACACATTTGTTCACAGTCACACACAAAACTTGTAATTATTAAAACAAGCCAAGTAAGAAGATAAACATATATTGATTAAGAAATTCCTTAATAATTAAGATTCCATCTCTGTTAGTAATTTTGAGAGGACCTGTGGGGGGGAAAAAAAAATACAAAAAAAAACAATATTATGCTAGCATGTGCTTTTTTGGGTAAACTTCCTGTGGAAAATTTCCGGAAATTTACCGGAAACTTTCCACCCCTTCGCAACCCTAATCGTGATTGGTATTGTCTATGCAGTCTACTTATTACTGACTTAAAATGTACCGAATGTGAGGAAGGGTGGAGCTTTCCTCCAAGTTGCCGTTGAAGGAAGTTCATTCGTATCTTTTAAGCATGTGCTGCTCCATAGGGGCGGCAGAATAATTGTGGTACAAGTTCTATGCAGCCTTGGCTGTTACTATAGCAATTGTCTACTTAATAGTACAAACACAACAGGAGAAGTGGAAGTCATGTGATTGTTCAAAGCTTTGCAGAACTCTTAAAAGTGAACTGTTCATATAAAACCTTTGAAGATGTTGTCCAAAAATAACTTAATTTTTACAGTAGTCATTCGCCTACTTTGTGAGCAGATACTGTTTGCTTGCAAAAACAATTGCTTTAGGTAATCTTGTTGCTCTGCAGCCTATTATAAACTGCTATTGCACTATTACAAAAGCAAAATACTGCAGATGCTGGAAATCTGAAATAAAAACAAAATGCTGGAAATACTCAGCAGGTCAGGCAGCATCTGTGGAGAGAGAAACAGAGTTAACGTTTCAGGTCAATGACCCTTTGCACTATCTCAGATAGCTCGTGATTTTGTAAATTTTCCCCCCCAGAATTAGACATGCCTGTGCTTAAAGATCATAGCACTCTGCTCATTGTCACGGATTTTGTTTTCCCCCTCTCCAATTTGCCTCCTTCCTCTCCTGAAGTTGTTGAATCGTGCTGGATTATGGTTTCATAAACACCAGGCGTCCATTACCTCGCGCAAATGGTCATTCTCGATGAGTGAACCCAAGCACTGAGGCAATTCAACTGCGGAGAGCATCACAGCTGATCTTGTCCGCACCTGGGCACTTTCTAGCAGGCGCCATTAGATAGTGAGCAGGAGTGGAAACCCTGCTTTTTGGAGGTGCTGTCTTTGGATGAGATGTTAAACTGAGGGCCTGTCCTGCCCCCTCAGGTGGACGTAAAAGATCCCATGGCATTATTTCGAAGAAGAGCATGAGATTTTTCCTTGGTATCCTGGCCAATATTTATCCCTTATCCAGCATCACTCAACAAAGAGCAGGGGGGTTCTCCTGGTGTCTCTGCCAATATTTCCATGATGTCAGTAAAACAGATTATCTGGTCATTATCTCATTGCTGTTTGTGGGACCGTGCTGTGTGCAAATTGGCTGCCGCATTTTCTATATTACAACAGTAACTATGCTTCAAAAGTACTTCATTGGATGTAAAAGGCTTTGGGAGGTCCTGAGGTCATAAAAGGCACTATATAAATGCAAGTCTTTCTTTGATTTCTTCACCCTCCAGCCCAGGATCCTGATGACAATTAATAATTATATCTCGTCTCACATTGCTTGCCGTTAATTTTTGAACTGTTATAAGAACGTAAGAAATAAGAGCAGGAGTAGGCCATACGGCCCCTCGAGCATGCTCCACCATTCAGTAAGATCATGGCTGATCATCGACCTCAACTCCACTTTCCTGCCCGATCGCCATATCCCTTGATTCCCCTGGAGTCCAAAAATCTATCCATCTCAGTCTTGAATATACTCAAAGACTCAGCATGCACAGCCCCTCTAGCGTAGAGAATTCCAAAGATTCACAACCCTGTGAGTGAAGAAATTCCTCCTCATCTCAGTCTTAAATGACCTACCCCTTATCCTGAGACTATGCCCCCTAGTTCCAGACACTCCAGCCAGGGGAAACAACCTCTCAGCATCTACCCTGTCAATCCCCTTCAGAAACTTGTACGTTTCAATGAGATCACCTCTCATTATGTTATGTAGGTAAAATTGTAACGGCCCCCACTACTGCCCCAGCTAAGACCACCTAGAGCTGCTTTTCTATTGTTCTTCGGCTCCTGGCACATGTAGTACACTGGTCTCTCAGCCAGTGGGAATGGGAAGATAACTGTACTGGATTTTAACACCAGTGTCCTGCCAGACCAATTTCTTTTACTGGGTCTTTCTTGACTGCTGCCAGTCCCCCTGGGGCCAATAAACATTCTGTTTTGCTGATGGCAGCGCATTTACTGGTGCAGCCCAACATCATGATGCTGTTATGTATATGAGTGGCTATTGTCTTTGCTGTGATGTCAGAGTGTCAGCACCGCAGTGGCAAAACTGTCAGTCTCTGCATTTGCAAAATGACGTGTCGCACAATCTAGCCAACGTACAGCAAGGCTGGCTGCACTGTGTGGTTAAACTGTGCCGCTCTCCTGAGACTAAGGCAGCTCAAGTGATTGAACTGAGGACAGCCTTGTTATGTGGGAATTAATTTCAGTCTGTATATAGTATTTACAAGCTGAGACTTGTTATCGAAATTGGGAAGGGATGACTTGTGTTCTGGTACTGTCTGAGCAATTTTGTCACTTCAGTAAATTAAATAATTTATCAGATGTTTTGAGTGTTTATTTGCAGGGTTTTGAGCACTTAGTCAATGCACAAAAAAAGGAATACTGGGATTAAAGGGACGGTGGTAACTTGGGTACATAATTGTCTAAGGGCTAGGAGGCAGAGAATAGTGGTGAACGGATGTTTTTCTGACTGGGGAGAAGTATGCAGTAGGGTCTCCCAGGAGTCGGTATTAGGACCATTGCTTTTCTTGTATATAAATGACCTGGACTTGGGTATAGGGAGTACAATTTCGAAGTTTGCCAGTGATATAAAACTTGGCAGCGTAGTAAATAGCGAAGAGGATAGTAGCAGACTTCAGGAGGACTTAGGCTGGTGAAATGGGCAGACAGATGGCAGATGTAATTTAAGGAGAAATTAGCATAGGGAGGTCAGTCTCCCTAAGTAAGAAAAGTGGAAAATTAATGATGTAAAAGCACTTGGAGTACAAAAATGGGGACCAAGTGGCATATTCATGGGTCTACACTGCTGTTGGCATTTATACTACAAAGTGCAGCCATGAAGGAAGGTGCATATGATTCCTATTGGTTGCACTGCTTTAATACAAGTGTCTCTCAAATTCTTCATGGGAGCCAGAGTTCCTCTAAGAGGGGATGCAGAGGAATGGGAAACCCATCAATTGATTGACTGTGATCTGTCACTCTTGGTCCTAAGCACTGGTTGCTGGGATTGCTGATAAAAGTTCTTTTGATCTAACCATTTTGGAACTCCCTTTATATGCAAGAATGAAAGCACTTGCATTAATATAGCACCTTTAATAATCTCAGGATGTCCCAAACGGCTTCAGTCAATTAAATAATTTTGAAGTGTAGTCGTTCTTGCAATGTAGGAAGATGTGGCAGCCATTTTGCGCACAGCAAGGTCCCAAAAGCAGCAATGAGAATTTACCAAATCTATTTTTGCTTGATGGATAAGTATTGGCCAGGACACTGGGAGAACTCCCTTGCTCATTTTTGAATAGTGCCAAGAGATCTTCCATGCCCACCTGTTTAATGTCTCATCGGAAAGAGGACACCTCCATCATTTCAGCACTCAGTACAGCAGTGAAGTGTTGGCCTGGATTATGTGTATAAGTCTTTAGACTAGGGCTTGAACTTGGTAGGTATCTCCTTGTGTAGTGTTGCATGCAGTTACCTTTGAGGCTGGATAAGCATATTAGGTATAGGTGGTTTTATTTTAAAACAAAATCCTATCTTGGAGAGATGTCTGTATATTTGTCATTAAGTACCTGTCTCTGGCATGCTGGGCCCTGATGCACAATACGGAGGCCCGATTGTTCAAGGAGTGCAAAGGACTGGGATCAGCTCTGCACATCTAGCTCGCTGCAATAGGACGAGCAGAGATTCACAAATGAGCCCCATTTTTATGTTGCAATTTGAATTTTTTCCCATTGGGACATTGACTCCTTGCTACGGTATGGTTCCATGGGAATTCACTGCCCCCTTGCAATTTTCTCAATTCGGCATTTATATGATGAGATTTGACTGAATGCTATTTAAATATGGGGGAGGGCATCACAACTGAGGCTGATCTTGTTTTCAGCTGACATGCACGCAAACACAGTTCCAACTCTGGTTGAATTTGATTTTCCTTTTAGTTTAGCTCATGGATTCTGAAGCTAATTGTAGCAGCCCACCTACTGACATAAACTAGCTTAGCACAGTTCAGAAATTGAACCTGGAACCTTCTGATCTGTTGCTTTTATTGAGGAAAGCATCAGTGGAACCATAAGTACCCATTCTTGGAGCTTGAGACTGTGATGCATGGACTCTGGCCTACATTATTCCCTCAATCAAACCACCAAAGAAAGATTATATGATTATTTATTACCACATGCAGGATGTTGCTGTGTGCAAATTGGCTGCTGTGTTTGTCTACACACTATCAATGATTGCACTTAAACACAATTCAGTGCTTTTGGGATATTTCTGAGACATATGTTATATAAATACAAGTTCGTTCTTTCATCCATTTGTTGTGATACATGAATAACTTCCAATGGAGACAAAAATGTTTGCTTTATTGATCTGGGTCCTGTTGGGCTGTATTTAAGTTGCAGTGCTGCAGCCAGTGACAGCCCTCTGTCCAGCAATACTATAATGTAACTCTAAACCTGAAAAACTGATGCACAATGATGGGACTAGGAAATAAGGGGAGTTGTAGTCGTCACCTTCAAGATAACAGCCTCTTTGAAGCGGGCCATTCCATTTTCCAGCATTTGATCGTGGTTTAAGTACTTTGCAACTGAAGAACAGAGTCCTCTACTTTTTAATGGGTGGGGGTGGGGGGGAAGAGGAAGGAGGAGGAGGGTAGAAGCTATCTGGAATACGTCTGAAGTTGTTAGAGGAGCCCGCAGGTATAAAAAAAATCACAGCAGTTGTGAGTGAAGCAAACACATCTTTGTGCCTTCCCCTCATTAAATGCTGGGTTCTTTTTAAAAAGAAAAACTAGTTGTGATTCATGTACCCAATTGCATATTTATGAGGAGTTATTTGCCACCTAATTAACTTGAAGTACATTTTATACAGTCTTTGTAGTGTCCTGTCCTCCTGGGACTGATTTTTTTCCCTTTGAACTATTCCTGTTTGCATGCATAGAAGTGATGGATTTCCTCGCTATTGCAAGTTAGATTGCTGACTCTTGCTGAGGTATGGGCCCTGCCAGCTATCTGATACCCCGCTCAATTGGCCATTTTTCGTGGCTGAGTCCAGACAGTGAATGTCAACAGGCCTTTCAACTATGGTTTTGGGGTGGGGTGTGCAGCATCATAACTGAGCCTAGTCTTCTCATCCGATGTTCATTTATGTATTTTTCAGTAGGGGATCAATGGATAGTGACCAGGAGCTGGAATGCTGACAGTTTATTTTCTTCCTGGTCTGGGAACACTGAGCAAACTTGTAATAAACTTCACTGCTGTGACTGAAATCAGCTAACTCAACAGGAATTGAACCTGGGACTGTACATCTAGACCCCTGGGGGAAATCCAATACATTTTGAGGCATTAGTAATTTGTGTTCAATTTCAGAAATACTGGAGAAGTAATTTCTGTTGGGAGGCAGCAGACTTAGTTTTGTATTTTCCACTTATGTAACAAAGAACACATTTGTATTTAAGCGTTTTTATGGCCTTGTTGTTACTTAGCACTGCCGTTTCAATAGTTGGATGTGACCGTGTATCCCACTATGGTTTTGGTAAGTTTTGTAAGCATTGGACACCCTCAACTTTAGCAAATTCTGGGTCTCATAAAAGAAAAAAAGTGCATCAACATCGGTAATTTGAAAGTGTTTCACAGCCAATGAAGTGCTTTTGAAGTGTACTCACTGTTGTAATGTAGGGAAATGCAGCAGAAAAATTGCGTACAGCAAGGCCCCATAAACAGCAATGTGATAATGACCAGATAATCTGTGTTACTGATGTTGGACAAATATTGGTCAGGACATCAGGAGAACCCCCCCACCCCCCGACTCTCTTATGAATAGTGCCATAGGTTCTTGTACATCCATTTGAGTGGGGAGACAGGGCCTCGGTTTAACGGTCTCCTTTGAAAGACGGAGCCTCTGACAGTGTAGTGCTCCCTTAGTGTTGCACTGAAGTGTAGGCCTAGGTTTGTGCTCAAGTCTTTGAAGTGGGACTTGAACCCACAACCTTCTGTATGGATTCCTTTGTGTTTTAAAAAAAAACTTTTGAGGGTCCTTTGTGTTTTTTTAAAAACTTATTTTGAGGTGCATTCACACTGCTATTTTAGTGTCACCTGTTCCAACCGTGGAGGGAAACCGTGTAAGACCATGCTAAAGCAGATAATCTCACTGCTTCAATTTGATGTGGTGAATGCCAGTGCAGTGTCGACCTAGATTTAAAAAGTGCTTGGAGGTCCCTTGAATCTTTGGACAGAGGGTTGAGATTGGTAGCTGTAGTATAAATGCAGCATTATATTATAGTGCTTATCAGAAAAAAGTGGCAGCCTCTCTGCCCTACCCCCCACCTCCCCCCATGGTTAAGTGTTCTTTCAGTAATTAAAATTGGAAATAGTAAGCACAGAGATCATCATCACCTACCAGCCACACACAAGCCTTTTGTAATGCGTGGCTGCTATAGAGCTAGTGTCTTGATTGAAGATTAGAAATTGAACGAAAATGTTGTGTAGAAATGGCTGCAGTTGGCCAAATTGAAGCAGCTGTGAACAGTTTAGTTGTGTGAAATGCAAGAGCTGTTTGAAGTATGAGGCTCCAGTTTGTTCAGCCTCCACTTAACTAAGTTCCAAGAGCTGGGTGTGAACAGTAGTGGCCTGGTGTGAAACCGGCTCCATTACCATGCTGAACCAGACAGACATGCTGATTGGATTATTATATCACAATTTCTAATTCAATCCCTGCCCCCGGGAGCCGTGAATAGTTTTAAATAGCAATCCATTACCGCCAAGTGTAAGGATGCTGTGCTAGCCTGAAAACAAGAGAGGGAGGCATGCCTTTGTTACCAGAGGAACCAGGGTCTTTACTATCAGTTTGTAGCAGCTGCAAAAATATATTAAATGTTGTCAGACAGAGGTCCGTGAAAGGTTCTCAAGATGTCTGACAGTGGATCATCCTAATCATATTTTTGCCTCATTCACCAAAAATCCTTCCCTTTAAATATCTATCTGGTGAATAAAGTAGTCTGAGGGGAATGAGCATTGCTTCAGATAAAAGGCAAACACATACCTGATCCCAGATAGATAGAATTCCTGTGGAGCAAATTACTTCATTCTTTCCATTAATGTGGGATTTTTGATACAGCTCTACTAGTTCTGTATAATCCTGATCCAAGCATAATATTTCCTCTAATTTGTTTCATTGCTTAGCACGCTGCATAAATTGTCACTCTCTTATCGCCATAACAACAATCCTTTTTTTTAATTAAGCCGTTCTGGTTAGTAGGCTTAATGATTATAAATGGGTTGAAATTTGTGCTGTAAATTGTAAATTTATTTTTATAAGCAGCTCACAAAAATCCCAGGAAATTGTGTTTCTCAGGTTTCTGACATTCCTTATTGTGTTCTTGTTTGCTCCCTGCCAGCATGTTGGGTTGAATCTCTGCTTTTTTTACAAGGCTGGTTTTTCATACAAGGTAGATTGTTGTAGCAAGGTCAAATAGTTAAAGGAACATTATCTTTTTGGGAAGTGTTAGAATCTTTTTGATTTCATTTGGGCAGGCTGATGAACCTTGTTTATCTTGGGATGTGGGTGACACTGACAAGGCAGTATTTATTGCTAATCCCTAGTTGTCTTGAGGGCATCAAGAGTCAATCACATAGTGTAGGACTGGAGTCTCATGTAGGCCAGACCAGGTAGGGGTGGCAGGTCTCTTCCCTGAAGGTGTTGTTGAACCAGTTGTGTTATTACAACAATCCAGCAGCTTTCATGGTCATTTTTTTCTGGCGCCACCTCACAAATGATCCGATTCATCAAATTTAATTTCACAACTTGCCCTAGTTGGATTTGAACTCACGACCTCTTAATTACTAGTCCATACCCTGTTAGAATGATGGGATTCAATTGCTTGCCTGTTGTGACATGTTTTAATTATTTGCCACCTTTTTGCCCTCCTGTCCTAAGGCTGTTGGCTTCTGGAGTATAGTTTCATTGACGCCTTCTGGTCCATTCTTTGTCTAGGAGGCGGGGAATGTTGGCAGGCTGTTTGATCATCGGAGGCATTGCTGCTGAGCCTCGTTCTGTGCTCATCTGACGTTCAGACATGCATTTCACCCAACATGCTGCCAGGGAGCAAACAAGAACAAGATCGGGAGCAATAACAATAAACACCTCCCCGCATCCAGAGGTGCTGTGGTCTATTGTTAAAGTACTATTGTCAACCTGGTTGAGACCAGCAAACATCCTTGGACCTGAGACCTTCCTTGTGTGTTTGGCTCAACTGCTCCCTGCCTCGGGAAAGCCCCAAGTCTCCATTTTTAATCTCCGTACTGTCATTTGATTGCCCTGACAAGAGACGTCTATAGATTAAAGCATAGATATTAAATTATTAAAGTTCTATTTATAGTTTCTGGCTGCACCAGGAATGAGCTGAAAGTTTTTGTCAGACATTTGTTGCTTTGGAGCTGTGTGTGGTAGTTTGGCTTGGGGTGACTTGGCTTTAAAAAAAAAAACTGCCCAAATGCCCAGGATACACTTGAATAAGCCTAATGGTCAAAGAGGAGATTCCCTGTGTATAGGTATCGCCGAGTATTCTCCCAATTAACACAGTGCATTAGAATCAAAAGAACGATGAACAAACTGATGAGTAAGGTACAAGTATTGACTGTGATGAGTCCAAGAACTTGTGCACACCTGTTAAGGAAGAACTTGCATTTATATAGCAGCTTTCACATCTGTGCTAGTGTGTTTCACGGCCATTGAATTACTTTTTGAAGTGTGGTCACTGATATGTAGACAAATTGGGCAGCAAATTTGTGCACTGCAAGGTCCTAGCAACAGCAGAGATAAAATTTGGTGGTGTTGATTGAGGGATAAAAGCTGCCCAGGGCACAGAGAACTACCTTGCCATGGGATCTTCTATGGCCGCTTGAACAGACAGACAGATGTTTAACATCTCATCTGAAAGACATCACTTCAGACAATGCAACATACTCTCCGTTTTAGCCTAGATTATGTGCTCGAGTCCTGAAGTGGGGCTTGAACCCATAAACGTCTGATTGAGGTGAGAGTGCTACCGCTGAGCCAAACTGCCATTTAACAGGGTCGTCAGAGTTTAAAGAGGAATCTGGAAAAAAGCAGAGATACAGATAACAGTACAAAACTCTTGGTACATGAACAGCAAGAAGGTGAGAGTCCTAAATGATACAAACAGGGCTGAAACAGGATAAGAATAAAAGTTAAATTTCTAAATGATTACTCCTAATAGTCACTAGGGAAGACATATGCAGCATATCCTCCCTTACCCTCCAAAAATGATGTAAATAGAAAGAGCAGCTTTGATATAAGGGAGATGGAAGTTATTGGCGGGCATAAAGTTTCTAAATAAATAAATCCTATATGATGGATAGTATTTATCCTACAGTTAATAGTAAATGGACCAAAATGGTGCTTATTTTCAAAACAGATGCAGGCATCTACAGATCCATTTTTCTTGCTTCAACTGGGTAAAATAATGGAACTGATTATCAGGAGTAAATTGGAAGATGACTTGTAACACTAATCTAGTAAACAGCAACCACAAAATTCTGCATGACCAATATCCTTGACCTTTTGAGGTGATATTCCAAGTGGACTGTGGATGGTTCTGCAACATGGAGTACCTAGACTTCCAAAGGCAATTGACAAAGTTAGAAGCGTTATGTCAGGGTAATTATGTTATACTGTTCTTAAAGATTTTCCAATCTGGCAGCGATTGACTCATGCCCATGGTGTCCATAACATAAGGCACTCTGTGATTGATCCTTCACTGCTTTGAGGGGGTTCCCATGTAGATGGTGAAGTAGATGCCATTTGCTACATGGCAGTCTGCATTTGTGTAAATCACTCCTGTAGCACTACAAAAATGCCCGAATTGCTACATGTGCTTATACAACTGCATGCTGCCTATAAATTCTTAAGGATGAAGCTAATGCTATGTGCTACTGCATCAACTTGCATTGTTAGGTAGACCCAGTTGGTTACCAATCTGTTGCCCGTGTCCATCTATTCTCTCTCCCTCTTTTCCTCACTTGCACCTTCTCTCTTGACTTGTGCTGCTTTCTCAGACTTAGTAATTTCTTGCTGCAAGGTTCTAGTAGCTAGACTGGTACTGGGGTAGAGGGAGTGTTTACTGTATGTTCTGCAACATGAGCACAACCTTGATGCCACTGTGTCTTGGGACCTCACCTTAAGACAAATGTACAGTAAGAGAAAAAGCCTGTCATAGAGCATCCCTGAAACCATGCCTTCAAAGAGAGGTAACAGGCCAACTCAGCTTCTGCGTCATGAGCAGTTTAGCTATAGCGGAGAGGAAAAAGATAGGGGATGTTAGAAAGAAGTCAAAAAATGGAAGATACATGCTGGGTGGTGATACATAGAACACAACGATGAGCGTTAGAGGAGCTTGTACAGCACACCACAATCCTGGAATCAACATTTTACAGAAGAGAGAGTACGGCCTTTGTGCTGGAAGTACTCTGTTGGAGCTGGAGCAGAGCTTGCCAGCACTGTGAAAGGTAATACAGTGCTCCACTGCAATTGTGCTCAGCATGTTGTATTGCATGGAGGAATGATGCAAAAAGGGAAATGTTTTTTCTTCAAACTGTATGAGGGGATGGAGAAGTACCCAATCCTGGGGCTCACATCTTCTTCCAGGCATGTGTGCAAAGGAGAGTCCATGTACCTTGGTATTCATATGGTATTTGCCAGTAAAATATCTCAAGTTCCCATATGATAGAAAGCCCTTTTATACTGCATGCTTGGCCTTGGGACAGTGGTTCAACTCTCCTGAATTTACACTACAGTGGACCTCTGAACAGTAGAAAAGTGTGTTCTGGGTATTGAGCATCTGCAGAGCGGCTGTGACAAATTGGCCATTGTGTATGTGCACCATAGTGGTATTGTAACATCAACAAATGGCATCGGGAGGCATGTGCCAAAAATCCTTGAAGATCATGCTGGTGCAACATTTTTATTGGACTAGCAGCAAGTGCTAAGACCAAGGGGAAAAATGGGGCTTCCAAGCATTGGTCCAGCAAGCAGTTTTATCTTCACCTGGCAATTGACGGGCCAGTAGCCAAAGATCAGTACAAAAGTGGCGCGAAACTGAATTTGGCTTATTCACTCACCATAAACAGTGGTCTTTATGCTTTTTTGGACATTTAAGGGAATCGAGGGATATGGGGATAGGGTGAGAAAGTGGAGTTGAGGTAGAAGATCAGCCACGATCTTATTGAATGGAGGAGCAGGTTCGGGGCCGTATGGTGGTCTACTGCTCCTATTTCTTATGTTCTTTTGCTGGATTGTAATGTAGATGGAAAGTAAACCTGAGGTGGGCATGTGATGGACAATAGTTCCATTGCATTTGGGTGCAGAAACATTTACCAACATGTAACTGATTTCAGTTTGATAGCATTTATGTATGTGCATCTTTTAAAAGACCCTTAATTGTGTTGTGTTTGGAATTTGTGTCTAGCCTACGGAAAAAATCCCATGCAAAGTATGGAAAGCGTGGATATTTTCTGGGACTGAATAGCTTGGAAAGAGCATTGCTATTAATTGTGCCCTTGGGCTATAAACATGCCTTTCAGGGCACCTGCCATATGTTCCTGTTATTGAGAGAAGACAAAGGTTGCCACAGCAGCCTACTCTGATGCTGTTCAGCTGGGTACTTGCCTTGCACATGGTTTATTGAAAGAGTTAAACTGTGCAGTGTGTGCCTGGGAATTTGTTTAGTCCAGGAACTGAGTGAGACGGGGAATAATGCATCTGGAAAACCAGGAGGAAGTTGTCTGATAAAATACCCTAGATCAAAAAAGTGGTATTTCCTACACAGTCCCCAAGTAAAATGCGAAGCAGTTAGAGAATATTTTCCTTTCTTTATGTAGCCGAGAGTTTCTAAATGCAGATGAATTATTGTCTTTCATTCGACCTCACATTAAATTCCAAAAATTTTTTTGCCCTTGTTTTATTTTATTCTACCTCTACTATTAACAAAAAAAAATCTGACCACAGTCATTCCAGACTCTCAGCACCTGCTGACACTTATAGTAACATCCAACAGATTGTTGCATAGTTTCCTGGTCCTGTAATTATTTATGGATAGTAATTCAAAACTGTAATCTACAAACTTTACAAAAACTCAGGAAAAGTTACCATGGTTGCCCTAGAGTTTCATAAACTTAGGGAGGGGATATATTTTAGCAATTAGACTTTCAATGTGTTTGCTTAAAAAATATATAGAAAGTTGTAATCCCTTCGTTCTGCCCTGACTTTCCAATTTGTGTATGTGCCGCCATCTGGTCAGAAAGGGACTGTCCCTAGTTACTTAACAAAAGGTGCTGTGTTCTACAAGTATGGAGATGAACCGACATTAATTTTGTATGATGCAGAGGCTGTGTGTCAGAGGCATTGCCTCACCAGTGGGGAGCTTTCTGGCAGTTGTGGCCTGACCCGTCAGTTGGGAAGTTCACCGTGTAGCTGATCTGCAGTATCAAGCTGTTGTGCCGAAGATTCTTCAAACACTGAAACACCAGTGCTGTAGCAATGTCCCACAAGGATGATGCCCATTTAACATAAACACACTTAAACCCAAGTCTGTGAAAAATTAATGCAAGAACAAGTTTTGCCTTCTGTAAGAAATGGGCTAAACAACCTGGCTAACACTCATTGTAAATCAGAGAATGCCCTTGAATTGAATGTTATAATAAGCATGGACTTGAGCCTCTTGAGAGCAGGTTGAACTTCCACCAAAATAATTACACTGAGAACCCTTTGCCCTCTCGCCAATTATCCAAGAATTTTGTACATGGGCGAATTGCTCATTTAGCCACGTATTTAGTGAATAAACTGTAAACAGCACAATATCCAAAAGGCACAATGTCCTAGAATCTAATCCACCGATTTTTTGCCATATATAATGGGTACATACTAAAAACATTCACCATTTCCTGCCACGTTCCTTTTTCAAATATTTTTAAATGGATTGAAGTCCTCAATTGCAGTAACTGCACAAATGGCTTGCTTCCTGGCTTTGACTTTCCACGTGTTTTTTTTAAAGAAATGAAAACCTGTAAAAAGGATTTGTAGCGGGAAATAGGATTGCTTCCCAGGTGAACTGTTCTATTTTGTGCATGGTAATATAAGAGAGTTGAGTGATTATGGGATTTGGAAGCTTGTCAAGGGAAAAATGCTGTATTTATTAACTGACAGATATATTGAAGCTTTCTAAAGCAGACCCATAACCACATGGTCTTTTTCATCCTTGAGTTCGGAATTTACGTTGCCAGCTTCAGGAAGTCCTAATCTTTATATAACTTCTAATAATTCTGTCAATATCTAATGACTAAGAAATAACACTTAATCAACAGAAGTAGAGTAATTCCCTCTCCCGAGTTGCGATGGTGCTGAAATGCTGATTCAATGAGATGCAGCACTGTAAGAATAAGTTACTAGCATATTCTGAAATGCTTGGGAGGTGACTAATCAAACTGTGGCTAGATATGATAGTGTGAGGTCGTCTTACATCCATGGTGATGTTCTGGAACGGACTCTAGTATGAATTGAACATCTTTGTGCTCTGTTTACACTGGCAGTCGGAGCAGATTTGACATCTTCCCAAATCTTGACTGTGGCAAATTCTGCCCCTCAGAATCTCTCTTGGTATGAAGCAAAGCTACCTGTGGGGCAAGTTTCATCCGGAAGTTGGTTCAGGGACAATGCAATATAAAAGGCTCAACTCGCCCTTGAAAGAAAGAAAGAAAGAAAGAAAGAAAGAAAGAAAGACTTGCATTTATAAAGCACCCTTCACAACCTCTGGATCTCCCAAAGTGCTTTACAGCCAAGTACTTTTGAAGTAAAAACAGAAAATGCTGGAGATACTCAGCAGGTCAGGCAGCATCTGTGAAGAGAGAAACAGAGTTAACGTTTCAGGTTGATGACCTTTCGTCAATACTGGAAAAAAGCAGGAAATGGAGAAGAGCCGAACTTCTTCAAGGTGGGCATTCCTGGAAGAGAGGTGGCAGTGAAGTATAGTCGCTGTTGTAATTTAGGAAACGCGGCAGCCAATTTGTGCACAGCAAGTTCCCACAAATAGCAATATGATAATCTGTTTTAGTGATGTTGATTGAGGGATAAATATTGCCCACGACACAGGAGAACTCCCCTGCTGTTATTCAAAATAGTGCCATAGGATCTTTTACGTCCACCTGTGAGGGGGGCAAATGGGGCCTCGGTATAATGTCTCATCCAAAGGATGCCGCCTCCGACGGTGCAGCACTTCCTCAGTACTACACTGGAGTGCCAAACCCATAACCTTCTGACTCTGAGACGCGAGTGCTACCACTGAGCCACGGCTAACACCGTACCAATTCCAGTATATCCCTGATATAAAAAGAAAGTGAAATGGGTTTCAAACCCTGTGCCATCCTTAGCAAGCTCCCACTGTTGTTGGCTAGTTGTGTTTTTCCAATTGCAACTGCTGGACTCTGTCCATATACAAGAAATGGATGAATACACGGAGCATTGTGTCAGTGAACCCACACAAAAACTATTTCTGACTTCAGAGCTACCTATCTAAGTGGGATTGCAGAATCGTATACTGACTGGAATTAAGGCCTCCTGGTACCATATAAACAAAGTATAAAGTAACAAAGGGGTAACAGTCAATAAATGGACTGAACTTGCCTTCTGAATCTAACATTTAACCCCATTTACAAAATACCCGATTCCAGAAAACCTTGCGTCAATTCAGCTGTGAAATAAGTCTTTGTATAACTACTGCCAGAGTATAAACCTTAGAGTAAAACTAGCCAAAATGTCCCTGTTCAGAGGTGTCTTCTGTGTCACCAGCTGCCGAGTTGGGCTAATGTAACCAGCTCTCTGCCATCTTGACCTCTGATCTGAATTGAAAGTGACCAACAAGAGTGGAAATAGCTAAAGTGTTACTTCAATTTGGCATTTTAATAAATAAAACAAGTATCCAAATCAACAAGAGGCATTGGATTTGGGCCACGATAAACTGGCAGGTGGCCTCTACTATTTTATTCCAGGTACACAAAACATAAGTTTTGAAAACAGAACATTTTTCTGCTCTGCAAATAGTTGTCACCTGGTAAAGGCTGTGTGCTATGGGCCAACTTTGAACAGCAGATTTCTTCGAAGAATTGCTTTATTACTTTATTTCCTACCTCCATCTCTCTGGTTTATTTCCCTCTCTTAAAGGTGCCAGCTTATTCTGGGATACATTTCTTCAGGTATCGACCAACCTCTGGTGTCTTGCCAAAGCGCCCATTCTTTGTGCCTTGACTGAAAGTTTTGCAAGTTGTTCAGCTGTGGAGAGAATCGCAACCCAGTCCAGTCCTGTCCTCGTCCAATTCTTACAGACATGCAGCCTCTAGCAGGGATAGTGATCAGGAGCAGCCTGTTGTGACTTGTACTTGGAATTCTGCGCTCACAGATGTGACCCTCCGCTAACACGATAATTGTGGGTACAATTGTCTTAAACCACAATGCTTGAACCAGTTATATATCAGCTAATGCTCCACAACACTGGACAGAAAGCTTGATATTCAGAAACTGAATTGTGATAGTAATATCAGCAGGTGAAACTTGATCACTTTTTCATGCTTTACATCTAATACATTATAGAACACAAACATGTTTCCTTTGTGTTTTTACTGCTCTCATGCAGAAGTACTTTGCATCTCACTCAACTTTTTAAACTGCTGCAGATTCTTCAGATTGTGAGCAATGTAACACTAGAACTGATTGAGGAACTGAAACTGCAGTATGATTTTGCTTTTGGAAAACTAAATTGATGGAAACAGCTTTGTCGCACAGCCTCTTAAAACATAGAACTTAATATTCTCTCTCTCTTCCCCCCCCCCCCCCCCCCCACACACACACGCAAACACACACACATACTCTGCTCCCTGCATTTCCAATTAACTCAATACATTTATTTAGTGTTTGTTTTTGTTTTCCCAGGACTTGCATATATACATTTTAATCCATTTATGCCATCAAAATCCCTGGCAGTAGTGGGAATGGTGTGAAAAGAATACTCCCTTGTAACTTGTATCATTATCCTGTTTATATAAATAGAATTGACACCTCCTTACATCACCAACCAATGGAGTTCTGTTGAAAATGGAAATATGACAAATTTGCACAGGCCTGTGCCAATGTGCTCTCTAAGACAACTGTGTCTGTGGTTTGAAATCACCATCTCTAGTTCAACTTTACTATGATTTTGGGTGCAGTAATTAACATCATATCCCACTGTAGTATGGGTCACTAACTGTCCTGTAGTTTCCATGTGTGTGAGGATTACCTGGTTCACATCATCTGCCAGCATGTTCTGACCTTGAGGTGAATGCCAAATAAATGAGGTTTTGTCTACTTCCCCTTGCACAGCTGTCACCAGAGTTAACAGCAAAAGAAGAGGTAGTTCAGGCTTCTCTTAAAACTCTAAACCCACCTTCTAATGCGTTTATATTTTATTCAGTGGCAATTTATCCAAACAGCATGGAGTGATCCTGTGTAAAATAGGAAGTTAACTCCTATTTTACACAGGATCTCTCCATGCTGTCTGAACAAACATTAAATGTTCAATTTCTTAATGAGTTTGGTGCTTCAGATGGAGTGGAGTGGCATTGTGTGGCAGCTTCCCTTCAGTACCAGTTTTTACCATGAGAATATGTAATCTCATTTCTGTTGTAGTTAATTGCACAAATATGAACTTTGAGTTTTATTTCAGTCTGAAGACGTGTGATTTGTTGTATGTCCTGGAAGTGATTTAATTAATGACTTATTTTGTGCGGTGATAAAAATTGATCCACAGAGTACAAATTCAGCTTTAGTCACATCTCATTAAATTATACTTTTTTCAAAAAAACCTGGGCCACTGTAGTCCTGCAGGCCAAGAAAATCTTGGGTTTGATTCCCAGTCTACACTCAGTTAACTGATTCAGCTGGAATTGTGGTTTGGGCACAACAACTGGCCTCAGTGCCTCTGGGTTAGGAAGGGGGGGAAAAATCAGACAGGATTCTATGATCGTGTGTGTACGTGTGCATAATTTTGATCATTCCTTTACTCTGAGGCACTTCCTATTTTGGCTCATTTTACGTACCAATGAGCTGAGGGTCAGAGGTGAACAGCATTTTCACCACATGGCAGATCTTTTTGTCGGCAGATGGCATTGTTATGACATCACTGCACTGGCGACCTTGTTGCTAAGAGATGAGTTGCCGCAGATGAATGGCTGATTTGAGAACACACGGTCAATCTGCAGCCACCCTGGATAAGTTTGAGATATTCAAACTGGGGGATATGGGGGTGGTGAGTTTCTTTTACCTGTAGAATTCCACAAGTGCAGCTTTTACAGTTGAGATTTACTTCAGGATTGTACCCGATTTAGCTGGAATTAAAATTGTACCATGTAGTATTGGGGGAGGGGAGAGATCTTTTTATAGTTGCAATAACTTCAGCTTTGTCCTTTTTATACACCAAGGTATTTTTGTAGCCTGTTCTCTCCAGGTATATTACTTGGTGAGATGTTTTGTAAACAGTTGAGGAACTGAAGCCTTGTAACATTTTATTACAGATCAGACAGACCCCGGCTAAATATTTATGATGGATCAAATGGGTTTTAAATGTTAGTGACAAGTGGGGAAAAGTGTCACATTTAAAATCATTGTCCAGAAGCTGTAAAAGATTTTTGTTTAATAATTGTGTTTTTTCAGTAGACTGCAGAGTTTTAGTTGGAGCTGTACTTGGTCACAGGCTTTGTCCCCACCGACATGGCGTGCTTGGCTAGCTCCCTGGGCAGCAGCAGGCACATGGTGGTCTGGATCGATATTAGAGGGCTATCTGCAAAACAGAGCTTTAAACACAGAGCTTGGTGAGAGTTGGTGTATCTGTTAAATGGAGTGGCTTGGCAAACAGAGTGACGACGGGAGTTTGGTGAGAGTGGGAATTCGGCACGGGGACGGAGGTGCTAAGTAATTTAAACCAAGGGGCAACAGTAAATAAGTAAATATATAAATCAGATTAATTAATTAGATCTAAGGGGATAAAATTAAAATTGACTAAATGGAGAATACCAACATTAAAGGGATCTGAATTGCATTAAATAAAAATCTGGTGTACATAAATAGGAGTTAAGCGGATACTAAAATTAAAGAAGTTAATAAACAAAAACTAATGAGTAACAAATTAATTTGAATTCAAGCTAAATCCATCTACTAAATATAATCTAGATCTCAAGTAATTTTATTATATCTAGAATTCAATTACTAACAAATAAAAACTAGAAACGCCAGTGCAGGCAGTTTGTGGACATTGAGACTGTCCCGGGTTGCCACATCTACAGGAAATGTCTCTGCCTTGAGACACTTCAGCTCAGAATCCTTGAGCTGGAGAGTGAGTTAGAAACATTCTGCCACGTAAGGAAGGGGGAGGAATTTCATGGGACACTGGCACCAGTACTGGGACAGGAGGGAGCTGTACCGTTGGGACAGGCTGCACCTGGCTGGGGCCAAGGTCCAAGTGGAAAGGATAAATAGGCTGATAAAAAGGACCTTAAACTAAAAAATGTAGTTCTCTATCTATATATGCTTTGTCGATTCTGTATTTCTTCACTTCACCTGAGGAAGGGGTGTAAGCTCCGAAAGCTTGTGATTTCAAATAAAACTGTTGGACTATAACCTGGTGTTGTGCGACTTCTCATTTTTGTCCACCCCAGTCCAACACCGGCATCTCCGCATCATAAAAAATGTAGGGGAGGGCTCAGTCAAACAATAGTAAAAAGTTTGAAGATTTAAAAAAAAACAAGCGATAAGAGCAGAGTTCAGGTCACAAACAGTGAGATAAATACTCCCAGGTGAAGGAAAATACTAAAATATCTAAAGTAGTAACAGCAGGAGTGACAAATAAGGAATGTGCTAAGTTAAACGGTGTGAGAAGGACCGCATCAGGGCAGAAGGACAGGTTAGGATCTCTTGCCCAAATAAGAGTTTTATATACTAATGCACAGAGTATAAGAAATAAATTGAGTGAATTAGAGGCTCAAATACAGCTTTGAGGGTATTACATTTTGGCCATTAATGAGACATGGCTGCAAGCTAGTCATGATTGGGAGTTAAATATTCCAGGTTATAAGGGCTTTGGAAAGGATAGGGAAACTGGAGGAGGAGGGGTAGCCTTATTGATTGAAGATACTATTACATTAGTAAGAGAGGATATAGGTAAGGGAAAGCAATCAACAGAGACTGTGGTTAGAATTGAGGAGTAAGAGAGGACTTAAAACTGTAAATGGGAGTTGTCTACAGGCCTCCTGGTGGCAGCAATGAAGTGGCAGCATGTGTTAATTCAGAGATTAGAGAGGCTTGTAGCAAAAATAGAGTTTTAATGGGAGACTTTAATTTTCATATAGATTGGGAAGAGCAGAGTAGCTCAAGTCCGAAAGGTAGTGAATTTCTTGAGTGCATTCAAGATAGTTTTCTGGAGCAATGTTTTCTAGAACCATCAAGAGGGCAGGCTGTACTTTAGTAATGAGCCAGTCTTATTTAATCTAACAGTAAGGGAACATTTATCTAACAGTGATCATAATATGTTCAAATTCAATGTTGGGTTTGAAAAGGAGAAACTTAACAGTTACTAAGATTCTAGATTTTGGTACGGCTAACTTTAATGGGAGGAGATAGAGACTGATGACAGCAAACTGGTCAAAACTGCTATCAGGTAAAACTACAGATGAACAGTGGGAGGTGTTCAAAAAAGAATTTAGCTTAATTCAGGACCAGTATATATCCCTAAGGGGCAAGAGCTCTACTTACCAAATAAAACAGCCGCGATTGACAAAAGAGGTGAGAGAGAAAACTAAAGGAAAGCGCTTGTAAAAGTGTAGATCTGGAGGCCTGGGATAGATATAAAGAACAGCAAAGGAAAACAAAAAGATAATAAGAGCTGCAAAAAGAGAATACGAAAAGAAACTTGTGAAGGATATCAATTAGCACAAAGTTTCTGCAATTATATTAGAAGAAAAAGAGTAGTCAAGGGTAATGTGGGCCCTTTAAAAACAGATGTGGTTAATATTGCAAATGAAAGTAAGGAAATGGCAGACTTGTTGAATAATTACTTTGTGTCAGTCTTCACAATAGAGGAAGAGGATAATATACCTGACATTTTAGGGAAAATAATAATGAATCAAGGACTGGAACTCTCAAAGTTAACGTAAGCAAGAAAACAGTCTTAGAAAAAATAATGGCACTAAAGACTGACAAATCCCCAAGACCTGCTGATTTCCACCTCGGGGTTTTAAAGGAAGTAGGTGAGGAAATTGCAGATATTTTAAAAGCTCTCGCGATTCAGGAATTGTTTGTGCGAGAGAGAGAGAAGCCAGGAAATTATAGACCTTTTAGTCAAACATCTGTTGTGGGGAAGTTATTAAAATCTATAATTAAGCAGAGAGTGACTGAGCACTTGGAGAAATTTGAGCTGATTGAGTGAGCCAACATGGATTTATAAAGGGTAGGTCATGTCTAACGAACCTAATTGAATTTTTTGATGAAGTAACTAATGTAGTAAGCCGGGAATGTCTATGGATGTAGTTTATATGGACTTCTGAAAGGTATTCTGTAAGGTTCCACATATCTGTGTTGATGATCTGGCATGTCTTGCAGAGGTTGCCGTGGCAGGGTTGTGTGGTGTCGTGGTCGCTGTTCTCCTGAAAGCTGGGTAATTTGCTGCGAACGATGGTCTGTTTGAGGTTAGGCAGCTGTTTGAAGGTGAGTAGTGGAGGCATGGGGATGGCCTTAGCGAGGTGTTCGTCGTCATCGATGACATGTTGAAGGCTGCGAAGAACATGGCGTAGTTTCTCCGCTCCGGGGAAGTACTGGATGACGTAGGGTACTCTGTTGGTTGTGTCCCGTGTTTGTCTTCTGAGGAGGTCGAGAGCCAGGCCATTCAGGAGAGAAGTTAAGAAACACTTCTTCACGCAAAGGGTGGCAGATGTGTGGAACTCTCTCCCACAAAAAGCAGTAGATACTAGCTCAATTAATTTTCAATCTGAAATTGATAGATTTTTGCTAGCCAAGGGTATTAAGGTATATGGAGCCAAGGTGGGTGGATGGAGTTAGGAAACACATCAACCATTGAATGGCAGATCAGGCTCGAGGGGCTGAATGGCCTACTCCTTTTCCTATGTTCCTTCTTGAGACCTCTGGATTTCACGTGCTTAGTTTTTTAAAAAAATCTGTGTAAACCAGGGGACTTGCTGGTGTGTTGTTGAGGGGCACAATCCTGATCAATGACTTGCATAGGCCCACTTCCACTTTGTATACCTACCATTTACTTTTTTTCTCTCTCGCGTGCTCTCACTCAAGCTCTTGCTCTCTCACGTGCTCATGTTCTCTCTCTTTCTCTCGCTCTCACAGCTTGCCCCAGCAGTAGCACTCTCCTCTGAGTCAGAACATAAGAACATAAGAAATAGGAGCAGGAGTAGGCCAATTGGCCCCTCGAGCCTGCTCCGCCATTCAATAAGATCATGGCTGATCTGATCCTAACCGCTAATCTACTATCACAGAACCATCTCCTGAACCTAACAGAATTGGACACACGAAATAGGAGCAGGATCAGGCTACACGGCCCCTGGGCCCGCTACGCTACCCACAGGGCCATGACCGATCCGATCCGAACAGAGACTCATGTCCAAATTCCTGCCCGCTCCCCGTAACCCTTAATTCCCTTTACTTCTAGGAAACTGTCTATTTCTGTTTTAAATTTATGTAATGATAGCCAATCCTCTACAGCTTTTTTGGGCAGCATATTCCATGGACCTACCACCCTCTGAGTGAAGTAGTTCCTTCTCATCTCAGTTTTGAAAGAGCAGCCCCTTATTCTAAGACTATGCCCCCTAGTTCTAGTTTCACCCATCATCGGGAACATCCTCCCCACATCCACCCGATCCAACCCCTTCACAATCTTATATGTTTCAATAAGATCGCCTCTCATTCTTCTGAACTCCAATGAGTATAGTCCCAATCTACCCAACCTCTCCTCATATGTCCATCCCCTCATCCCCGGGATTAACCGAGTGAACCTTCTTTGTACTGACTCGAGAGCAAGTATGTCTTTTCTTAAGTATGGACACCAAAACTGTATGCAGTATTCCAGGTGCGGTCTCACCAATACCCTGTACAACTGAAGCAATACCTCCCTATTTTTATATTCTATCCCCCTAGCAATGAAAGCCAACATTCCATTGGCCTTCTTAATCACTTGCTGCACCTGCATACTAACCTTTTGAGTTTCGTGCACCAGGACCCACAGATCCCTTTGTGCTTCAGTACTTTCCAGTTTCTTGCCATTAAGATAATAACTTGCTCTACTATTTTTCCTGCCAAAGTGCATAACCTCACACTTTACAGTATTGTATTCCATCTGCCGAATCTCTGCCCACTTACTTAGCCTGTCTATGTCCCCTTGCAGATTTTTTATGTCCTCCTCACTCACTACTTTCCCTCCCATCTTAGTATCATCTGCAAACTTTGATATGTTACACTCGGTCCCCTCCTCCAAATCGTTAATAGATTGTAAAGAGTTGGGGACCCAGCACTGACCCCTGCGGAACACCACTAGTTACTGATTGCCAGTCTGAGAATGAACCATTTTCCCAACTCTCTGCCTTCTGTTAGATAGCCAATCCTCTATCCATGCCAGAATATTACCCCCAATCCTGTGATTTTTTATCTTAAGCAATAATCTTTTGTGTGGCACCTTGTCAAATGCCTTTTGGAAGTCTAAATACACCACATCCACTGGTTCCCCTTTATCCACCCTGTGTTATTTCCTCAAAGAACTCCAGCAAATTTGTCAAACATGACTTCCCCTTCATAAAACCATGCTGACTTTGTCCTATTAAATTATGATTATCCAAATGTCCTGTTACTGTCTCCTTAATAATGGGCTCCAAAATTTTACCTACCACAGATGTTAGGCTAACCGGTCTATAGTTTCCAGCCTTCTGTCTACTGCCCTTTTTAAATAAGGGTGTTACATTAGCAGTTTTCCAGTCTGCTGGGATCTTTGCTAAGTCCAGGGAGTTTTGGAAAATTATTACCAATGCATCCACAATCCCTACCGCCACTTCCCTCAAGACCCTAGGATGTAAGCCATCAGGTCCAGGTGATTTATCCGCCTTGAGTCCCATTATTTTACCGAGTACCACTTCCTTCTGGTACCTTGCCTAAGTAGTCATTATTGTGTGAGCTTTGGTGAGTGTTTGCGGGGGAGCGGGTTTGGGAGAGAAAGAGCATTACAGTTGAGCCGGGTAGCTGGATCCTGTACTTGTCCAATGTCCTTGCGTGCATTTCCAGCCAGCATTGCTGGATAGTGATCAGGAGCTGGAACCCTGAACTATTTTTCCCCTTACCCAACAACACTGAGGCCAATTATTAGCACCCCTACCACTGCTCTGACTGATTTGAGCTAATACAGCAGATTGTGCAATTCAGCCACTCATGTAACACTGCAAAGCCATTGAGGGATCAAATATACCGTCTGAACTAAATTGGCTGTCCAGATATATCTTATCCTCCAATGGCTTAGTGGGGTTACACAAGTTGTGGTCTGTTTTGAACTAGTCTCCAGCTATGGACACAACTGATTTTCCTTTACATGTTTAAACGATTCCAACAGCACATTTGTCAGCTTGTAGTGAGTGAATGTCAAAGTCATATTGAAAATTCACATGGGATACTGCTCCCAGGCTGGGTAAAGCCACATTGTTGGGGCTATGTAAATGGAGTTTTACTTTCTATCTGGTAAAAGACCTGGAAGTGTCTTGATACTGAAGAGTATAAGAAGTGGAAATGCTTCCTGCAGCATGGTTAGCAGGAAATAAAAAGGTATCAAATATCTAAAGACAATATTGGCATTGGAATTTGTGAAAAAAATTTAGTGGATAATTGGCATGGTAAATTGGTATGGCCCTGCCATCGCCAGTATTCCGGGATCCAGAGATTGCCATATCAAGAAATCATTAGGTTGGAAAGGATTAGCTATCCAGCCAAGCCCAGCTTGTGTGTAGGTTTGGAGGGGGTTCTCTTCATCCTTATTTTCTCAATATATTCATGTGGGCAGATTAGTAGTATGGGCAATACAATTGGTCTGTCACATCCTGGGCTAGACAGAGGGGCGAAAAAAAGTCTGGGTTCCCTCTCCAGATCACACTCCAATGACTTCTGCTGGAAAATGGACATCATACGAGGACAGGATTGCCTGATGCCCCTACCACCTTAGAATAGCCCACTGATACCCTGTTTGGGTTAAAACATGAAGAATGGGCACTTTTGGTGAGATAGTAGAGGGCTGCCAGTGACCATGAACTGCACCCAGCAGTGCCTTGAGACAAAAATTGGGAGGAAAAATAACAGCTTGTATTTACATAGCACCTTTAACGTAGTAAAATGGTCCAAGGCACTTCATAGGAGTGTTATAAAACAAAATTTGACACATAAGAAGAAATTAGGGCAGGTGCTTGGTCAAAGTTTTAAGGAGCGTCTTAAAGGAGGAAAGAGAGGCGGAGATTTAGGGAGGGAATTCCAGAGCTTAGGGCCTTGGCAGCTGAAGGCACAGCCACCACTGGTTGAGCGATTAAAATCGGATACTCATGGCCAGAATTAGAGGAGTGCAGATATCTTGGGTGGTGGGGGGCGGGGCATTATGGGGATAGAGGAGATTAGAGATAGGGAGTTGCAAGGCCATGGAAGGATTTGAAAACAAGGATTAGAATTTTAAAACCGAGGCATTGCTTAACCGACAGCCAATATACGTCAGCGAACACAGGGTGAACAGGACTTAAACATAGAAACATAGAAGATAGGAGCAGGACTAGGCCATTCGGCCCATCGAGCCTACTCCGCCATTCAATGCGATCCTGGCTGATCATCCAAATTCAGTACCCTGTCCCTGCTTTCTCCCCATATCCCTTGGTCCCTTTAGCCTTAAGAAATATATCTAACTCCTTCTTGAATATATTTAATGAATTGGCCTCAACTGCCTTCTGTGGTAGAGAATTCCACAGGTTCACCACTCTCTGGGTGAAGAAATTCCTCCTCATCTCAGTCTTAAATGGCTTACCCCTTATCCTTAGACTGTGACCTCTGGTTCTGGACTCCCCCGCCATCGGGAACATCCTTCCTGCATCTAGTCTGTCTAGTCCTGTTAGAATTTTATAAGTTTCAATGAGATACCCTCTCATTCTTCTAAACTCTAGCGAATATAAGCCTAATAGACCCAATCTCTCTTCATACGTCATTCCTGCCATCCCAGGTATCAGTCTGGTGAATCTTAGCTGCACTCCCTCCATGGCAAGAACATCCTTCCTCAGATAAGGTGACCAAAACTGCACACCATACTCAAGGTGTGGTCTCACCAAGGCCCTGTACAACTGCAGCAAGACATCCTTGCTCCTGTACTCGAATCCTCTCGCTATGAAGGCCAACATACATTTGCCTTCTTAACCGCCTGCTGCACCTGCATGCTTACCTTCAGCGACTGGTGCACAAGGACACCCAGGTCTCGTTGCACTTCCCCTTTTCCCAATCTATTGCCGTTCAGATAATCTGCCTTCCTGTTTTTGCCACCAAAGTGGATAACCTCGCATTTATCCACATTGGGCAGATGCATAGCAGATGCAGTATAATCACCCAACCTGTCCAAATCATACTGGAGTTTCTCAGCATCCTCCTCACAGCACACATGCCCACCCAGCTTTGTGTCGTCTGCAAACTTGGAGATATTACATCTAGTTCCCTCGTCTAGATCATTAATATATATTGTGAATAGCTGGGGTCCCAGCACCGATCCCTGCGGTACCCCACTAGTCACTGCCTGCCACTCGGAAAAAGACCCGTTTATTCCAACTCTTTGCTTCCTGTCTGCCAACCAGTTCTCTATCCAAGTCAATACCTTACCCCCAATCCCATGTGCTTTAACTTTGCACGCCAATCTCTTATGCGGGACCTTATCGAAAGTCTTCTGAAAGTCCAAATACACCACATCCACTGGTTCTCCCTTATCTATTCTACCAGTTACATCCTCAAAAATTTCCAGTAGATTAGTCAAGCATGATTTACCTTTTGTAAATCCATGTTGACTTTGTCCGATCCTGTCACTGTTTTCCAAGTGCACCCTTGATTTCTCTGCCTTCCACTTTTGCTTTTCCCATTCCTGTCTTTTGCTTCTATCCTTGCTTCCCTTTCCTCTGTTTCCCTGCATAGGTTCCCAACCCCCTGCCATTTTAGTTTAAACCCTCCCCAACAGCACTAGCAAACACTCCCCCTAGGACATCGGTCCCGGTCCTGCCCAGTTGCAAACCATCCAGTTTGTACTGGTCCCACCTCCCCCAGAACCGGTTCCAATGACCCAGGAATTTGAATCCCTCCCCCTTGCACCATTCCTCTAGCCACGTATTCATCTGAAATATCCTTCTATTTCTACTCTGACTAGCACGTGGCACTGGTAGCAATCCTGAGATTACTACCTTTGAGGTCCTATTTTTTAATTTACCTCCTAACTCCCTATATTCAGCTTTTAGGACCTCATCCTGTTTTTTACCTATATCGTTGGTACCTATATGCGCCACGAAAACTGGCTGTTCACCCTTCCCCTCCAGAATGCCCTGCAGCCGCTCCGAGACATCCTTGACCCTTGCACCAGGGAGGCAACATACCATCCTGGAGTCTCATTTGCGGCCGCAGAAACGCCAATAGAATCCCCTATCACTATAGCTCGCCCGCTCTTTTTCCTCCCGTCCTGTGCAGCAGAACCACCCATGGTGCCAGGAAGTTGGCTGCTGCTGCCTTCCCCCAATAAGCCATCCCCCTCAACAATATCCAAAGCGGTATATCTGTTTGAGAGGGGGATGGCCACAGGGGACCCCTGCACTACCTGCCTGTGCCTACTACTCTGCCTGGCGGTCACCCATTCCCTTCCTGCCTGTGCAGCCTTTACCTGCGGTGTGACAACTCCCTAAACATGCTATCCACGATGTCCTCAGCATCGCGAATGCTCCAGTATGTATCCATTCGCAGCTCCAGCGCCGCAATGCGGTCTGCCAGTAGCTGCAGCTGGATACACTTCCCGCACACATGGTCGTCAGGGACGCAGGAAGGGTGCCTGATTTCGCACATAGTGCAGGAGGAGCATGCTACGGGGCCGAGCTGTGCTGCCATGACTTACATTTTAATTAATCCAAATTAAATTAAATCAAATCAATACCACTAATTGCACTATAATTAAATAATATACTCAAGGGCCCTTGTTTACTAGCACTCCCTGCTACAGAACAGAGACCGTAACAACTATAAACCACAAAATTAAGACCTTCTAAACCTTCTAAACTATTAACCTTAACTGTCAAACTATAGAGTAGTATAAATACTCACCTGGCCGTACTTACCCAATCAGCTGCTTCCCCTGCGCCAGCGTCACTTTCTGTACTGTGACGTCACTCTCGAATTCTGCAGCTGCTCCCTCACAGGTCCGCTGCTCGACTGGGCCTAAAAATCACCGACCTTTATTTTCACCCACAGCCGTTGCTCCCTTGCAGGTCTGCCGCTCCCGCTGCTTGGTGTGAGTTAGGACACGGGCAGCAGAGTTTTGGATGACCTCAAGTTTAAATTGGGTAGAATGTGGGAGCCCAGCCAGGAGTGTGTTGGAATAGTCAAGTCTGGAGGTAACAAAGGCATGGATGAGGGTCTCAGCAGCGGATGAGCTGAGGCAGGGGCGATGTTACGGAGGTGGAAATAGGCAGTCTTAGTTATGGCGCGGATATATGGTCGGAAGCTCATTTCAGGGTCAAATATGACACCAAGGTTGTGAACAGTCCGGTTCAGCCTCAGACAGATGCTCGGGAGAGGATTGGAGTCGGTGGCTAGGGAACGGAGATTGTGGCGGGGTCCGAAGTCGATGGCTTCGGTCTTCCCAATATTTAGTTGGAGGAAATTTCTGCTCATCCAGAACTGCATGTCGTATTACTCATTTAACCTGTTATAATTAATTTTCTTTGTTTTGTTGGTGCTGTCATTAATGTATGCTGTTGAGCAACTATGCCATCGAAATAGTCCACATTTATACTGGAAAGCTGTCCTTTATCTTAAGGAAAAGAACAATGTAATTGAGTGCTTGGGGGACACCTCTACTACTCCACCCAGATATGCCATTCACTGTAACTTATTCTCTGGGAGTATTTTGTAAAGAAGCAGAGACAATCCAACCATTAAAGTGGGATAAAATCCACTAAAGGTCAGCTTTCTTGGCTGACTGTGGTGGTTTCAATCAAGAGTGTTACTAAAATTAACCAATGGTACGTTGAAATCTGATCCAGTTGTGTGCCAGAGGGGATGCTGTTAGATGGGAACTAAGAGTAAGTTATTTCATTGTGATGTGCTTGATGGCTTTGCCTCTTCAGATGTATTCCACATTGCTGAATGTAAAGTATCACATTTTGCTTTGTTTTAAATATTCTCATGCCATGTACCATTCCAGCCTGAGAGGCAGATGCCTTAACACCCTGGCCTCTGCCAATGGTGTTTTCTTACTTGTTGTCTGAATCTACTTTTAGATTGGTGCTCGTTAGTTTGAGACCCTCACAGTGCTTTCACTGCCTGGCATTAATTAAGTACAGTCAGTCAATTGTTGTGTAACATTTACTTAAACTGCTTAAACTGCGATACTCTCTCCTCATTATAATGTCAAAAAAAATTATTCTGCAAGTCATCTAAAAGGCTGAATGATGCCTCTTTAGTGCGGCATTTTTCAAAAAAAATCCTTAACGAATCGAATAAAACAAATGCGTAGGTGGGCAAAGTAGACTGTTTATTTCTGACAAAAGACACGGATAACTCAAAACACAAGGGAAAATGTGCTTTGGGTTGAATACTACCCAGTACCAAAGGACTGAATATGGTGTAATCTTTCAATGTCTCACAATGCTTAGCAGTTCCCACACCTCTTCTTCCAGTCTCTCTCCTCATAAAGCAATTTCCCAGGTGTCTGGGTGGTGCAGTGGAGGTTGAAATGAGGATTTGTTCCTTTCTGAATGGAATAATTTCAGAGCAGTGCATGTTGCAGCAAAGCACTGAGTTATGATCAGTAACACTTCATGAAGCTCTAAAAGTGGCATTACTAGTAGAAGTATGGCACCACAATCGTCCTGGTGCAGTTACTTCAGCGGCTCCTACACATTCCCTAGAGTAATGCAAACCACTTTAACACCTGTTCCCACAGTACAAATGTAGACCAGAACACTTGTAGTTTCCAACAGAAGGTTTTCAACTCGCTTTAATCTGTGTTCAGAAACAGAATCTTGAAAGCTGTTCTCCAGAGCATCGGTGCTAAGGGGCCTCCTTCCAGCCTTGTGCGTGTGAATCTCCTGAGATTTCAGTGGGCTACACGATCTGCAGCGTGGGGAGCTTACCCGTGTTTCTGTTGCACCAAGTCTATTGCCCGCTGCCATGGAATTCAGTATTAAAAATGCTCGGATGTCCCATGATTGGTGCTGTTGAGGACAGATGGCAATAGAAGGCAGTGGTTTATAGTTTATCTATTCATACCTCTGTTGCCTTTTCATTTTAGTATTGTAAGCTTTAAAAAAAAATTATAATTCAGCTTCAAAACAAACATAGAAGGCACTTCAGCCCTCACCATTGTATCCAGAAGTGCACCTCCCTCCCCTCTCTGGAGATGAGTGGTCATTCTCATGGGAGTTATTTATTGATTTAGGCAGTCTTCGCCTTAAATACTATCTGTTTCACCAGTATTTTTTTAATTAAGCTCGGCGATGTGAAAGTCTGCAGTACTCCAGGACACCATTGATTAACTAACCTAGTTCATTTAATGGCACCTGAGGGAATGTGTCACTGGGAGTTGGGATTCTTCCCAATCAGTTTAGATAACCCAAAAACCAATGCCCTAATGGGTCCTTGCTGAATAAGCAGTACGAAGCTTGCTAGTGCACTCTATTGATGAGCCACGTGGATTTTAGCTGTTAAAAGTCTAGCAATACCTATGTGCACAGTTGGAGATCCCTAACTCTTGCACGTTGCAAAACTGCCCCTAGACACTCTGGGTTGCTGGGCCCCTATCCATATCCAGCAAACAAACTCGACATGTATAGATTTCTTAGATCTATTTTGGAGACTCGTGAGTATGATGGGTTTCTGTGTTTGTCACGCTCTCTTGCAAAAAAAAAATGTAAACGTCTTTTTAAATAAATTCATTAACAGCCAGCCTCTGTACAGAAAAAAATGTGCTGACACTTGCCCTTCCATACAGTGGGCTGACAGTGAAATCTATTCTGTAAGACACTGAACAGTGTGCGGTGTTTTCACTTTTGTGGCTGCTCTCACTGGGGAAATTGCGCTGATACAGTTTTTTTTTATTTTTCAGTCACCAGTACCACAGATGTAATGTACATTCACAGGCTCTCGTGACTGCATTTTAAAACACTTACGAACTACCAAGCCTGGAGAATAAAAAAAACGTAATGGTTGAAATGGAGTTGTTGTACACCATAAGCTGTTTGTTGCGTTGAAATATCCTTCAGGCGGAATGTTCACTTGCAGTTGTATTCTTAATGAAGCACAACTGGGATAGGAATCTTGTTCCTGTAGGGTTCTGTTTAAAATGCCTATTTGACCCACTTTGTGCAGTAGCTGAAAGTCTCCCGTGTCCATACATACCAGGACACCAATGAATGAACGAATGAAAAACTTAATGAGTCAAAAGACTTCATAGTTCAAAATCTAAATTCCTCATTCCATGACATTTCACACAGCTGGAAATGCACAGTAAGCAGTTTGTATTTTTTTTTAGTTTAATAAAGACCTAAGTTACAATATTTCTTTGTCTGTGTAGGCATTAGGCAAAACATCCCTGATCAGTTTTTTCTTGTGATGTAGTCTGCATCTGTATTGTAAATGACGGAGATTAGAGCAATATTGAGTGATGCTGTGTTAACCTGAGGGAACTTGAGCAGTAAGTCCTGGTTTAGTGATCTGTTTTTTTTTTTCACCCCTAACTACAGCACAAAACTTGCAGCATATGAAGTAAGCAAAGAGTCTGTGTGTGAACGTGCTGATTCAAAATACAAATAATTTAAGCATTCTGGGTGTAATTTAATGGTAAGTGTTTCATGATGCATCATAACTCCAGAACACAAGCTTTGTGAGAAGAAGCTAGCTTTACGAGAAGGAACTCATTCTGTCTCTGAATTACACTCCCCTGAGGCACCTTGTGACATTTCAAATTAACTCTGACAAGACTTCTGATGAATGCAATGGCTTGTGTCATGTAGATTTTCACTTTATTATGCGGACCTCGGTGTTCATTACACTGTGCAAAGTCTCTCATTACAGTACAGACCTCAAAAGGGTTGTGCTTTCAGAAGTGTTTAATAGGGTAGTCATTAACTATACTCCCAGGTAATGCAGCTCCCCATACAATGACCCTGAATTTGCGGGGAAATGCCTCCGATCTTCATATAAAATGCCCGCGTACCTGGTGGTCCGGGAGGTACGGAGAGACTCGTTCCTGGGCGTCGCCGGGTACCTGCGGGTAGAGGCCCACGTATCCCAGGGGTGCATGCGGTTCGCAAGCGCCCCGGGTTCACGTGGGCCAGCCCAACGAGTGAAAGAAGGAGATCCCCATTCATGCTTATGGGGATTCCGAATGTACAGAAACCCCAAAAGCATGAATGGGAATACCCCCAAAAATGCATCTATACATCAAATAAATAAAATTAAAAAATTACATATAAAAATTAATTAAAATGCCATTTAATGAAATATTTAAAACATTTATCTTTTGAAAAATAAATAATGTTTTAAAGGGGCTAAAAATAAACTTACCTTGTACAGGTTTTTTAATGTATAAATGATAAATTTATTTTTAGCTTTTAAAAAAAAAAAAAATTCTTACGCTGGTAAAAGCAGGCCTTACGCTTCCTTTTACCAGGAGTAAGAATTCCACGGCATTCGCTGGGCAAAAGTTGGGCAAATAGCCCAACTCTCCGCCCGGGGATGCGGATGATCGCAAGTTTTCGCGAATGCGCTTCGCATGCCTAAACCCGGAACTTGCGTGGCCCTGACTGGCGCGGTCACAAATTATGGCCCAATAATGCCCCCTTTTAAGATGCATCTACTTTTGTGCTTAAACATAGTTTTCTAGAATCCTGTTTCAGGAAAGGTACCTCTGTGCACCACTTTTTCTTTTATATTCCTGGTTGGGAGCTGATCTCCATAGGTTTGCTGGGCTCTGCCATAAACAGACCCAGAGAGCAAATGCGTAGGAATGCATCCCTATGTATATGTTAGTAAAACCAGTAGCCTCGTCCTGACGGCAGAATCATATTTTATGGGTCGATGATGGCGTTTGTTCTTGGAACCTCAGCTTGTTTACACTGAGGAGTGCTGCCAATAACTAAAGGCTTGAGTGTCTGCAGTCAGCTAGATGTCACTGGTAGCACTCTTGCCACTGAGTCAGAATGTTGTGGGTTTAAGTCCCACTCTAGAGACTTGAGCACAAAATTTAGGCTGGCATTTCAGTGCAATACTGAAGGAGTGCTGCACTGTCGCAGCTGCTGTCCTTCAGATGAGGACGTTAACGGATGAGATGTTCAGCTGAGGCCCTATCTCCTCCCTCAGGTGGTTGTAAAAGATCCCATTGCACTACTTGAAGAGCAGGGGAGTTCTCCCCTGTGTTTTGGCCAATATTTATCCCTCAACAAACATCACTAAATCAGATGATCTGGTCATTATTCACAGTGCTATTTGTGGGGCTTTGCTGTGCGCAAATTGCCTGCCGTGTTTCCTACATTACAACCTTGACTATACTTCACAATAGTTAATTGACTGTAAACCGCTTTGGGACATTACGAGGTCATGAAAGGTGCTATATAAATGTAAGCCTTTTTCTTTTTAGACTCTTGTAGTGTAAAATGTCTTGAAATTTCCTGTAGAGGGGAACTTTTCTCTCTGCCTTTGAAAGTACCGCCAGCAACAAGACTAAAGCCGAATAGCTCCCAGTGGTGGCAAGTACTATTGGGTATCATATTAGTTCTGGCTGTGGGTATTCTGATCACGCAACCCAACTGTACAGGCAACATTAGGAAAGATCCTGCCCAGGATAATGAACTTGTGAAAGTGACTTCATACTACTTGCACATGTGCAATTTGTCTGTTGCCAAATCCACCTCAGATAATTGGGGCAGGTTTGGCAGCAAGGGAACTCTGACCATTACTGAATCATTGCCACTGGAAATTGTTCAGCAAATAAAAGGGATATAAGACACATTTATACTCGTATATTCAGACACTTGCAGTGTCAAAGACAGATGCTGCGGTGGTGGCAAGTTTCAGTTATAGCAGGTTGTAGTGTGGAGTGGTAGAATGTGGCATGTGCTTCAAATGGCAAATTACTGATCTCAGCTGTGCTGCCTGAGGTGGTGCCGAGCTGAGGCTAGACTCTTTCAGGATGAGAGGAAAAGCCAAAGGGCCAATTGAATCCAACGGCTCGGCCTCCACCACCACGGTCAAGAAAGAGGTTGTTACTGGAGGAAAATATAATGCAGAGTGGAAAAAAAAGTTCTTCTGGCGCAGTACTTGGGGAGTGCTACACTCTTAGGGCTGTCTCAACATTAAACCAAGGCCCATCTGCCTGTTCACGTGGATGGGAACGATCCCATGGCACTATTCGAAGAAGAACAGGGGAGTTCTGGTGCCTCGGGCCAACTTTATCCCTCAACCAACACCAAAACAGATTAGCTGCTCATTTTCTCTCATTGCTGTTTGTGGGGCCTTGCTGTGCTCAATTTGGCGCTATAATTTGTCCACATAATGACAGTGATTGCACCTAAAAAGTGATTCATTGACTCTAAAGTGCTTTGGGATGCATAAATGCAAGTTTGTTCGTTCAATCCTGCCCTCATCCAATATTTTCACACATCGAATTTACAGCAGGGATTGCTAAACAGTTAGAATTGGCAACCTCAATATTTCTCTCTTCCCGGGGCACTGAAGCCAATTGCAGCACCTGCGCTGCTGGCTTGAACCTGGCTCAACTACTGACTGACTGAACTTGCTGAGTCATCAGGGTCTTTAGAGATATTTTTCATTACAGCAAACCAGGGAAGGGCAAAGACCATGGTTCAAAGTTCTCTGTGCCCTGATTGGGATTTGTCGGGTCACAAACAGGAGATAATGAGAAACATAATAGATTTGTCTGACCTTAGGCCAAAGGGTAGATATTAGATTTGTTCCAGAAAATGGCTTGTGTGTCACCATGTAGTCACCAGGTAAATGGTCTAATGGAAGCGTAATTAAAGCTGTACAACTAAGACTGTCCTTTTAAAATACAGTGCTGCTAGGTGTTTAGATAGTTGTAATTCAATACATATTTTGCATTGCCTTTCGTGAACAAATTTACAATGCTGCATTTTTTTTTTACCCCAAATTATTTGAAGGGATTTGTAAAATTTTAACAGAAGTAATGCTATTCTAATTTTAATAGGGTGTTGCAGCTTTGAAATTGCTGGCTCTAACCTTGGTTTCTAGGGCCCTTTATATCCTAGGTAAGGTCTAGGGAGAGCAATCAAGTGCTGCTGTCCTGAGTTTATTTTTAAATTGCTGCATCGGTTTCTCTGAACTGGAAGCAGAGGGGGAGCTCATGTACAGAGTGGTTGTGACAAATTGGCCATTTTGCGTGTGCAGTGTAATTCTGTCATGGCATGCAAAACCTATACGGGATTAGGGTGTATATGTGATGAGATTATGATGTGATTTTTGTGATATCAAGGGGCCATGCTCCCATCGCAGAATTTTCACTAGGCTTAGTTGGACCAGCGGCAAGTGCCAAGACCCAGGGAAAAGTGGGTCTTCCTGGCTGCCAGTTTCATAGAATCTGGTAACACCAGGTTATAGTCCAACAGCTTTATTTGAAATCACAAGCTTTCGGAGCGCTGCTCCTTCGTCAGGTGAAGTGAAGAGATGCATATAGGCACAGCATATATAGTCTCTGACTATATATGCTGTGCCTATATGCATCTCTTCACTTCACCTGACGAAGGAACAGCGCTCCGAAAGCTTGTGATTTCAAATAAAGCTGTTGGACTATAACCTGGTGTTGTGCGACTTCTCACATTTGTCCACCCCAGTCCAGCACCGGCATCTCCACATCATAGAATCTGGTAGGTTTGGCTTCATCTGGCTATGGGAGACCCAGGTTAGAGGAGCTGGCAGCCAAAGTGTAGTATACAAGTGGATTTGCTTGGTCATGTAATAAGTATCAATTGTGCCAAATTTTCTCATGGTAACTAGGGTAGGTGGTACGTATTCACTCGACAATACGTTTGGCACAGAAGCAGGGCAACTCCTTTGCTGTTCTCATTTGGATTTTTTTTTAGTCCTTTTGTCTTCTGTTTGGTTCTTCCTCCCCCCCCCCCCCCCCCACCCTTCCTTTTTTCCCCCCATGGGTTTTAGCATTTCTAGTTATGGTCCGTAAAAGTGCTGCACCAGCAGCAGCCTTGAGTTAAAGCAGGCCGCTTGTTGGCATGATACGGCATAACATCATACACACCTCTCTCATGATGCAATTAAACAGTACAATTGCACTAATAACGCTTGTGTATTAATCTAGCAAAAAAGCTTTGTCTAAGCATCAGCAACTTTTACATGTAGCTAGGGAGACCATATGTTGATCAGAATGCTGCAGAGGAAAACCTTGGACATCATGATGTAGTGTTGCACATGTGGTCAATTAGTCATGGCTGCTCATTCCTTAGAATGCACTTGGTGCTGTTTCACAAGTGCTGCAACTTGCAAGATGAAATTGTTAGAGTAGTGCTCTTGAGTTGTCTACCAAAATCTAGGCAGTAATACATCTGGAACAATAAAATCTTCCCAGTTTATAAACCAAATACTAGTAGAACTCCCATGGCATTACTAATGGTAAATCAGAGGGTACAGTGCTTTATGACGATAAGGGTATTGTCAGTAAAGTGCGACACTTGCAGAAAGTGCATGCTATTTACCTGTTCGCATGGATGTAAAAGATCCCGTGGCACTGTTTGAAGAACGGGAGTTCTCCTGGTGTCTTGGCCAACTTTATCTCTCAACCAACACCAAAAACCGATTAACTGGTTATTTTATCTCATTGCTGTTTGTGGAACCTTGCTGTGCTCAAATTGGCTATACTTTAAAAGTGATTAATTGGCTCTAAAGTGCTTTGGAACTAACTGAGGATGTATAAATGCAAGTTTGTTCTTTGAATTATGCCCTCATCCAATGTTCTCTCACATACACTTTACAGCAGGGATTGCTAAACAGCAATTTGAATTTGGAACCTCAATCTCTCTCTTCCCAAGCCAGGAGAACTAAAGCCAATTGTGGCACCTCTACTGTAGGCTTGGCTGTAATTAGTTAACACACTAGACAGTGGCTTAAACCTGGTGCAACTCCTGTCTGTCTAAACACCAAATCATCAGGGGCCTTGTAGATCTTTTTCATTACTGCAGCAAGACGGGACTGCAAAGGTCATGGTTCAAAGTTCTCTGTGCCCTAATACTTGATTTCCCATGGCGTTACACACGGAGAGTGAAGTAGGTGTAGTCTTCTGGTGAAATATGACTGAGGGCAGAAGATAATTGAAGCAGTGTAACTAGATGTATTTTAGTCCCTATTTTAATTTTTTTTATGCAAGACATTCATAGAATCATAGAATGATACAGCACAGAAGGAAGCCATTCGACCCATCGTGCCTGTGCTGGCTCTTTGGTAGAGCTATCCAATTAATCCCACTCCACTGCTCTCTCCCCGTAGCACTTTTTTTCCCTTCAAGTATTTATCCGATTCTCTTTTGAATGTTTCTATTGAATCTGCTTTTACCACCCTTTCAGGCAGTGCATCCCAGATCACAACAACTTGCTGTGTTTTTAAAAAAAAAAAGGTTCCTCATGTTGCTCTGGTTCTTTTGCCAATCACCTTAAATCTTTACCTCTGGATACTGACCCTTCTGCCACTGGAAACAGTTTCTCCTTATTAACAAAACCATTCATGATTTTGAACACCTTTATCAAATCTCCTCTTAACCTTCTCTGCTCTAAGGAGAGCAACCCCAGCTTCTCCAGTCTCTTCACATAACTGAAATCCTTCATCCCTGCTACCATTCTAGTAAATCTTTTCTGGACCCTTTACAAGGCTTTGACATCCTTCCTAAAGTGTGGTGCCCACAATACTCCAGCTGAGGCCTACCATTGTTTTATAAAAGTTTAGCATAACTTCCTTGATTTTGCACTCTATGCCTCTATTTATAAAATTGAGAGGTCGCACAACACCAGGTTATAGTCCAACAGTTTTATTTGAAATCACAAGCTTTCGGAACTATCGCTCCTTCCTCAGGTGAAGTAAATTGGATACAGAATCGTCAGAGCATATATAGATGGAAAAAAAAAGCATGTGTACTTTACAATTGCAGACCAATAAATTAAATCATCCTGACTATCTGCCGAGGTGTGATAAAGTTAATTAAGTCAGCCAGGAAGGTACCACATCAAAAGACATAGCAAGATACAACTGAGACAATGAGGTGAAGTCGCAGGGGTTCTAACGTGTCAAAAGCTGCCGTCTATTTATAAAGCCAAGGATCTCGTATGCTTTTTTTTAAACTGCCTTCTCAACTTGTCCTGTCACATTCAAAGATTTGTGTACCTACCCCCAGGTCTCTCTCTTCCTGCACCCCCTTTAAAATTGTACCATTTAGTTCATATTGCTTCTCCTTATTCTTCCTACCAAAAAGTATTACTTCACACTTCTCTGCATTAAATGTCATCTGCCATGTGTCTGCCCATTTTATCAGTCTGCCTATGTCCTCCTGAAGTCTGTTACTCTTCATTGTTTACTACATTTCCGAGTTTAGTATCATCTGCAAACTTTAAAATATGCCTTGTATACCCAAGTCCAGGTCATTAATATACATCAAAAAGAGCAGTGGTCCTAATACTGACTCTTTGGAAACACCACTGTATACTTCCCTCCAGTCTGAAAAACAACCGCTCACCGCTACTCTCTGATTTCTGTTCTTTAGCCAATTTTGTATCCATGCTACCACTGTCCCTTTAATTTTGCTAACCGGTCTATTATGTGGTACTTCATCAAATGCCTTTTGAACGTCCATATACACTCTCATCAACCCTCTTCGTTACTTCATCAAAGAACTTGATCAAGTTAGTCAAACACGATTTGTCTTTAACAAACCAATGTTGACTTTAATTTATCAGCCCATACTTTTCCAAATGCCAATTAATTTAGTCCTGGATTATTGTCTCAAAGTTCCCCCACCACTGGTGTAAGGCTGACTGGCCTGTAGTTGCTGGGTTTATCCCTCGCCCCTTGTTTGAAAAGGGGTGTAAGATTTGCACTCCTCCAGTCCTCTGGTACCACCCCCATATCTAAGGAGGATTGAAAGACTATGACCAGAGCCTTTGCAATTTCTACCATTTACTTCCTTCAGTAACCTAGGATGCATCCCATCTGGACCAGGTGACTTTTCTATTTTGAGGATTGCCAACCTTTTAAGTACCTCTTTATTTTTATCCTATCCAGTATCACTACTGCCTCCTGCTTTACTGCTACATTGGCAGCATCCTCTTTAGTGAAGACAGATGCAAAGTACTCATTTAGTACCTCAGTCATGCCCTCTGCCGCCACAAGAAGATCTCCTTTTTGGTTCCTAATCGGCCCCACCCTTCCTTTGACTACCCTTTTACTACTTTTGATTTCATATTTATTCATAGTTAAATAGCAAACTTAATGCAATTCAGAAGTAGAGTTGAGTGTGGAGCATAGAAGTTTCTCTGCAGTACAGGCTGATGAGCTGGGAGACACAAAAAATAATCGAGGTACAGCACCACCATTGATGGGAGGGTGTAATTACACTGTGTTTACATAGACCGTTTTCATTATAAATGTGGATTTAGAAATTTATAATAGAAAAAGTTGACACAAGTGTGACAAACAGAAGTAGTGTGTGCTGCCATAAGATTTTGAATATATTACTCGTCAATTACCCATTGCACATGGGAGTCCAGACTAAGTACAGTCCTTAGATGAAGTGGGGTTAGCGGCAAAGGAATAATTGGAGCAGGACACAGATGTAATTCAATTCCCATTTTAAAATTAACATTTTGCCTTTATTTTGTATTTCATTTCATATTTTTGGTTAAATAGGAAAACCTACTGCAATTTGGGAAACAGCTGATTGAAGCATAGCAGTTTCTCTGCAATGCAGGCTGACTGGCTGGAGAAGCAAAACTGGCATGCTACAGTGCCACCATTGGCAAGAGGCTGTAATTACACTGTGACAAGCCTAATTAGGCAGTTATATAAATTATGGGGTGATTAAAAATACGATGATAGGAAGTAAGGTTTTGTAGACAAAGTGTGCAAATGTAAGATTTTTAATGTATTTTAGGTAGATGCATTACTAGTTTGATCTCGGCATTTAAAGTTGTGTTTTTTTTTAATTCAGCGTTAGTGTTGGCTTTGAATGATTAGATAACCTAGCTTTTGAATGCTTCCAGGCAATAATTTGACAAAGATGTAATAATACACTATTATTTATATATCTATATGGATGGAGGGGGAGCGCGAAGGGGGGATGGAGGGGGAGCGCGAAGGGGGGATGGAGGGGGAGCGCGAAGGGGGGATGGGGGGGGAGCGCGAAGGGGGGATGGAGGGGGAGCGCGAAGGGGGATGGAGGGGGAGCATGGAGGGGGAGCGCGAAGGGGGGATGGAGGGGGAGCGCGAAGGGGGGATGGAGGGGGAGCGCGAAGGGGGGATGGAGGGGGAGCGCGAAGGGGGGATGGAGGGGGAGCGCGAAGGGGGGATGGAGGGGGGGCGCGAAGGGGGGATGGAGGGGGGGCGCGAAGGGGGGATGGAGGGGGG